>NNCF01126367.1:763286-828587 GCA_002313205.1 Laupala kohalensis | reverse complement strand
AGGAACTTTTCAGCAAAGTCCCGTGAAACAATCAATGTGTGAGTCCCTACTTCGAAGATATATGCTGAGAGAGAAAAATAACCGCTCCCACGGGATGGACTGGTTAATCCACGGATCGGTTAAGAGGAGTTGTACAGTAACTGATGATCACATGGCATGACAGAAATCAAGATCATTCTGAGCCCTTTTCACCACGTTGGAGCCCTAACCGTTTTTGTTTCTTCTGTAAACGAACAATTTCATGTCATTCTCCTTAACTTATTTAAGTAGGAACCCAATTCGTTAATTTTTTTAATTAATCAATTTAAGTTTTCATCCCCAGACTTAATATGACAATACGTTACATTTGGGTCTCTTCCCCTTCAATTTCTTGTACTTTCCCTTTACTTTTAGCCATCGGCGTAGATTTCTCTTAAACATAATTCCTTCTGCTCCACACATATTTGAATGTTCCCATGTCATCATCTTTTTTAGGACAACGCCACACAGCCATCAACTGATCCTTCCAAGTGTTTTACTTTCATAAGGGGATGTGTGCGTTTCACTACTATCTAGCACTTCAACTTATAATTAATTTATCTCTTTTTTCACCCTCTGTACCCAAAAACGTCAACTTCTCATTGATTTATTTAGAGTAGTGGAGGTCTCCAACATTGCGGATGGAATTCACTCACCAGTGAAAGCTGCCGTACGCAACCCCATCTCTCCATTATGCATCGAACTCACGGCGCCATCTTGTCCAGCACCTCTATATGGCGGACAGTTAGGGAAATTTCGCTAGCGTTGCTGTAGACGCAAGGTCGATCTCAGGATATGTTGGAGGAAGTCTATGTGATTCGATCCGTACTCCCATTCCAGTTCCTTCCCCGCAACATCACCTCGGGTGGAGTGGTGAAGCAAAAACAATGCCATCAATTCTACGCGGAACCTTGATTTAACCCTCCATTTATGTTGGGTCTCCTTGCCACAACCCCTCTGATAAACACTAGAAAAGAGCGCTATGACTGGTTCCTACACTTCTTGATACACTTACCCGCATCCTTATTACTCAGAGTATTTTCTTCTATGAAAAATAATTATTTATACAAGTATTTAAGGATATCCAACATTGTGGATGGGATTCGCTTATTAGTAACAGATGTCATAGGCAATGCCATTTTTTCTTTATGCATTGAACTGAGGCCACAACCTTGCACTTCCAAATGGCGGACAAGTTTGGAATTCTTGCTAGCGTAGCTGTAGATGCAAGGTTGATAAATCAGGATATGGAAGAGGAACTGTTTGCGATTCTCGTTCTTTCACCGTCAACATCACCTCGGGTGCAATGGTGAAGTAAAAACAACGCGATAAATTTTACGCGTGGCCTTGATTTAACCCGCCATTTAAGTTGGCACTCCTTTCCGCAGCAGCCTCTCCGGGGAACCCCCGACAACTGCACCCTTCACGTGCAACGTCTTCCGAAATGGACTGCACTTAAGAGTGCGGCGATCCGCGAGCGGGGTCACATTCTTGGAGATCAGCTCGCGTTAAAATTACAGCGAAATGGAACTCCTCGAACGGCGAAGATAACGGGAGCAGTTTGAATCCGACCATTTCAGGTTTGCTCACTTTGAATGGCAATTCGTTTTAGAGGAAGAATTTTCTGGGGCATAATAGTAAGGTAATTTCGTTTGATTTGTTTTTCAAATTTATTCCCCTCCGTCATGGAACGACACATTTTGTCTGTTCGCTCGGAAGTTATAGATGATGTCTGTAGTTTTGACGGTGGGATAATTTTATGCTCTGAGTTCGCTTGAAGAAGGGAAAAAAATAGTCACTAAAGGTAATTTTTGTATATTTAGTCTTAGACATAATCTTCACATAAACTTGACCGACCTATGAGATTTACATACATAATTATACCGATACTCTACACAGGCTAAATCTCGCTAATGTAAAATCGCCACATAATTATAATGATGCACTACTTATGCCACGCATATTATATAGAGGCATAAAAATTCTGAAATCCCAGATCTAAGAGCGCTTTACTAATAAAAATTACTGAATAAATGAATCTAGTTATAAATTTAAAAGGACTTAGAGTTCACTATCTCTGAAGTTGATGCAATGAGCGAGATTGGCTGAAACGTGTCCAATACGGCATTTTATGAATAATGATTCTACTCATTTACTCATATAATTCTTGCGTAAAATATTGTAAATTGCTTGTACTAATTTCTCTACCTCTTTGAGATTATTATGTATGTTGTACTATTTTCTGTACCGCATATGTTAAGGTTAAAAGGAATCTAACAACGATAAACAATATTAAATGATAGACGATTATAATAGTTATACATTGAACACGATAATGAACATGAAGCCAACTCGAACGAATCTTTAAAGTAAATCTTTACTTTAAGTCACGGTGTATCGAATTGCGTAACAAAAAGTGTTTGTTGGAAACAATCAGAAAATTACCTCCTCGAAATACCTCCAAAAAGTTAATGACATATTAAATGCATTTCGGCGGTTACCATTATTGCACTTAATCATTGCGTTTTTCTCTTCATTATATACTCGAAAATGGTGATGTTTAAGTGTGTCAAACTGCAGGCATACGGCGAGATTGAAGGAAAAGTAGGAGTTATTAGAAAAATTGGAGAATATTTCTGACCAAGAAAGGCAGATACAAAAGGCTGCAACTACTCGAACTACGAACTAAACCGAATTACGTCATTCTTTACGAAAATATTGCTATTTAATCATAACTATTTATATAGCAAAAACTGCACAGCGATAATTTGTATGGAAAATTAATCATCTATATAAATACAAATTAAATGATGTTCGTTGGTAAGCGCATCACTTGAGAACGACTGGACCGATTTGCGTAATTAAAATAAATGTTCGTAATAGTCAGAAAATGTTTTAGGGGAAGAAAAATTGGAAAAGTTGCCCGGAAAATTCGGGAAAAACTGCTTTTTACTATGGGATTTTTGTATGAACTCAGACTATAACTCACGATTCGAACGATGGATATGCGTATTTTTTTTTCTTTGCTCGTTATGGTCCTCAAAAAGTATTGAGGAAAAAAATTCGGGACAATTACAAAAGAAAGTCGGAAAATTCGGACAAAACTCATCAATTTTGTATGCATTCTCTCTCATAACTAACGATAGGAACGACATATTTGGTTGATTCTCATTTGTTTTGCTTTTTTTTTTCTTCACTTTTTAGTTAAAATGCAATTCTGTTATAAGTTCATTGCATTGTCAATAGATACAATGATCACTCAGAAATACAATTTTTTCTCATTTTCACTTTTTCACATTTAAAATAGCTTTTCATAAATTCACATAACCATCACAAACAAATTTATTGAAATTTGGACAGGACAATGTCTGTCCGGTCAGCTAGTACATAATAAAATTACTATTATTTTTATACAATAAATCCCCTTTAAATTGAGTATATAAAAATCAACTTGTGGGACTCCTTTACAACTTTCTTTCTTCCAACAAAACTCCGTAAGCCGTTAAGAACGAAGCTGTCCAACTTCTACATACTTGTTGTAGATAACAGAACTTGGGAAATAGGGCAGTAATATAAGACTCTAGAGGAGAAAGTTGCAAGTGGGTCTTTGGAGGGAAGAAGTAATTAATCGACGGAAATCCTTTCGCTAGGACAAAACCTTGGACACCAGGTGTTCCAAGATTGGGATTTATCTGTCGGATTCTCCAATATCAGTCGGGTGATTGAATTACAGCGTTTGTTGACAGAAAAGGGAATAATGGCAGTGGGCTTGACTTCCGATGTCTACCTTGATAGGAGGATTCTCTCACTCGGGAAGCAATAAATCTATAAATTATAATCCTACAATAACGTCAATTATTTATCATTTTCATAAATTAGTTTATATTCTTTGAAAGTTATAACAAGAAGCTAACTATTTATATTTTAGGAAGGCACATGCCATGATTTGGCCTTGGGACTCAGAAATGTTAAATCTGCCTCTGCCTTAGAGCCCTTGAATTGGAATTGATGGCATGATTCCTTGTTTTCTTCCGTAGAGTAAATTAGTTCATTGTCCTTCACGTGGTCATAAGCAGTATGTAAATGCTTATTTTACTATAAATTCATTTTTTCTGGAGTATTTTTTATATATATTTTCGTGGTCGGAATATCAAGCGATAATTTATAGAAATAAATTATTATAATCTTACGAACATTTATGGACTTTGAATAATATTTATATTTTCTGTGAAGAGCTCACTACGTTTCGACTTGGATTAATGTCATCGTCAGGTGATCAAGAAATAACAAATTGAAACAATAAACATAAATACCGATCTATTAAAGCAAGCAGTTTATTATTACTACAAATAAAGCATACCTTAATGTAAATCCAGCAAGGTGTATTTTCTGTTTAGTTGAACCTTGATGTATTTATACTGAAGTACACTTTATTTGCAGTAATAATAAACTCTCTGCTTTAATAGGTCGGTATTTATCATTTTGATTGTGTGGACGAAGATGAACATTTCAACTACTTCATATATAATAGAAAACAAAAAAATATAAACAAATACCTATGTTCTATCATCAATTCTTTAAATTATTTCGAAAATATTGCTAGTAAATAGTAAATGTTAAAATAACTAACTGAGAGTTGATGCATCATCACCCTACGAACATTATTTTATAAACAATTTAATGAAACTAGATGACGACCTCCAGACGGAGTTCGTTGTAGCAAGTTATTTTCTGTAATAACGTTTATGGAATATATATTCCTGTAAAAGGTATCATTAATAAGAAAATTCCACAAGAATCAGTTATAAAAGCCTTAATTATTACAGAAGGCTTCACAAACAAAATAATTTATATACTCCATTAATATTAATCATTTCAGTGATAGGTGTCTGTCATACAATAAGAATGTCCAATTTTTACATATATCTCCTGAAATTTCTTCACAAATTTCCGAATATAGTTTAGTGGAATATCTTCAAGAAATGAAAATGATATTTCAACGTGTTTTGATAAATAATGCTTCGAACACGAGAGGAAAATGTTTCTGGGTAAAACGAAAAGCTTTTTTTTTATACTTTAAGTTGAGAAATGACATGACAGCAACAGAAGGGTGAATAGTCACGCGATTATTAAATCAAATCAGGATGAAAACACCTTGTTTCATGGCAACTATGTTTTTACAGAGGTAATAAAACTGTCTGAGGAATGTGTCTGTCATAAGGAACATGCAAAAAGTTTGCCGTGAAATCATGAATTTACGGAAATGATCTTTTCAAAGCTGAAAGCTCAGATATTTTGTCGAAGTAAAGAAAAGTATTTCATTCATTCTTCTTATTACCATTTCATTCATACTAAGTTTCTATTTTATTTTTTTAATTCTATTTTTAATAGATTTCAAAAACGGTTTCATAAATAATATCTCAAAATTTGAGATAAATATCTGAAAAGTAATACCTCAAAACTATTATTGTTGTTTTAAATCCTTTATGTCATACAACAAACCAATTGCCAAAAGGCATTTTTTTCTGAAATATTATTTCATTGAATAAATAACACGCAAGCACATACTTAGTTCACTCGTAGAATATCGTTACAACACAATATTGAAAAAAATATATTAAAAATCATAAGTAGTAACTGTCGAAGCTATTCAAGACTACGTTTCTATTTCCTAGAATAACAGTAGTGATAACGGAGCAAATTTCTTTCAAAACCAAACAAAAATAGTAGGAACACACCATTTGAAGCTACTTAATAAAGTTTAACAAAACACTAGACGCAAATGGGCGTTATGAAAACATCTGAAGCGATCGCATAAAATATGATTCCAAAATTTTAGAAGTGAAACTTAAGATTTGTACATTAAGAGATACGAAAAAAAAGAAAGAAAAAAACACGACCCACGGGCTTACCTAGGATTATATTCAGTAGGGCAAGGGATAAAACATACACAAGAGTGTATATTTGAAGCGTGTGTTTAGTATACATGTATCTACATATTTAGTTTTTAAATTTTTATATAAATGTATATTTATTTACATATATGTGTGTAGATAATACATATTTTGCTACACATACAAAAAGGATAATTCTTTTAATTTCCGGGAGGGGGCGGAGAAATGATCTTCCTTACTCGCGCCCCAACACGACCTACTTTCGCTGCGTCGTTATAAGTACACCGTTCAATACAGACATTACGAACCTCCCTGTCCAAGAAGCGTCATCCGTCAGCGTCCTGAGGTTTTAATTAGCGGGGAAAGTTTTTGATTGTAAATAATGGCTCGTTCGATGGGCCTTATTGAAAGACTTTGGCTTGAAGGGGTCGACGTCAATGACCGCGTTGGCAGCGGGGCTGACGGCTGTGGTGACGGCGACGTGATGAAGATTGGCGCTGATCAACGAGGTGAGAGGGGAAGATAGTACGGGCGGAAAGACTTCTGAAGGAGATAAAAGTTGGTGACACCCAAGTCAAAATTATCGCAGGCGGAAGTGAAGAGGAGTGAAAGAAGAATGTGGACGCAAAAATGAGAGCAATTATACTTATTTTGTTCATTTTATTGTTTTCACAACTTATACGTGGATTCAAGTGGGGAACGGGACATACCAACCGTCACCACCTCAAGCGATACACCGGTTTACCTTCGTTCGGGTCGAGGAGGATCTTTTAATAGAGACTCTCGCAGGGCTCTAGATGCCTAGAGGCGGCATCTATGAAATAATAAATTTCGAATTTCGTGATATTCAATAGACACGATTTATAAACAATATTTTCTATAGTTTGATAATCTCTAGTTTGATAATAATACGCATTTCTGAAATAAGTTTCTATGTTTTATTAAATAATAAAGTCAAATTATTTTTCTGATCATAAATATTTCTAGAATGCCTTTTTATATAGATGTACATATATTCCATGAAACATTAATGCCATTATGCATACACTTATCCCGTGTTCCCAACTCGATGTGTGATAACTTTCAGTCAAGTGAAAATGGCGACGAGCCGGGAATCGAATGTACACCATTTTCACCCAGACCTAATCTTCCCACCCCAGAGTTCTTTGCACAGTTGTGGAACGAATGGTGTAGTGGTTTTGCGATCCAAGCAGGAGTCTCAGGTTCGATTCTCGGCTAGTCGCCATTTTTTCCCTGACTGAACGTTGTTGATTGCGTTAGTTGAAATTAATGACATGAGAGATAGAATTATTTTTCCCCGGTTAGGATACACATAAGATGTAGAAGTTGGGGGAGGGTGGGGGGAAGTCAACAGAGGGAGAATTCCCTTCGTTTATCCGAACCAAGGAGACGACTGCAATGCCGAAGACAGAAATAACAGGATATCGATGCAAGAAAAGAGAATGAGCCAGATGAGACGGTCAATGTGATCTTAGAGAAAACAATCGCCAGGAGAGAGGCGTCGGAGGCAAGATTCAATCAAAGGGCGGCTCCGGGAGAAATTCCTCTCCGAGGCATATGGAGACTGAAAAGAAGTCTTTCGGAAGTCGATCGCGTTTCTCTGAGAACTTTTCACGAGGAAAACAAGTCAACCGGAGGAAATGTCTCTGCGGCTGAATACGAGAGAGACGGAGATATGAAACTAAAAAAAAAATATTAAGAAGCTGATGAAGTCATATTGCGGAGCAGCTTTTACACTGATGTTGAGGAGATGCGTTCAAATTACATATAAATTAATGTATTTTTTCTGGTTTTCTTTTGCGTTTAATCCAATACAAATTTGTTGGTGTTATGTAGATATTATAACACATAGCTAACTTTTTATCTTATCTAAGGAGTGTGCTGAAATTCTTGTATTCGCCTCTGCCTTAGGTCCCTAGATCGGTATTGATGGGATGGTCCTTTGCTAGCTTCCGGAGAGTAAATTAGTTTATTGTCCTCCACGTAGTCATAGTACGTAACTGCTTTTTTGACAATAAATTTATTAATTTATTTCTAACCCGCAAAGGTAAAACGACACCATGTACAAGATTTGAATACTGCCCAGGAAAGAGACGGTAACTACCAACTATACAATTTTGAGTTTTTGATGTTTTTTTAAAATTCAGAGCTCAAGGAATCAGAAAAAAAACATGGCATATAAGGCGTATAATAATAATAAATTTATTGTCAAAAAACAGTACAAACAGCGTATGACCACGTGGAGGAAAAAAAACTCTTTTACTCTCCGGAAGCAAGCAAGGGACCATCCCATCAATTCCAATCAAGGGCCCTAAGGCAGAGGCGGATTCAAAAATTTCAGCAAAAGTTCCTAGATAAGATAAAAAGTTGGCTGCGAGTTATAATACTAATAGAATGTCAATATGTTTTTTGGAGTCATTATTAATATATGAAAGGATTCATTTGTAGTATGAACTGTAAACAGTATATTAGAAAATGTGTAAACCAATTTTTCTCTATTTTATATTATTTTGCAGATATTGCCTTTCACATCTTCTAATAACCCAACTGCCCGTTCGAAGCCAAGCTAGACCACATCGCGCTTTCATCCCTAACTGATCTATATAGTTTTCCCTACCCCAGCCTGAGTCGAGAAGTTTCTGTAGAGAAAGTGATATTTAATCCAGCCGATCTGCTTCGAGTTGTTGCGACTGTATGTCCAATATCCTTCTTTTAATGTTATCGATACATATAATATTATTGTAGATAAATTCTTCCCACATGTTACCCAGGCCCATCCGGTACAAGAACGTTTTTTACTTTTCCAACCCACCCCGTTGGATACTCTCTTAAACTCTCTTCACGGAGACATGTAACAGCAAGCGAGTTTCCCTCCCTGAATAATTTAACGAAAAACATTATTGCACGCAGTTGAATTTAAACACTAATTCCTAAGTATCCTAATTCTTTGAAAATTACAGAGTTTGAAACGCTACGAGATAATCGCATAATATCTTTCAAATAATTTGCTGCTACAGATTCAAGGATTTTGGTGCTTGATTCAAGGCCCCAAATTTCAGCCCCGTACGTCATGGCTGGCACAAGTGCACCACGGAACACTTTATCATAAACATTGACTTGGATGTCAGGGGTTTTGTATCCCATTTGGTTTACTATTTTGAGAGCAGCCACGACCTTGTTTTTATCACACCAATTTTTTAGTCTTTATCACTGGCATGAAAAATTTTAACGAAACAACTCAAGATGGGGTAGCAAGCAAGGTGGAGTGGAAGTCAAAAGGAAAGAGTAACTTATGATTACATAAAAGGAAATTACATACGCGGAAATAAATAAAAAATGGTTTAAGCCAGGAAAATATCTTGTCCAATTTCTAACTGGCCACGGTAATTTTAAGAAATATTTAATGAAAATAGGGAAAAAATAAACAATGAAAAATGTGCATGCGGAGAAGGGAGAGAGACTCAACAGCTTTTTGTGGGATTGCAATATATAGGGAGAGAGAGAGAGAGAAGTAGGAACGAAATTTATAGCAGAATATATGCGACATGAAACAATAAATGTTGTATTGCTTTGCTATAAACACAAGGTAGCCAGGACGCAAAAAGGAAATTTCCCGCTTTAAGTAGAATAGACCACATTTTTTACGACATTCCATTACTCCAGGAAAGTTATGTGGTGGTTTTATCCTGAATAGTTTGCGGTTCATTCAGTCGGAGATGAATAGAGGACAAACTAACATTGAATTGGAAATTTGTCTTTCGAATTGCCTGTCATAGGTTTGGAAACCCTCCAGAAAGGGTTCATGCCAAATATCTCAGTAATGACATGCATATGAAACTCTCATCGCAAAATAAAGTGATTGATGTATTCTGGGCACCACATAGCTAAAAAGTGTACTTATGCTGTAAGCAAGTACAAAAAGGAGTTTCAATATCCAATTTTGATTATATATTATCCAGAAAAGAGTATAAGTGATATAGAAAACATTAACGGCAATATACGTATTCGTCTCACAGTGTCTTTTAGCTCAATGTGTACCATAGTCTCCGTCCCTGCCGCGAGGATTCGGACACATTCTACTACTACGTTAGCAAATTTCTGTCTCGATCACACGCCGTATATGAAGAGCCACTGTCATTACATCCTGAAGTTCTTGATATATCTTCTCAATAGATTTAACCAGCGTTTAGGCAGCGTCCGCCGTTTATGTAGCGTAAACGAATATACCTCTCTTTTTTTCCTGACTTCATCGACATTTAGAGTCACCATCGTTTTCAATCTCTCTTTTCATGTATTTTTAAAATAAAAGTTAGCCTAATGTTTATCCTGACTATATCCTTGTCAAATTTCATCACGATCGGTTGTAGTGGTTAGTCGTGATTAGGTAGCAAACAGACACACTTTCGACCTTCGCATTTATATATTAGAATATATTTTTTGTTATTGTAGTATTTGTAAATGGGAAATGAAGCGTGCTTTTGAAGCTTATCTACATAGGGCGATACGAGGTGGGAGGTAGGGGCTATTGTTAGTAGGTGCGTCGGTTAGCTGGGTTTACCAACAAATTGGTCCACGTGGAGGGGTTAATAGTAGTTGTTAGTAATATTTAGAGTTATTGATACTACGAGGAGGTAAAGTAATGAGGGTTCGCTCTTCAGTAGTCATAGTTATGTAGACATTAATGTGAAAAGCTAGAATTTTTTTCTGGACCAACCGGGAATTGAACCCGGGATGAGCGAGAACGCTACCACCTGAGTCACGGAGGGACTTTATTACGTAACCTTGACCTATTTTCTTTACTATATACTTCTGGCCACTTCATTATATTCATTATTTGTTCTCGTCCCTCATCATTATATGCATACGGGATATATATTTCCTATATATACGTACTCTGAATATCACTCAACATCGCTTTCGAGTAGAACAACCCCGCCTTCTTCGTGGTAACCACAAAGTACTCCCGCGTTCGTCGCCGCCGACACGGGGGCGCTAGTGCCGCACTAACTGGCCGTCGACAGCGTCGCGCGTTGAATGCCGGGTAATCTGCATGTCAATGGTGAGGCTAATGGCAACCGAGGGATGACAATAGAAGAGCTCGGGTTCGGGTCGGTCGTCGGGCGGCGACGGTGGAGTGTGTTGGAAAAAGGGGGGGGGAGCGAGTCGGAGCACGTGTCCAGCCGACAGCACCAGCAGCCTCCCATGCTTTGTGACACGCTATTCAAGACAGCCCCGGTTTATTATAGGGAGCGGCAGTGAAGGCGCTTCGTGATGCTCCGTCTGGCAGTTGTCCGCACCCACGTTCCGGTTGTCGCGTCACGGGATTTCCATGGGAATGCGGAAGCGGAGGAAACGAACATTCCGTTCCTGATAGTAGTCCTACTACTAGTCCAGGCGTGGCCAACAGATTTTGCCTCCGGCTCGGATTAGAAAGAAAACTTTTTTCACTGGCCGGACAAAATATTAATCAACACTGGTACGGTTGTGTACACTAATTATGCAGCTCCATCCTGGCCCGAGTTTTCCTTCGAGTAGAGACGGATTTTTTTATTCAGATTCGTTAGACTCTTGCCTTAGGGGCGGCATCTATTGAAATAATAAATCTCGAATTCAGTGTTATTTAATAGTTACGACTTATCATGAATACTTTCCGAACAATATATAGTTTGATAACAATATGAACTTGCAAAATTATTTTCTTGTGTTTTCTTTAATACTAATTTGTTGGTATTGTGTTAATTTTATAACACGTACCGAACTATTTTTGTTTGTTAGGTGAGTGTTGAAATGGTAAATCCGCCTCTGCCTTAGGGCCCTTGATCGGAATTGATGGGATAGTCCCTTGCTTGCTTCCGGCGAGTAAATTAGTTGATTGTCCTCCGCGTGGTCATAGGCAGTTTGTAACAGCTTTTTGACAATAAAATTTATTATTAAAATTAAAAAATGTTAAACATAAAAACGATTTGTTTGAGTAAACAAAATTTTATGTAATTGTTTATGAATAAATGTAAGTAATTTATTACAACAATATCACTACCTTCTTAATTTTGATTTCCAATTATCATAGACGCTTCCGCTTCTGAGTAGCTTAGATTTTAACATGCATTGTTGTACAATGATTATATATCGTCGTTTATGTGCCACTTAACGATTTAAAAGTACCACTTAAACTCCTATTCACAACATGACAACGTTTAGCCCTTCATCATGGCTAGCTAAATCTTGCTTGTCTTCCTCATAAGCAACACTCTTCCTGGTCACAAGCCATCACCCGTGCGTCACAATTTTGTTGTAGCCCTGATTAAGGTCAAAATAAAGAAGGCCGAAACGCTGACATGTTGTAACTAGGAGTTTTCATTTCTTCAACGACCTAAACGCAAAAAACAAAAACAAAAATACTAATCATCTATATAAATAAAAATTAAACGCTGTTCATTGATAAGCGCGTCACTTTAGAACGACTGCACCGATGTGACTAATTTTTTTCATAGAAATGTTCGAAATAGTCAATACGGTTTTCAGGGAAATAAAAATTGGAAAAGTTACCCAGAAAATTGGAAAATTCGGTAAAAACTGAAAGTGATTTTTTTCTTTGTGATTTTTGTATGAACTCAAGACCATAACTCACGATTCGAACGATGGAGACGCGTAATTCTTTTCTTGTTTTGTTCGTTATGGTCCTCGAAAAGTTTTCAGGGGAAAAAATCGGGACAATTACAAAGGAAAGTCGGAAAATTCGGACAAACTGTTAAAGTCATGATTTTTGTATGCATTCTCTGTCATAACTGATGATAGAAACGACATATTAGGTTGATTTTTTTTGTTTTATTTTCCAGTTTTTGAGTTGTATTGTTATTCTATTGTATGTTCACCGCAATCGTTTCATGAAATGAATTAAGTTTCGTCGTTTTATCTTTAAAAAAATTACAGATATACCTGCGAAATACGGTGGGTTTTTACCTACGAAATACGGTGACAAACGGTAATACAGTAACAACAAAATGAATCATTTGTCCATTTTCAGTTGAATTGTGATTCAACAAACAAATTTATTAAAATTTGGACAGGACAAGGGTTTCGGGTCAGCTAGTTGTTGATGAAAATTGTTCAAAATCAGATTAATAGAATAATTCAAGTTCTACTAGTATTAACGTCCATTATGTAATATAAATAAATAATTAAAAACTTACAACCTTTTATGGACGAATAATATTTTTTTATATTTTTTGTGAATAGCTCACTACATTTCGATGTGGATTTACGTCGTCAGGTGATCAAGTAATAACAACAAACGTAACAGGACAAATGAACATAATATAAACAGAAATATAAACACAAAATGTGTTTACAAAAAAGCAGAAACACAAATATGTTATAATATTGTACTGTTTAAACCAAATAGTTTTTCAGTGTCCAGGCGTAAATTCAAACTCTCGTGCGTATTTTTATAAATATGATTTGTGATATACAACGTTTGTAATAATTCACTTTTGTCCGAAATTAATTATTTTTACAATAATCCGAGTTTTGTACCCGCACCCCGACCACACTCCTTTACGAATTCATCCCCTTCTATGATCTCCGCGCGAGGGAAGCAATACGGTGTAATTGGTTGAGAAGTGGAATATAGAGGGACTAGCAGTAATGAGCTTAGGCCACTGAGCAACGATGGGCTCCTGTGATTGCAGGTGTGATTGCCGGGGACAAGTCCATCGTCGGAGCGCTAATGCCACAAGATGGACTGGGCAGCAGATTCCCCGCTGATACCGCGCGTCGCTCATTCAATGCGACCGAGCGACTCCGCCTCAATAGCAACCGACGGAAAGTGAACTCCATACAGATAGGATGAAGGCTGACAGGAATTCAAGGAGTATACAAAGGACGCCTGAGATAATAGCCGGTAAAATTACAATGAGGGCAATTACCTGTATCCTCTGTGTATACTACACCACGCAGAAGGCGATACCACATCAAACAATCGATCAAGTGACAGGGTTTAGATTCTTGGTATGATCAGCAGTGTACGAATTAAAGAAAATGTAGAAGTGAGGGGGGGGGGCTGATTTTTGAAGCTTTTTTTTTTCACATTACAATAAATTGCTTCATAACATTTCTAAGGAAACGTCATTATATTCAGGGGGATATTTAAATGACCTCATAGTTCATGTTATTTTGTATTTGATTTAGATATACTTAATACGTACACTACACTATACATTGACCTATTACAAATGTGTCTAATTCATTATTCTTATAAATAAACATTTCCAGAATGCCTTATTACAATGATGAACATATATTCCATGAAACATTCATGGCACTCTTGTTCCAATTTTGACAAAAACGAGAGGTGGAATTATTTTTCCCTAGTTGGGAATAAACACAAGATGCAGAAGTTGGGGGAAAATAATCAGAAGGGGGGAAATTTCCTCGCTTTCCCCCCCTTCAATTTGAATCTTGGTGATCATGAAAAGAAATCGTTTTATTTTCAATTTTAAATTTACACGCGGAATTTTATCTAGGATCGTTTTCGGTTCATAAAATAACAAAACATTAATTTTTTTTAATTCAAAAAATTTTGAAAAGTAATTTATGGACACTAATTAAAAGTAACCAATTTTTAATTACCTTAAATATTTAACGCGCCAAAAATATTTTTCTAATCCTTAAATATCTCTCTCACAAGAATCCCGAAGGTTTATTTCTGGAGAATCCGTGTATCCGTGTGATATTTAGTAAAATGAAATAAGGTTTTTCCTCACGACTTCTTTCAACATCAAAACATAGAAAATCTGCAGTTTTTAGAAAACAAATATTAGAAATATCCAAAAGCCTGATATGCATTTAATCATGAATTACGATAAGAAACAAAGTAAAAAAATGTACCCACAACACTTATGAAAACCAAGATTTTCATTTTCTATTTGTCATAAATTTGAAAAAAAAAAGTCCGCCTGGAAGTAAGAGGAAAAAATTATCAATTTTAAATGTACATTAAAACACACACACAGAAAGTTCCTCAAATTTAAGCATTATAAATTTAATTTTTTATCTCGTTAATCAAACGTACATGCATAATTAAACAAGTCGGAGGTACATCACTAGAACACAAACGAATTTTTCATGGGTATAAATCCTTAAAACTATTCTATTCAAACAAGTATAAATATATTTTTTCTTCTGGTATCATCCTACATACACATGTCTTTCATCATACACACACATCCTACATAAACACGTTTTCCTTTCGAGAAAATTTATGTCTTTTCGGGGAATACTGTAGGGTCTGTCCCGCGAGAAAGTCCCTGAGCTGACTTCTGAAAATGGCCGGTCAATCAGTGTTACGCGCTAAACCAAAAACACTCGCTTTATAAGATGAAAGTATTGGGTTGCAAAGATGTCTGTCTGCTGTATTTCTCTCCTCCAGGTTATGACATTGATTGCTATTGTGGAATGTTTTACGCAGAAGCAATGTACAACACTCGCAGCCGATTACAATTAAGTGATAACTGACACATTTCCCAGTATAACCGGCGCAACAGAACTCCCGCTGTGGCTGCCGAGCCGAGTGATGGCGCGGGGGTGAAAGAGGAGGAAAATAAACGCTATTCTGAAAACATTTGTCATTCGAAGCGAAGGGTCTACTAATCCGGGGCACACCTTCCGTATTTCCCCACCGACTATTGAAGTATGACGAAGGACAATGCATGTCGAAGAGGCGGTGAAGCCGTTTTCGTGGAAAGTGCGACCGTCCCACCCCAGTTGCAAACCCAGCCATAGTTTACAGAACGGCTAGTAGCTACCAGGCGGGAGTTATGTTGCGCGGCTTCTGGCACGGGAGCCTCTCTGTGAAATCTGGATAGGGTCAGACGAGGGAGAGATGGTAAAGGGTCAGCAGAAGACGATGTTAAAAGTTAGGAATATACGTACGGTCATCCTTTCCAAGGCAAGAAATGGAAAGGAACTTTCTCGTGGGACGGTCCGTGTATTTTAAGTACAGAATATAAAATGGACAAACAATTCAAAGTGTTTGAATATAAATTCTATCCAACTTTGTAATTGGAAAGTGAAGTGAAGCACGGTACCGATTTTTTCGTGTAATACACGAACGCTACGATCGAAAAGATTCCAACCCTCTCTTCCCCCGGGTTCGGTGAACGATCTCGCAGGGAGAGTAGTAAAAAGCTTGATCGCACATTCGGTGTTCCCTCTGCTGTGAATTGCCCGCTTGAGACGAACCGAAGTCCTTGCATACACACACACACACACACACAAACTGCATCGGGTTGAATACGCAATCACGCAACGACCTCTGAAAAATGACGCTCGAGACCCGTCCTTTATAGGGACATGAGCGTCACTGAGGGAGGTTGGTGTTTTAAAAGAGATTCTAGCTCATTCCACATTCTGTAACGATTCCTCTTTCTTTTTTTTTTTGGAACTCATTTGAAGCTATTTATGGCACTCTTTGGGATTCGCTGACAAAGTGGCTACATGAAAGAATTAAGTAGAGAATGCTGATGAGGTATTTCCTAGTCACGTTGTATAGGAATACATGCTCGGAATATGGACACAAGAAAAAAATTGTCACATGCTCCGATTAATCTTCCAAGTCAATTTGTTAAACAATGTTTTAAACAAAAACTATCTTCTTAGAAAAAATATTATCATATAAATTTCCAATTATCAATTGTCACATACACACAAAATACCCACAAGTTACATAAACTCTTTTGTCAAAAGAGCAGTTGCAAACTGCGTATGACCACGTGAGGGACAATAAACTAAGTTAACCCCGGAAACAAGCGAGGGACCATCCCATCAATTCCCATCAAACGACCGAGGACAGGGGACAGTACACATTCTCAAATACTATTCATCCTTTTCTTCTTCTTTTGTACATTGGGAGCACGAATTCGAGTTATTGCACGAACGATATAACATAAATGGAGGCAACAAAAACTTACAGTATTTGTGAGTCTATTCTATCATTGAAACTCCGAAGAATTTTAAGACCTTCAATTAAAATCGAAAACTTCAAGAGGCAAACAATTATTAGAACTGATACCGAATAATTAATATTTCTCTCTATAACTAAATATATTGCTAAGACCAATTTTCCTTATATAGAGGCTAAATAACTCCCGTAATAACCAGTTGCTTTTAATACTTTGGTATAAATGATTGTTGTCGTTGCCTGTTATTAGTTTCAAATCATTCAAAGAAAGTGTCAAATGCTACACTTCAATTGTAAAGTAACAGTAGCGAAAATACATAACTACACGAAAGCAAATATAACGCGATGTATTTCACATTCCTGGATAATTTCCTCATGCATTTTCTTTTCCAAATAGAAGATACTCTCTCATGGCAACACTTTTAGAAACTTTTTCGAATTGTAACACTTACTAAAATAAACAGGCGCAGAGCTTTGGTGAGTTAACATACCTGAAACAGAAAGAGAAAAAACGATTTAAGAAGGACGTCATTGGGTTATTTCATTTACTATTACTATTATTATTATTACTACTATTATTATTATTACTATTATTANTTTTTCGGAATGTTTTGGGATTATTATTATTATTATTATTATTATTATTATTATAATAAATTTTTGCACTTCTCAGCCAGCTGGCTGGGAAACATTCACCTATCCCTGTTGTCACTGTGATTAGGTTCTGAGGGGGGCGAAGGACGGAGATAATCTCAAGACCTCGGCCCTATTCATTGAGGGTTTTTCTGATAGTGTGGCAGGTATCCAGGATGACTGACTTTTGGATTAGGAATATGGAATCAGGAATTTTGAGGAGTTTCATGTTTCTTAGCGTGTTATTTGATACCAGTCCAGTCGTTGTTATTACAATGGGCAAGATCTGTACTTTTTTTACTTTCCACAGCCTCTTGATTTCAAATGCGAGTTCACCATATTTTGCAATCATGGTTTGATACGCTGTCTGTAGATTGTGGGATAGTGGGATAGAAATGTCAATAAGAAAAACTTCTTCTTTTTGCTTGAAGTGAAGGGTGATATCCGGTCTATTAGCAGCAACTGTTGTAGCTAGTTCCAGACAGTCTGTTCTAATTTCACGGTCCCAGTAGATTTTCACATTAGCATTCTCAAGAACTGGTGGGGGGTCGTATTGGTAATATGGGATGTTAATTTGATCTTTTATTCCAAGATTGGGGAGAAGCGCTTTGAAGACGATTCTTCCAACACTGTTATGACGTTTGAGATATTCCGAGTTTGCCAAGGCTGTGCATGCTCCCATAAGGTGTTCTATGGTTTCCAAAGTTCTATGGCACACTCTACATTTGTCATCTGGGAAGTCTTCATTGAGGATAAATTTCCTATAATTCTTTGTGATTATCACTCTATCCTGTATGGCCATCTTGAAGCCAACTGTCTCTCCGTAGATATTTCCTTTCTTCAACCACAAATTAGATGTTTCCTTGTGGGCTTGTGAGATTTCCAGATAACAAGGATGAGTACCATGAAACGATTTACGTTTCCATTGTTGAATTCTAAGATCAACTGAGTCGCATTTGCTTTCAAAATTATACACATTAAGATGTAATGGCGTAGCATCCACATCAGCATCACATATGATCTTATACAATGTATATTTTTCTTTTCTTTCATGGAAATATTTCCTCAAATTATTAACTTGTGCATGTAGCTGGGTTAAATGTACAACCCCCAGACCACCAAGACTTGTGGGGAGAGTAACTCTCTCAATGGCAGCTTTTGGAGGTCGCATCCAATACTCACAGAGCTTTACCCTGATCTCTCTTTCAAGATCTTGTAGATNTATTGTTAGTATGCGGACCAGTTTATTGGGTTTACCAACAACTTGGCCCACGTGGAGGGGTTAGTAGAAGTAGTTAGTAATAGTTAGAGTTATTGATACTAGGAGGAGCTGGATAGAGGAAGGAAGGTTTTGCTTTTCAGTAGACACAGCTATATATGAGCTGGGCCATTAATGTGTCAAGCTACAATTCTTTTCTGGTCCACCAAGAATTGAACCCGAGACGACTTAGAACGCTGCCACATGCGCCACGGAGGGGCTCCATTCACAATGAAGCACACAACTTAAGGCAAAGTTGCAATCTTCGAATATAAATACTACTGCAATTACGTCATGGAATGACGATATGCATATGCTATAATCGAACTTTTGATAACAAACAAAAATCTTCCGTATTTTGAATTAGATAATTATCAGCAGAAAGGTGCAAAGTGCCAAAATTTGAGAATTTGGTATTATGCTCTAGATAGTTGTAAAAAGTCACAGTGAATAACTTTTCTTTAGGGACAAGTCCACAGAAGACTATAAAAAAAGTTTCCAAGACCCTCACAAAATGGCAGCATTCCCAGTCCCTGGCCAATATCAAAGAAGATGTGCAATTTACCTAATTTTTTTCTTTTTCATTCAATGGGTTTGAAGTGAAAGGAGTGAAACAACTTACAATACTGCGAACATGGTACAAAATGTAGAGGTGAAAAAATCATACGGTGAAGAGACTGATCGTACTATTCCGATAGTGAAGAAGGAAAACGTGTGAAAGAATTGCATTCTACAATGTTCCTAGTTATCTCATTCGGTAAGTCAATTACGGTCAACGAGATCTACAGGCTTTGTTCCCGTATTTACTTTAAAAAAAAAGAGCGTATTTGCTTTAAAAAAAGAGCAGCTTTGTAAATCTTACAATTAGTATTACAAAGAACTACCAATCGTTCCTATCTTAAAGTTAGAAGAATAAAGAAATAAACATAAGTAATATAGATTTTCTAAATAAAAAATCTGTGTTTACAAATTTGACACTTTACACCTTTCTATTGAGAAGTATCTTTAGTTTAGTTCTCGAAAACTAAAGCTTGGAAAGGTTATATAATTCTTTTGAAATTTCTTCCCCCAAGTATGCATTAAAATATTTATTAGAATACAATACGTTTTCTATAAAGAATGTATCGTTAAAAAAATCGAATAATAGAAAAATTTTTGAAACTTTTATTACATCGTTTCACGAAAAGATGTCCCCTTTAATGAGCAAATATAGGACATATCATTATTTAGCCTACCTTTGTTTCAAATGTTTGAACGCGTATAACTAAAAGAATAAGTATTTGCGTTATTTTCATTCCTTCATATTTTATAAAATCGAACTTCCCCAAACATGTTGCCAATCTTGAGTTGGCATAAAATATTATTCGGTGAGACGCACTTCTGAACTCAACGAGTGACTTTTCTCGCGACAAATCTTTTCGATTCCGAGGAAGATGAAAGTAAGGTCGTGGCTTCCGCTTTCCCTTCTCCTTCTTTTTCTCCTCCCACTCAAACTCACCTTCCTTCAGAAACAGGGAATGGGGTGGGGAGAGTAGTATGAGTCTCAAAAGAGGTAATGTTAAAAGTTGCAGATAGGAAGACGAGCTGGATGGACCGATCGTCGGAGAAAGAACATTCAGCAAAGTTTCAGAAGAATATGAGAAACTTGAGTAGTGGTTTCCAGAAAAAAAAGACTGCTCAGTTCCTGAGAAGACAATCAGATGAAGAAAACAGAAGGAAAGCGAAAAAAAGTGAGATATTTTACGCTTGAAAAGGGCAAACTCCAATCAAATTAAATGAATTTGTTAAATAAAAATATTTATTTTAATAAATTATATATTATAAATTCCACACGTTAGCCCCTTAGGTACCTAATTTCCAGTTCAGAAATTATGTCGCAAATATATTATATTGACACAAATACATATAGCATGTGAAAAATACAATAATTATTGTAATTTTTTAGAACGTAAGTTAATGATACAATTCATTAATTTTCCCTATTTTTATGATGTATTCATGCGTATGAACTTAATTCAACTATTACAAATTTGCACTATTTTCAAGAAAATGTAAGATCGCAGTTTAAATAATGATAAACAATTTTATTTTCTTAATACACATTGTCTATAGTCTACTACGTACCTTTCAAGACAATAATGGATCGTCATTCCTGATTGAATCAAATAAACAAAAATATATTAATAGTAAAAAAACAATTGAAAGGAAAAAAATACGGAAAAGCGGTAATATTATTTGTTACATCTCTAGCACGTCTAAGGCAACATATGTACATTTCATTGCCAATCAATTATTCATAAAATATTACTTCTTTTATACTTTTAAATCTTTGCCAATCAATTACTCATAAAATATTAATTATTTTATACTATTCAATCTTTGGTGTAATGCCAAAGCGAGTGAGTTTTCACTTCAAGACTTCAGGTTTGAAGTCCACTTCGGACAAGTATGTTTTCAATATTTCTCGCCTCATATCGTCATTACTTTACAGTCTTAACAATCGCAGATCTAAATCTTATGCTTTGTGGATGCAATGGTCTTAAAAGAACTAGCTAAATCAACAACAAAGTAACAATAAAAAAAAAAAAATGTTAGATAAAATTACCGGAATATTATTGCCGTTCAAACTACAAACACCGTTGCGAGAAAAACGCCCCTCAAGTTTTTAACTAGTTTACAAGATTGAAAGTATTGCTACTTTATTTACCTACAGTGCTCATTTATAGGTTTTGAAATACAGTTTGTATTATGTAATATATCAGCACAGTAATGGCTCATAGAGCCTATATCGCTGGGAAGTCACCTGAAAATGAATCACTTAAGAGTAGTAATGCTTATACCAATTTGTTGAAAATGATAAATTTTGAATTTTGCGTCACTGGCACTTAGAGATTTCTTTTCGCTGATTCAGTTCATGGAAAAGTGAGGTAAAATTTGTCAGCTATGATTGTTATCGTTTGTGCGGTAGACAAGTTGAAATAGATTTTTTTTTTGTTTTTTTTTTTTGTGGGGCTTTAGGGTTCGTCAACATCGAGGTCATTAGAGCCCTAGTTGAAATAGAGACCCAATAACACTTTTATCTCTCTATATGAAGAAGAGTGTCTCGGGTGGTGGTATATGTGTGCTTGTACGTACGTCTTTCATACAACTCTACAATTTTAATCAGATCGTGATGAAAATTTGCGCACTTGAGTTTCAAAACAAAGAGCACTGTCTACTTGAGATTTCGAAAATCCGTCCCCATTTTTTTCTTTTAATCTTCGCTTTCTTCGGTATATCTCCGAAACTGATGGGATACAAACATGACTTTTGTACCTCAACATCCCAAATTCAAATATCAAGTAACAGGATTTAGGATTTTTCGATATTTCACTCTTTAGCGGGTGTAGGGGGTAGAATCGTTTTCATGTTGATGTGTCTTTTATAAGAATCCACTGATGCATTTCACCTACTTGCAAGGGAGTTATTGTTGTTGTGAGTTGTTGCGGTGAATTCATTGTTGCGCCCAGTCTGTATAGGTTTGGAATCTTTGTTCTTGGTGTATTTATTGAAACGAAAATATCGTGTGCCCTCAAGTATTGCAATAAAAGGACATAAAAGTGTAAAAACAAATATTTCCTATCCAAATCATTCTCCCGGGCAACGCAGGGTTAATAGTACTTAAAACAAAACAAAAAATTCAGGACTTCAATAGTTGACTCAACAACATTACACTTTTTTTAAAGATCTGACAATATACTCCATATTCTTGAATCCGCAAGAGATCGAAATTTTACGAGAAAGGTGTTTTTGCGAGTGCTACGTTGGCATGAAGATTTACTATAGATTCAAGTTCACGCGTTCTGGCTGTTGCAGCGACGTTTTCGCACACTAAGTTACCGATATCGGAGCTGAATTATCCATGACCGCCCCTCTCTACTAAATTTTCCGCGACAACTTTATTACTTTCTGTGTTTTCGCTGAACGAAACTCCTCTCCAAAGTTCTTTCTCTTCTCTTCCTCTCGATTCGTTCAACGAGTTTCTACAAAAATTGGCTTCGGGCAAGGATGAGTAAAGTACGAAGTACAACTGTAAGATTCTTTTTTTTTTCTGGAATATTATGGAGCGGTTCGCAATAATTGAAATTTCGATTAAAACGCGTCGATACGTCATTTGGTAAATTCGTTTCGATTTTCTTCTTTGTGGTGGTGACTTTCTTCTTTGTTTAAGTCAAAAGTCAAACTATACCACAACAGACCCCCAAGGTGCCCCAGAGGTTCGCGGAGAGTAGAGCTCCGCAACTACTTGATCTCGGCACTAGAAGGAGGAGATGAGGTCAGCATCTCGCTCCGACCGGTTACACCTCAGGATAAACCCTGGTACTCATTTTACAGCAGACTGAGTAAGCCTGGGAGTCAGTCTGGATGTTGAGGTGTGATGAAAAATACCCACCTCACCGGGGATTGAACGCCGGCCATCCAGTCTGACTCTTCTTTATATAAGTGGAGATACGAAATTCAACATGGCTGCCTGGGCAAGTAAAAATCATAATGTCAACTTTAACGACAAAAACCTAAAACCCATAGAAGCACTGATATCTCCGGCCATATCTTGATCTGCGTTTTTTAATCACTTGATGTTTCGTGAGGTTAGTGGTAGGTTAAAAAATCACAAGTTAATAAATTTAAAAAAAATCACAATACTACCCGTTCTCTAGGCTATGATCACTTCACATTTTTCGTGCCTACACAAGACATGATTTGATTGTCCATCCTGCATTCTCTTACTTTGTCCATTTTACATCCTTCTCAATTTTAAATCCCTTCTTTTGTATTCTCTTTTATAACGGACTTTATAAGTTATATTGAATGTAATTTTCGCAAAACTTTTGACAATACATTTTAACAGTAAATCATCGTAGGTACTGAACTGTCAATCAAATGCCTGCAAGGAAGGTCTCATCACATTCTCTTACATAAAATTTGAGTTGAGGAACAGCCTCACGCGTCGTTAGTTTAACTCAACATCTCACCAACAACACAATCATCCCAGGACACGAGTAAGTAGTACGAACGGGACGGAGAAGAGGCAGACAGGAATTACTAAGGCGCGATGCCCCGACGGCAAACCGAGTGACAAATGAACTGAGCACCGCGTCTGAAATATGAAATCCGGAGACGCTTCCAATCACAGCGTTAAGGCTCCGAAGATGGATGACACACGATCACGGACTGTCGAGCGAAACAAGGATCCTATTATTAAATAGCGAACGGAATGGGGAAGGAGATGCATGGCGAGGAAAAACGGGGAAGGAAGATCGCCAGGAATTGATATCAGCAACGTGTTAAAACAACGATCGATGAGCTGATTCTCCTCCTCCTCCTCCTCCTCCTCTGAAGCAACGCCAGCGCTCCTCTAGCGGAAACGGATGGAAACTCTCAGGAAGACGCCGTCGGGAATTCAGTTTGCCGCGCGCGGTGAGTCATTCGAGGATATAAACTGCGTATTAATGTAGTTCAAGTAATGTTACTTAGCATATCTTTCGCGTACGGAGTTTTATCGAATTTTCGCTTCAGGAAGATGAGCTACGAGCGAAGCTTATGCATTGGGTTTTCCTTCATATTTCCTTCCTTAACTTATTTTTCTTATTTCTCGTTCACTTCAAAGAAACAACTCAGCAAAGCTCGAAATCTTTAAACAAAGGTTAATTTTTTTGCAGGTCAGAGATAATTTACTCTCTCGAAGCAAGCAAGGGACCATCCCATCAATTCCGATCAAGGGCCCTATGACAGGCGGAATTAACATTTCAGCACTCTCGTAAGATAGGAATAAAAGTAGTTCGCTATGAGTTATTTCACAAGTACGCATTATTATAAACTATAGATTATACGAAAAATATTATTAATGAATAGAAACGATTTAAATAACTCTAAATTCGAGAGTTATTGTCTCAATAGACGCAGCCCCTAGGCAGGAACCTGTATAAAATGATACTTTTCGGATCTTTCTTAAAATACCCTCAAAACGTCAATTAGAAATGTCCCCGCATATTATAAACTATAATAAAAATAATAAAATATAATAATTTTTTTTGTCAAAAAAGCAATTACAAACTGCGTATGATCAACTTGGACAATAAACTAATTTACTCTCCGGTAGCTAGCAAGGGACCATCTCATCAATTCCGATAAAGAGTCCTAAGGCAGAGGCGGATTTAACATTTCAGCACACGACTTAGATACGAATAAAAGTAGTTCGCTACGTGTTATAAAATTAACACAATACCAACAAATTTGTATTTAATAATACACAAAAATATATTTTACAAGAGCGTACTGTTATCAAACAATAGATTATTCATAAAATATTGTTCATGAATCATAACTAATAAAATAAATCTAAATTCGAGATTTATTATTCCAATAGACGCCGCCCCTAGGTAAGATCCTAGAGAACCTGTATAAAAATGCGCCTCTACCCGAAGGAAAACCGGAGAAAAACCCAGGTCAGGATGGGGACTCCGTAACAGTACACTCCAAACACATCACATCTTTCAGGCACTGAGAAAAAACATTAGGATGTGAGATTTTAATTCAGAGGCAGAAAATCAATCTTTGGATGTGATATTCCAACCTTCTTAAGTGACTTCCCTACCTCGTAGTGTCGCAGCTATAAGGTTGGGGTTTCATATCAAAGTTCTGGAAAAATCCTTTCCTACGTCTGAATTTGAATACGATGTTCAATCCTAAGGTGCTCACATTCCTAGTGGTTTCTCCGCTTAACATTAGAGGTCTGAAGAATATCATTCTGATCTTGATTTAAAATGGAAATAACGGACTCCAACAAATAATTAAATTCAAATTTTATTCTAAAAATATGATGGCCAATAATCACACTGTTTTACCTAAGATCACGGAGATGCATCAGAAAGGCGGTGAACCCCACGTTCTCACCAGACTGTAACAGTAGCAACTTCTTTGAGATCTTAATAAGTTATCTGCCCCGTGAATATTGATATTGTTGTCGAAGGGATCATCGCCATTAGTAACAATCTACGTGGATAAAAAATGAGAGTGTTTGTGCAAATATCGGGGCCTCGTAAAAAGACGTTTTCGGCGTAGTAAAATTTCTCAAGAACTTGTGACGTCGATCCCAAATTCTCAGAAAAATTACACATTCCAACTCATCTTCCTAGACAAAGGAAATGTAAATAGTTCGAAAGAAAAATTGATAAAGTAATTTTTCGTGTCACTGCAATAGTGTAGTCCTCAAAAGTAAACATCATAGTTATAATTACACAAACAAACGTTTCGCAACTCCAAGAACCCTATTCTGAAACCTATTCCAAGAAGTTGTGTTCCTTAAAGCGACATTCTCCAATAATTGAAATATTTTATAATTTTGAAAGATATTATCCAGTTGTCGTTTATCATCATTTAGATTTTTTAATATAATATTTTTCTTAAATCCACAGCCGAACAAAGCCACGGTGCGTACAAAACCTTTTTAGCGCTCTCACACTGCCGAAGAAACATCTAGTAAAATATTCCCCTGTGTTGCCAGGAACTATCTAGACGTAGTGGCAAAATAAAAATAAAAATAAAAAAAGAACAATGTTTTTTCCTTCTCTCCACGTGATTTCCCTCGAGTTTAGAGGCTTATCAAGTAAATCTGATTTGATCATGGAACTCTACGGAGAATACGATATAATCCGCGGAGACGTAATTTGGGACAGCACGAGATTCTGCGCCACCGGAGAAAGATACTGAAACACGTACCAAGGACATCTGAAGCAACCTAGCTCTTCTCTTACTGAAAAAAATTAAAATACATTTGATAGGAAGTTTTTCTTAGGAAAACGTTTTCCATTCCTTACCTTTTATGAGTGACTGAATGGCCAATAGTAATAACGATCTCACTAAGTAAAGTACATGTTGGGTTAACTTTCCATAATCTTCCCTGGCTGCGGTGGATCAAGGATTTGATTTTGGGAGGGACTCATGACAAGAAATGAAAGTATTGAAATTTCATTTTAAGACATTGTTATATATTTATTACATATATAACGCATGTTTTCATAAATAACCCTTTTAAAAATTTTGTTTTCGAAAAAAATTGTGTTTTTAGCCAAATTATTAGTTTGGGAAATCCTGCTGACAAATTTATTCACTGTTTCAGATTTATTTAATGCAATTTCAACAGTCATACACATGACATTGCAAATGCTTCGGCGTTCTATCTAAAACTATATGATACGTAAGAANTTTATTTAATGCAATTTCAACAGTCATACACATGACATTGCAAACGCTTCGGCGTTCTATCTAAAACTATATGATACGTAAGAAATAACACCATAACAGTGTCATTATAAACAAGAACGAAAGTGGTATAGTTTTATGTTTGAATACAAAAAATATTTCGTACAAAAGGAAAATAATAATCTCATTTTTTACCAGTTTTTACCAATGATTGTTCATGTTTCTCGCTTCCCATTTTGCTCTCCCAATTTACTCATATAACTAATTGTTAACGTCATAATGAATGCAAATGTTACGGGAGATGGAGAGGAAGCAAGAATTTGGAAATAAATACCCAAAAACATGCGAAGTATTCAGGAAGTATTTGCTAACAAAGGTGACAATTTTCGTCTGTTTTTTCTCTATTATATAAGAAATGTATAATTATTATAAAGATAAATCTCATAAATACTTATTTTTTTCTTTAATTTTGAAGGTATTTGCTCCACTTGAAATTAAAAACAAGTAAAATTCAAATATTTCAATAATACATTATTTTATAAATTATGTTCAAACAGAAAATAACATTTTAAGCTTATTCTTGCTTATCTTCCAATTTCGATGATTTTTAAATAATTTCCTGGAGGTGGAAGTACTTCCCCATCTTTAGTGAAGTCAAACGCACCAAACAATAATTGATTATTTAAAAAACGTGCCACACAGTTTGGAAAATGTACATCCTGTTCAATTTTTCCCCATTTTAAAAATTGATACTCTTTAAAATACTGTACAGGAGATTTCCTTTTAGATATATACACATCAAAATCTTCTAAAGGAATGGTTAGAGTACTATCAAAATCCAGGAAATGAAGCATGGGCTGCGCTAATAGCTTCATGAATATTTGAGAAGTTGGTTCAAGGAAAGAAGAAAAGAAGTATATCCAAGGCTTGCACAGAATTTCCCTGAGAAAAAAATTGTGGGAGACCGACATGTCTGCAAAATGCATACACAACCACGTAGCAATCCCTGCAGGCTTTCCAGGATAGGTAGCAGACGCGTACGAAAGGAAATAAGTATCATGACATCGTTATATGAGTACGCCGAAAACATAANCTGCAGGCTTTCCAGGATAGGTAGCAGACGCGTACGAAAGGAAATAAGTATCATGACATCGTTATATGAGTACGCTGAAAACATAGGAATCCAACCCGCAACCCATATATTAATATAACATGTATTTAACTGCAAATGAGTAGATCTTGCCCGGTGGCAGAATACAAGCAAATACAATAAAGTTTACAAAAAATATAGATTACAAAAAACTGAAGTTAAAACTTGTTGAATATATCATTAAATTATATAATTAAACTAATATTAAAATATTAAATATAAAAACATGCGACCATGAAACAATTAAAAAATTAAACTATTTTTAATATTTATATATTGTACATTTTACGACTGTTATCTGGAACAGTCGATTTACCCCTTTAGCGCACCTCACTTCACTTCATATTTCTCTTCCATTCCTTTCTAATTCACGCATTTCTCTTTTAGCACTTCACTACTAATATCTTCACAACTACACCAACCCATCCCTTCTTCCAGAACTTAACCATGCGATATAGATGCAAAACTGCAGGCATTAAATTCCAGTCTCGAATCGTTCTATTGAGAAATGAAAATTTTCCAACGTTCTATTTTGGTTTACTAATTCTAAATTATAAAATGATTTTTTTCTATGTATCCGAGAATGATGATCCAATTATTCTTTTATATATTTCCAAGCGGGTCTATTTCTATCAGCTTTGTTTAAATCGACGAACCTAGATCGTTCTCTTCGATTTTCTATTAGACATTCGAAGATAATTAGGACGATTCCGAAACAACGCAATTATTAAAATTCGATCTACGATTAATAAATTTAAGTTCTTGTATGCTTTCGAGGTCTTGTATTTGCCCTCTCCGATAAGGAAACCAACAATATTCTTGGCGTCACGCGCAAAATTTAATCTACACATGACGTAAACGGTGTATGACAAATGAAAAACCAGCGTTTTTATAAAAATTCACGTAAATGTGTCTATCCTACAGTTCGCGCACATAAGGATTGTATAGAATGTCGCAGAACTCCCCGATAAAAACTGATGATAGAACACAATAATAGGAACAAAAAATCACATGTCCGGAAATATCTTCAGAAGGAGATATAATGACACAAAGGCAGAAGAAATAACACGAGGTAAAAAGGGTGTGTAAAACGCTTTAATAGAGGAATCGAGGAAGGGATGTAAGTGTTCCAAAGTAAAGAATAAATTAAAACAGCTGTTCAAATTTCGACCCATTAGCAGCGATAGAGTACTTGCTGCGACGTAGAGGGGAACCGCGAGACTGGGTAGAACAATCTCCAATACATTTGACGTCGGTGAGAGGTCTGCATTGCTGTGAATGGACAGAGCTTTGAACGTCAGAAAAATCTATGTTCTCTATTGAGTTTACCTCCAAAAGTGCTATTTTTAAATATTGTAATACCTTTCTTGTACAGCCAAGTGCCGATCAGCGTTTTTATTAAATTTATGTATAGTATATAATCTACACATTTCTTGCATATAAAGATTAAATATCGTAAATCATTACCCTCGTACGAGATATATCCTATCGGTGTAGCGATCACTCTACGTCCCTCTCCTCAACATCGTATCCCAAAAACTACAAACCATCGCTTTTCACTTTACAGTATCATCCAAACACACTCTCGCGGGAAAAGGGTACCTGGTATCTGGCGGAGCATTCATAAAAGAAGAGGTTCGAATAGTATAGAGGTTAAAACGGAAGTTTCGCCGTAGGCAATAGAGGCCTTTTATCGGCTTAAGCGGTGCTTTTGTGTCCGTGTTTGCGAAAACTTCCGCGTGAGCGCGTTGCCGAAGGCGTCCATCCGTCGGGAGGGGGATCCCCTGCGCGCTGGCGGCGACGGCGGCTGCAGCTTCGACGAGAACCATGCGGGAGTCCACGCTGGTTTTCGGACGTGGTGATTTGGTGGATCCCGTGCGAATTATTCGTGCGGAGAACTACGTTTGCTCTGCGCGAGTCGACGAGGAAAACAAAAGGACGATCGGAGACTATATATGTTAGTGAAACATTTATTCTCGAAGCATAACCTTCGTCTCGATCTCATGCACTCAGCTCAACTCGCATACGTGTTGTTCTTTCACATCAATCATTCTACAGTCAAGGGATGAACAAGAGTGTCAAAAAACTGCCCCCCAACAAAAAAAAAATTAAGTCAGGTTAAAAAGAAAAATAAGAAACTGTATCTAGAATATGTTTATTAAATATCGACAGCTTAATATACCTAACATTTTTTGAAAATTTTCTTTGCCAATACCAATTTCAAAATTTGACGATAATTCACCATGTTTCTTTTTTTATCTGTTACACATCTACCTAAGAACCGATATTCGAAATGATACATACGGCAATTGAAAAGTTGAACGAATCCAAATCGTTAAATTACAAACATATTGACATTATATTAGTATTATAACTCGCAGCTAACTTTTTATCTTATCTAGGAACTTTTGCTGAATTTTTTTAATCCTCCTCTGNGCCTTAGGACTCTTGATCGGAATTGATGGGATGGTCCCTTGCTTGCTTCCGGAGACTAAATTAGTTTATTGTCCTACACGTGGTCATACGCAATTTGTATTGCTTTTTTGACAATAAAGTTGTTGTTATTATAATAATAATAATAATTATTATTATTATCCAATGTATACAATCATCAAAACCCAAAGCATGCGGATTTCATGTTTTCCTTGAATGGTGCAATGGTATCCTGGTCTACAAATATGTTAATCAAGAATGCGCACGGGAAAGTTGAGTAGAGATCAGTTTTTAAGTATTACAGTACATAGTACAGGTAAATATAGTAAGTGCCCATAAACAAACTCGCACTAATCTCAAGTGTACCGATGTGTGTGTCACCTGGGTTCACTTATCCCCTGTACGGGAAAGGGTCCCAGGTCTACTGAACTCGAGGCTGAATGGCAATGCATCATTGTGGAAGACGAATGAGTAGTGTAATTCCCTGCAATTCGAGCAGAAGATCCCGGGTTCGTTTCCCGACTCGAGGACATTTTTATCACATCCTTCTCAAGAGTATTCTACAGCGACGCGCTGCCCAATTAGCGAGACACTGGACGAATGCGGCCCGACAAACCATTTTTTGATGTCCGTGAGTTACAATACATTTTTCTCGTCCATCAAATTTTTCATCAAACATTGGGGGACACAACTTTGTGCCACAAATCTAAGATGTCAGAATTAATAGTTGACAAGGCATGTCCGATGAGAGAAAATAGAAATTTGTATTCGGAATTACCTCGCCATACATTAGAATGTAAAACATTTTATTCACTTTAACACTACATATTAAAACATTTTATTATGTAAAACATGAATGTAAAACATTTTATTCACAGTGAATGAATGTAAAACATTTTATTCACAGTTTAACACTACATATTAAAAATACTTTCTGAAGATAAAGAAATATACTATTCAATTTTTCCAACTTGAAATAATATAAATTTGTTGATAAGAATCAAAATATCGCGGTACAAATAAATAATTATTAGCGAATTAAGTGTTATTTAATAGTGACATATTATCAACAATACTTTCCGAATGATTTATAGATTGATAATAAAACGTACTTGTGAAATTACTTTTCTATATTTTATTAAATACAATATTTGTTGGTATTTGTTAATACTATAACACGTGTCAAACTATTTTTTTATCGTTAGGAGTATGTTGAAATTTAAATCTGCTCCGTCCTTAGGGCCCTTAAACGGAATTGATGAGACGGTCCCTTGCTTGCTTGCCCGGAGAGTAAATTAATTTATTGTCCTTTACGTGGTCATATGCAGTTTGCAACTGTTTTTTTTTTTCGACAATAAAATTTGTATTTATTATTTATTAATTTAAAAAATATGAATCATTAGTTTGACTCATCGTGCAACATTTTGTCACACCCCTCCCCGTACCGGCTCGATAGATCGAAAGTGTGTAAGAAATGGCGCGCGGGTTCAGATGAGTAGAAATACAAAAGCAAATATTTTGGTTTTGGATGATGAGCCTCTGTAGCCCATCTGGCTGCGATCCTTGGGTTCCACAAAAAATTAACAGCATTGTAAAATGCAAGAATTTGAATTTGAATTGTTCCAAATTCAAGCCACAAAGTGCAAGTTCTAGGAAATGAAGATGAATAATATGACGATTCAAATCCAAGTGGTCAATTCTGGGCACGCAAATGGGTCGGTGATCTAACAACATCTCCTGGGAGTATTTAGAGTTCTGTTTATTGAACTACGCAACCCTAGAGGAAGGCTGGTCACTGGCGTAGCAGACTTATCTCTACGAGTCCCAGAGGGCCGCAATTACCTGTTGCGTGGTGGTTTACCTCGGAGCTGGAATAAATTGTAGCTGTCTGAAGACTAAAGTGGGGAAAGGTAAGCAATGTAATTGAGACTCATATCCGAAGCTTCAAACGTAACCTCAAATTCCATTTTAGACTAGAATCCATGTAAATATGGCATTTCAAAACAATATACATTTAATAATGATTTCGTTTTTTCGCTTATCAACTATTCTTTATTGATTTTCTGGATTTCCTAATTGCTACAGCTATATAACACGCCGAGGAAATCTGAAGTATTTATCTAGAGTGAATATGTATAATTAGCTAGCTTTAAAGACGAATAATCAACATGCCATTATATTAGTTTTAAATACACCAAATCCTCAAGATTGTTTAAAGGTTGATTATAAATTCGCTAAAATAACGGATAATTTTCCTCTATACTTCATCGTTGAATTTCTTGTTCCTGTTCTCAGGGTACTTAGCTAGAAACGATATGGGTATTGATTCTAATTAGTAACGACGATTTCTCCAGTTACATGCAATCTCGTCTCCATTTTGACTCGATATATTTCATCAAATAGGACACGCATTTATAATAGATGTTCATAATATATTACTCGAAATCCAATAGATTACAATTGTTGTTTAACGTTAGCCGTAATTAGCTGCACATAATTTATAGCTTCGTTGAGGCGCAGTCGAAAATGGAAACATTCCGTGAAAAATACTAGACATTAATATTAAAATCATACACAATAAATCAAATAAATAAAAACGATAATTTATTAACACGAATAAAGACTAAAAGTCAAGGGAATGTCGTTTGACCAATACTTGGAATTATAGGGAAGCGTATATCATAGATGGGGATCAGAGTAAAAAAGCTCTATATGGCGGAGAGAGAAAATTTCTAACAAAAATTGTTCTAGAATGAGATAAGTATGTCGAGTGAAGAGAAGGAATATGATAAAAGTGAAAAATATAATTAAATATTTCAACTAGCACAATTTTAATCCACAACCTTCTCACAAGACATGTATCCAAACACTTTGACGACAATTGTTATTCACTGTGCGGCTAATATAATTAGAACCCAATAAGAACTTCCATTGATAATCCACTCCCGAAAACCCCCAAAACTCATCCCCAGTCAAGATATTTCACGGACTGTGCGAGAAACATGAACGAAGCATACACACTCCAACTTCACTCGCTCTTTTATGTTTCAATATATTCATATTCCAGGAACTGTGATTTCAAGCTTTGTTCATATTTCTCCCACACACTGCGTTGAATTTTTTCACAAGGTACGTTCCGCATTTTAAAAAATAGTGATGAATAATCCTGTACATCGAGTATTAGATTGGGACCAGTAATCATGGGTGTACAAAAAATTTCCCCATATTTATTTCATTATCGCACAGTGTCATTCTAAGCTAAAGTAAATAAATCAATAAATGTTTTGCCAAAACAAAAACAAAAAAAAACGAAAAACTGCTTATGACCACGTGGAGGACAATAAACTAATTTGCGCATAAATCATAAAACATGCGCATAAATCAGTTGGTCAAGTTGCATTAGATTTCATCTTCAAGCAAGTGTCGCGTGGTACTATTATATCGTATCAATTGATTATAGGATACACAAAAGAAGTTGCTTTGAGGAACTTTAAGTAGTACTAGGGTAGGGAGAATTAAACCACTAAAATATCTTAAATTGGCATAATTAAACAGAGTGACATGTACTTATTGTGATTTTAACTTAAAAAACATACCTCACCGGCCATTTAAATGAAATAATTGCAATTATAATTGATGTGGAAATACATTGCGAAAACACTTATTTTCAAAAAAAAGCCCAACTTTTAAATCACGAAAGTGATGGAAATGAAGTAAGTGTAGTAAATTTTCCGTAGTATCTTTTTACATCACTTTTATCTCTAGGTCACCGGACATCTGAGAAAGATATTTCACTTTTTGCGAGGTGAGATCCATGCATCACGAAACAGTTGTGCTCGGTCGCCGTTAAGAGAGTTCATGAATATTATTTGTATTATATTAACTGATAGATAGAAATTAAATCATTTCATAATTATTATTTATATTGTTTTATAACAATTACAATAAAAATAAAGAAAACAATTATACATCTCAGTGATTTGACTAACTTGGATTAAGTTCTGGTCTCATCTTAATACGCGAATTTACACCCCACGGCAAAAAAAACAAAAAACAATCCGCTGACACCAGAGAACCTTGCGGAACGCCACGGTCAATTAACCAAGAACAAACATGTCGCATTCGCGGAAAACGTAAGAGCTCTCCATCAGCGGAAGTGACGTGACTGGGACAGTGGCGTTTTCCGCTCGTGTTCCGCCCTGCGGCGAGACTCGTTCGTTCCTTCCTATGTCGCCATTAAGATGCTTCTGCGACGCCAAGAGCCCCCCACGCGGTAGTTCACCACTCGGGAGGACGTGCCTCTCGCTCCGAAACGGATTAACGCTCCTTGGTGAGCTCTCCAGACTCATCGCTGTGACCTCTGGCTCTTTCGTGGCTCCGGTGGTAGCGTTATAGCTCATCACCAAGTCATCAGATTAAGAGGGTAGCCAGTCACCTTCCGATTTTACAACCTATACCAGTTTGGAACATTTAAACACTCCTAGTATTTTGCCTTTTTTAATTGTTCGCGCAAATTATTTGATCTGTTTAAGCTACTCCACTTTCATCGTATTCCAACAATATATAAATCAGTATGATATCTTTCAATGAATATCTTTCAGTTGCACCCAAAGAGATTATTTATCTCTCAGTTGGTAGTGTTCTAGCTCATCACCAAGTCATTCGGGGTCCAATTCCCGGTGGGACCAGAACAAATTTGTAGTTTTTCACAATAATGTCCTAGTTCATATAACTGTGACAAATGAAACACAAACCCCCCTTCTTCTATCCACCTCCTCCTAGTATCAATAACTCTATTACTTACAACTTCTACTATCCCTCCACGTGGTAAACCCAGCTAAGCGGCCCACGTACTAACAATATACAACTACCACCCAACTCCTACCTCCTATCGCTCCATGTAGATAAGCTTCAATAGCAAGCAACATTTCCCATTTACAAATACTACAATATAAAAATAAGTTTCTTTTCCACGATTCGATTTAAAACGACGCATTGTTCTGTTTCTACTTGACAACCAATTGATTATTATGAGGGAAACCAAATCCTAGTAATTGACGTATTCCTCTTCTCATCTCTCTCTCCCTTACATCGCGTCTTCCTCCATTGCCTACGCGGATGCGCTTCCTTCCTCTGAGCCCACGCCACCCACCAACACCGCGAGGCCAGTTAATCACGTCATTAAGCAGACTCCGCACTTCAAGACAGCCCGCTTCGTCTCTTTATCCCTTCACACCATCCTCCAGAACACGTGGCACTCGAGGGAGGCCGCAGGTGGCTACAGAGGAGAAGAAATACTTTTTTTTATTATAGTATTTGTAAACGTGAAATATAACGTGCTATTGAAGCTTAGCTACATGGGGCGATACGACGTAAGGGGTGGGTGGTAGGAGCTATTGCTAGTAGGTGGATTAGCTGGGTTTAGCAACATCTTGGTCCACGTGGTGTCAGTAGTAGTAGTTAGTAATAATAAGAGTTATTGATACTAGGAGGAGCTGGGTAGAGGAAGGAAAGTTTGCTTTTCATTGTCACAGTTAAATGAACTAGGACATTGATGTGAACAGCTGCAAATTTTGGTAAATATCTTGTTTACAAATAAAGAAATGTATTATTTAATTTTTCTAGCTTGAAATAATATGTGTCTGTTGATAAAAATCAAAATAAGTCGCTACAAATAAATTAATTAATACGACTTATTAGTTTTATTCGTCGGGCAACAGTTTGAAAAACCCCGTCTCGTGTGGCTGCCCGAACTATCAAGCGTGTATAGGGAAAGGTATGGCCCGCGGGATAAGATAAGTTGGACGGCGTTTTCTAGTTGAATTACAACTATCGAAACATTCCTCTAACCAGTGACGGATCTATGGGGGTCGAGGGCTAAGGAATGTTGCTCAACAATTCCCATTGGACTTGAATTCTCAACAGATAAAATTGAAATTGATAAGAGGCGTACATTGTAAAGGACTTACTGGACTTTTCGCACACTCAATTTGCATGGTATACGCAACGTAATACAAATTTGTATTAAAATTTTTGCGTATTATATGCACTGGTTCAAGCGACTCGCAACACTAGGCGTGTTCCATGCAGGTTAAACTCCACACTTCTTGCAATTATAAGGGATACAGCTAAACCACATGGGCGTCAGCACAACTCATAGCTAGTCTCTAATGTTATTAACGCGTTGAGAGGAGGCTGCAGGTGATTTATTTACGGGACCTTTACCTGCTTCGCAGAGACTGAAAACGTTCGAAGTTTGTCTTTTCTCCACGCTTCATGAGATCTATACACGGCATTGGATTTCTATTCATTTACGGGATGCCATTTTTCCTTCCAAACGTTGTATAGTCTCTATGTACGTTGTAAACTTATCTCACAAGTAGATCCTTTATTTATTGGTGCTCGGATTAAGAAGAAGATCTCTTCAAGACCACTAATTTAAACAATATATCCTAAACAAAACTCTTAATTGAGATTTTATTTTATAACTTTTACATATTTGTTTGTGAATTATACCCGTATTAAAATATTATATTATAAATTATTTGATTTGGTTCTTTCTAAAATTCTGATTAGGTCAGGAAATCCATATCCTTTTATACGTATTCGCCATTTTAAACAATAAATAAATTTAGTCACTATTTAATATTGCTAATTGTTAATTATTTCATGAGTAGATATTTTATTAAAAGATAATATCTATAAAATTAGTGTAGTAAAACCATAATTTTCAAACAGAAAGATCCCTAAATCCCTCCCCGATGATGACGGTCTAGATCCTCCTCGAACCAAAACTTCCTACTTCTCAATCCTCCATGTGCAGCGACTTCAAAACAGACATGTCTTGAAGCCACAGGAGAGAAGGAAAGATGGCCATAAACGTGCAGTATGAACGATGAGGCGTTCATTCAATTCCCGGGGAGCAGAATACATGCATACAAAAGGGCCCTGGAAGCTACACGAAGTGCAAGTTCTTTCCGTGGCTTTTCCCTATGATTAATAAGATCCCTTAAGCTTTTAAGCTAAGTGGTCCGAGTATAAAACCCTGCCGGGAGCCAGACTTCTTACAAGACGCATCCATCACAGAGCAATGAATTTTAATCCAAAGTTATACAGCGACTTAACCACTCTCATCGCTACTCCAGTGTTGTATGACGATGGTGTCTTCATTGTGGACACATGCGCGAAAACTGCTATTAAGAACTATCACATCAATTTCATACGCATGTAGATCATGTGTTTACGGTATAGTGGTCAATTAAAAAACAAAAGTTTAAACTTTATTTAGTTATTTATAAACAATTCGTAAATCCACGTTCCCAACAGACTCCAGGGTTTCTTTTCTTCACCACCTCTTTTTTATCGCTTCTCAGTATGCATTGTATTGGCCTGAGTTTTCAACACTTCCTGACGGCTGTGAAAAGTGTTTGCCATTGTTTCGGTGCTCTTTTACTAGATCCTATTTTTTATGCATAATTCGTCAAAATTTCACACATTTTCTGTAGGACCATAATGAATTTTCTAAATTTCATGTTTCATATACCTAAATTCGTGAATTGTTTTAGAAACATAAAATTTTTCTGATCCCGCACTACGATTTGTTCGGAATGCTAAACAAATAAGTACAAAATTTCAGCTAATTTGGATGATAAAAATAATATCCATTGCCACCAGCAAAAACTTTTCACCATCGATACTTCTTGAGACATTTAAATTCTTATTTTGCATTGTTTGACATGATAATCATATAGTTTTGGGATCGATGAACATGAATCGAATTTTTAAAAAAGGTATTTTGAATTAAGATGACAGGTATTGTAACTGTCCATCTTTTTAAAAATTACAATTCTTCACGAAAATAATGATAGGTGTCAAAATTGAGAAATTGAAAATGATTGAATTTTCGATAGTTTTTTCACTGAAACTTTACGGCTCGCCGACATCGAGGTCATTAGAGCCCTAAAAGCTTTGTAGAGGTACGGAACATGCTGTTACGCACCAAGGTGAGTCAACAAGACTGTGGGACTCGCCGAATAACTCGACCATACCCACTAAAAAAAACCCTGAATTACCATATATCCAAACACTAAAAAGACAGGAAAAGACAGAAAAAAGAAAATGTAAATTTAAAGAGAAAAGATGCAAAATAAATAAATAAAAAATTTGCCTTTTATGGACACCCAAAAGAATGGGTGACAAATGACTGACAAAAAATTGTTTAATTATTTTGTAAAGTTGAAAATGAATAATACCTGGTTTAAGGAGACTGAGAAAGACTTGGAAGAACTCCATATTAGTACAGAGGATATACAATCAAGAAAAACTTTCCGAACAAAATTGCAAAGGAGTAAAGGTTTCCAAGAAAAGACTAAGAAAACGACGGGAGCAAGATGGAGGGAGGGAAGGAAAACATAAAGAATGAAGGAGTGGTGGATAGAGGAAAAGAAAGGAAAATCCAGTTGAAATTAACATAGCCCATAGTGGCTCACACGAATAGTAGTAGTAAATTAAAAAAATGATGCCTAAAATATTATAAAACGGTACGATATTATAAAACGGTATATTATATTACGGTACGCTTACAGATTTGTTTTCACAGCCTTTAACAGACGCTTTACAACCCAAATCAATCAGTTAGAAAGTAGCATATTTCCTCACTACACTCCCAAACACAATGGTTCCTCTTGATCAGCGAACAATACCTGACGCCACAGTCGCACAGAAACTGCAGACCGCACAAGAAACTTGAGAACAAGGCGCACGCAAGTCCGGGCATCGCCTCCAGCAAACACGCGCGACCACGAAAACGCGTCCCCCCAATCTCTCCTCCAACCACGTCGCTCGCACTAATTCAACGAACCGCCGCCTCCCGTACTAATTCGAAATCGCGAACGCAGAGATGGCGGCCCGCAAGGCTCCAGTATTGCCACCTCCCTCCGCTTCAGGAAGGATAGTTTGCGTGCAACTTTCCCGCTCGCGGCGGAAGCGTCTCTCGCAGATGGGCGAGGATACGGGAATGAGATGAGGGCGAGGATCTTGAGGAAGGATCCTGACACAGCGTTGCGAGGACGGAGAGAGGGAGGGGAGTTCTGCAGAAGATGGGACGCAGATGGCAAAGACGGAGTGATGATGTATACTGGAAACAGGGGACTAGCAGTGTGATTCAGAAATTATGTCGACTTATCCTCCACACATGTCTATAGCCAGATATATAAGAAGGGGACTTAAACTCCCTGCCAAAAATTTATTGAAATTAACCATAAACTTATTTATTATTAAAGTATTTTAAATTTCATCACTTGTTTAATTCATTAACAAATGGTAAATTAACAATATTTTATAGTTTTAATATTCAGAATTTCATCTTTCACTATGCATTACAAAATACTTTCATTCACTTATAAAAATTTTAAGGGGAGGTGAGTTCCGCGGGCTCGCCCCCTTCCCCGCTGCTGGCTTAGGATTAGGAGTTCGAATCAGAAGCGAACAAAAATAGTATAGCATATAAGTCAAAATTTTACCATGCTTTTTCTACTTTTCCAGTTTTAAATAATCGAACAAAAGTATGAGTGTCGGATACCGACAAAGTTTGTAAGTAACTATGTTAGGCGTTTACATTAATGTACATCAATATTGTCCAACTGACTATATTCGTAATAGTCGTGTTCCATTCACCAACGGAAGTTAAGATAATCTCAGTTAGTATGTACTCCAATTATTGCAGTTAGCAGGATGTTACATTTTCCTCTTATTAGCAAAACGGAAAATTTCTCAAGCTATTCGCGTTTACATTTGACGAAATTTCAAACACTCGAGAAATTGCCACAGAAGCAGATTACTCTTTCTGGAGACCATTACGACGATAGTATTTACTCACTTTAAGTTAGTACTGGCGTAGGTAAAATTAAATCACTAAAGTATCTTAAATCGGCATAAATAAAATGAGTATCATGTACAATGAAATGATTGAAATTATAATTGATAAGGAAATACATTCCGTCTTATAGAGGAAATGTTTATTTTTTTAATGAACTTTTAAATCACGAAAGTGATGGAAGTATACTNGGAAATACATTCCGTCTTATAGAGGAAATGTTTATTTTTTTAATGAACATTTAAATCACGAAAGTGATGGAAGTATACTTTGACTTGCAGTAAATATTCTGTAGTTCTTTTTTACAACAAATTTATCTACATGTAACCGGACATTACAAAGAGATATTTCACTTCTGTAAAAGATGCATAAACGAGAGAGTTGCGATCGGCCGCTTTGTTTTTTACACGCTCTTACGCATTTCAAATGAGTTGAGCGAGTTCCTGAATATTGTTAATATTATACTGTTGCCTGTTACTTAGGAATACAATCAGTTTTTTCATCATTATAATTCATAATGTTGTGTTATAAAACAATTACAATAAAAATAAAGAAAACAATTATACTTCTGAGTGATTTGACTAACACGGAACGCTAGTCCCGCCATAAGCAATACTAGCAAGGACATTGATAACCGTGTTATTTCGAGATAACATTGCATTATGCAGCTACTGATAGCTGTTCTATTTGGAGACAATATTGGGAATGTTTTACGCAGCTATCGAGTTAAAAACTTAATTGGATCTGGGATCGAAAATCAGAGAAAGGAAAATTTTTCTTCAAACCTATGAATATGACATCCCAACCCTACATCGGATACAATAAGGCTGTGATGTCACATGCAAAGACTGGGATGTCACATCAAAAGGAATAAAAAAATCCTCTCCTTCCTCTAAATTTGTAGTTCCCATCCAAACCTGTTTTCTCAGAGTAATATATAAAAATAGGTTCACCCAGTGCCAATTTTTAAAAAATATCGCGATGTTTATCGGAATATTGCATAAAATGTAGAATTTTTTTATTAATTACAACGATGCGTATTACCTTAATGCTGTCGGAAATCGAGGGAAAATATAATAAGTGTACTTCAAACAATTGTCAATAAAGATAGTTTTCGAAAAAAAAAAAACATTCCAATAAAATTTCATTAACAATTTTCTTCGATAAAAAGCATGAACAGGAGGTAGCTTACTGGGAAACACAGACCCAAAGATTTATGTTGTTATTTATCTTTTGCTGAAGATAACAGCTGCTGTAATTGCTGAAGATGATAACCCAGAAATGCGTCGAGTTGGAGCAAAGAGAGCGGTGAACATAGATGAAAGATTGTCCTACATTTGACCGTATTTAAAGCGTAAATTAAAAAATTATATCACTACTTAAAATTAACGGTTTTAAACAAAACATATATTGAGTCAATCCTTTTAAGTATTTTGGAAGGCAGTTATCTATCAATAATTATTGATAAGTTACATGGTAAGAGAACATTTGAAAAGGAAATTACATTTGTATTAAATTATGAAAGTATCTGTATTAAATAAATATTCTGCTATTAACGTCCATTATTTATGATAAATAAATTAAAACTTACGGCCATTTTACGGACAATTACAATACATATTGTTCTTATTAAAATGCACATCGTAACGACTCGTGGTTTGAGTCGCCGTTTGGTTGTAACACATAGTAACAATAAATATCAACGTAGCAACATATTTAAATAAGCAATATAGCTATGTGTTTCACAATAAAAGTGTAGTTAGCGGGCAGTTGCATGGATGCTCTGCACAAGACCTGCGCGAAGCATGTCTGTTTTGGTCCTGAAGTAACCACTACTCACGTTCCCCTACTCCTGTCCGCTGACGCCCGCTCCGCTGACGCTGAGTTAGGTGTGTCTTTGCAAAAGCGGAGCGGAGCGGAGAAAACGCAAGTGTGTCTTTAGCCTAAGACTCCGTCTCCACACAGCGTTAGACGCCGAGCGACTCTGCGGATCTGCAAACGCAGCCTTTAAATTTTCACCCGTCCCCACACAACCGTTGCCACCAGAGCCGCTAGACCGACCGGCTCAGACCGATGGTGACGTCAAGCCAGCGACCGCAGTTTCGGGCTCAGGGTTCGCACCAAGGGCCAGTGGGAAGGGAAAGGATGGAGAGCCAGGTCCTGTGCTAATTACGGAGCCAAATGAACCGAGCTACCGCCCCCATCACCAACTGCATATCCGTTTTCGCAGCACCTTGACGCCTTTGCCGCTACTCGCTCAACGGAGCTTCTCTCGCCTGTCATTCGCGCCTCTGCTGGAGAAATTACCCAACTTCACGTTAACGCATCTCCTTCGTATTATATCATGATTACTCATTATTATTATTAAGCAATATTTCTTTGTCTTTATTTTCAATCAGATACAAGAATAGTTGTACTCAATTATTCAAATTATTAACTTTAACGTTCTTTTTCAGACCAAAAAAAATATTTCAATCACAACGTTTCGTCAAGATACATACATTGTACAGTATCCCAGTAACATGTCATGAATAAAATCGGATACTATTTAACAAGATAAAATATAAAAAACTATGAAATAAAAATAAAACAGAAACCATACAAAAAATTATCATAATACTCGTATTGATAAATGAATATCCGATTATTTCTGTTTGTCATTTAGTGTGTATCATGTCGGACATGTACCGTTACTGCAATGGCTATTCAAAGGGGGGGTCGGCGGAACACAAAGGACAACCCCCCACTCCAAAAGAGATAAAAATTGTAATAATAAAAGGAAGTTTCGAAAGCCTGCCTATTGAGAGCAACAAAATCTGTCTTTAAAATATGAGTTCATAGCACAAACATATGTCTTATCTTTCATAGACTTCGACGCCTACGTGAGAACATAAGTATAAGGCTGCGAAATTTCATGCAACTTATCTAATTGAAAATTATCCAGATACAATTTACTATAGAAGGAACGACTAAAGTAAAAATTTGGCTACAAACACGAATTATTTCTAAAACGTAATTTTTTCAGGGTTACGTACGAAAACGGCAATTTAAGCAAATGGTTTATTTACGTAACGGAATGTCTTAAATTGTTGTTGGAAGAAGTTAATTTGAAAAAAATTTCCGGTGAAGGGACCCGTATTCCGTGGCATTTCCCTTCATGGGGTCCCTCCCAAAATCAAATTTTGGATCCGTCCCTGCGTTTCTGTACATCCTACACAACTATTTTCTCTTCTCAACTATCAACTCTTCTTTTGTAATTGTACCGCATATCCCCCAACTACACTNCCCCAACTACACTTTCATACGACGGACGTCATATTTCCACCCCCACCCCCCATAAAAAGAAACCAACATTCCCACATTTCATTGTATCCTTTCTCAATACCTCCACCAAAACCCCACAACTCCCCCTCGGCGTCGGTTTATTAAGTGGTAGGCTGCAGGTAGCAAGAGCCCAACGCGCGCGACTGGAATTCAGCTGGAATGTTCGAGAACACGCCATTTGCCACAATGCAGGAGCCCTTGCGGCGATGAGCGGGTAAACTCGTCGAAATTTCAACGCCACAACTTTCACACGCATCGCCTCATCCTTTGAAGATTGCGCTCCCAGTTGGTTTCGTTTTACGCGAAAAGGCATCTTAGTAGAAGGAAAGGCGTGATGATATTTCATCAACATTTTTTTCAAAAAAAAATTCAAAACACTCCGTGATATTTCTTGTATGTCTATTAACATTCCTTTAATTGCCTCCGATTAAATTTACTAAACAATGAAAATTCACCTTCTCAGTTTTTTAGCCGAAACTTGTAACATTTATGCGTTTTCTCGACGACAACAAGTTTGCCTATTTTAGTGAAGTTTTCTAACGCATATATTTACAAAAAAATATATTGTTAAAAACATCGAGCTTAATAAAGCAAATTTTGAGAAGAAAAGTCACATATTTACAGTTTTATTCATACGAAGACAGAAAGTTAAACACATACAAAAAAAACGAAGGTATATAATTCATTTTATGCTAGAGTTAATCAAATAATTTTAATAAGCGTAAACTAAAAATATGAATAAAAGAAAAGTGTTTCTCATAAAGTTATGTTATTTATATCCGAGTGGCGAAATAAGGAAACACATATGCAATACATTACTATCCATATACAACTATAACAAAACAAATTTCCACGCAATAAAATTAACAGATACATCAAAAAAATTGATGAAAAGTAAACCAAAATTAAAATATAGGAATACACAAAACATTCATGTATTCGCTTACGAAAATAATTTTGTCGGAAAATAAATATAAAGAAATGTATCATTTGGGTCTCATTGACTGAATCATCCATGATTATTTTATTAAAAACCACAAATAGAATAAAAATATTCCCCAAAAAGTGAAAGTCAAATAGAAACAAAATACATATCTGTAAAATACTAATATTTAAACCTTACTAAATAAAATTATCCTCGTGACCAGAACACGTTTACATATCTCTTCAATTTGAAAAACAAAATAACCAAAAAAATCCCCGCAAAGTGATTCGAACCATGGATGTCGTAGTTGATTGCAATGCTGTATTTTACGAGTTACTTCACACACGATAATAGGGCCTATTATCTATTATAATAGGGCCTATATTCTTTTTGTATAATGGTAGTACTATTGATTCATATAAAAAACACAAAAATTAAGGTTTTTCTGATCCTCCGTTGCCAAGATATTAATCTTTAAAATTTGGATATCTGAAACAGTTCTGACGGGTTTTGAAATTGGAGACATTTTCTTCATATTGCTATAAATTTTTATATGACGTATAACTTGATTTATAACAGAAAAATACTTTCTTTTTTTTTTTAATTTCTTAAACTCTGAATTTTAATTTAAAAAATTGTACTTATGAACCTTTTCAAACCAATGTACTAAATTGGAAGATGGGATGAAAATGGGTTTTTATTCAAATGAATAATTGTTTATAGCATTGTAAATTGGTTTGAGGCTGATTGAGTTACGTTTAATTTAAAGTCACTAAATATATGTTACCATATGCTTGAAGGTAGCAAACGAAATATATAATTCGTTTAACCATAAACTCAATACTGCTTCTATTATATTTTATTAAAATAATGAGCACGATACAAGAAAAGAGAACCGTAGTGAAATTTTGTGTCAAATTACTCGGACAAAGAAGCACGCGTTATACGACTTCATTCGGTGTAGAACTGCCAGAACACCGACCGTCCTCGAGACACAAGACGGAGCACGCGAGGTATCCCCTCACCCCACAACCACCCCTTAGAGACCATCCGAGCCGCTTGCCCGTCGCTGCCGCGCACAGAGGGAGGAACGATAAAAAACGACGACCACGTCGCGGAGCACCATGCCAGACGGAGACGAATGGACGGCGGAGCCATCGTTCAACGAACGTCTGCCTTGCGCTGACCTCGTTTCGACAAAGAGATTGCAAGTTGCTGCGGATTCTTTGCGTACTACACTCGCGATTGGAAGGAGTACTTACGTCAAGGGAGCACAAGGCGAATCTCTGATTCCATAAAAAAATAACCATTACGAAAATACCAAGTTTTATCCCATACTGACCCGGGTTTTTCTCCGGTTTCCCTTCGGGTAGAGGCGAATTTTAAGTATAAGCTATCTAAGCCTCTGCATAGGGGAGGTGTAATAATTAATCTCGAATTACGAGTTAGTTTAATAGTTAAGATTTTAAAAAATATCCCGAATAATCTATAGTTCAATCATATAATTGCGAATTATTTTTTCTGCGCTTTATTATTTACGAATTTGTTGGTATTTTGTTGATATTATAACACGTAGCTATTTATTTATTCTTATCTTTTCAATCCGCCTCCGCCTTAGAGCTCTTGATCGAAACGATGGGATGATCTCTTCATTTTCTCCTGTTATGTGTGACCAATAGTTCAAAATGAGGTATCATAAAGATCATTAATCTTTTTTTAAGTGTCTTAAGCACTTGGAGGAATACTACAGTTACATTTTAACTACCATTTTTATAGTTTCAACAAATGTCTGTCTCCCACTGACCTCGCTTTTGCAAAAAAGATTCGTACTTGATTTATATTCTACAGGTTCACTCGCGATTAAAAGGTGTATTTACAAGAAGAGGCTGAAAGTTACTTAGAAGGTATTTTGATCCTCCCTGAAGAGGAAATATAGACCTATCTTCGTGGGCTTCTTCACNCGTATCTTCGTGGGTTTCTTCACAATTGGCATATTTATTCCCCAAATTCATTTATTTCCAGGGAGTTTAATGTTTTCTTTGATAACTTGTATTTACGTATTGATTTCTTTTCCTGTTACCTAACCCAATGTATATCATAATCATACGAATAACAACCTTTGCTAAAGACTCATAAAGCCCCCCCCACCCAAGCACACACACATACAAAAAGACTGTTCGTAAATATCTCTGGACTTCGAATAAGTAAATGTTATTTTCTGGTCTTTGGATAAATCATTATCTTATTCGGACGGTGGTAAGTTCCTAGATTTCCCCTGAGGTGTCGCTACTGACCGCTCGGTGAGACGACACTCACTATTCGATAAACTTCGAACAAGTCAATATAAATAAATTGTGTTGAGGCGCCAACAAAAGTAAATTAATGCAACACTGAATACGTATATTATTTTAATTTCTCATAAATTAAAAGAGTACAAATTTTCACTGGTAATTTTAGACTCTCCGTCAGTTTCTATCAACATTCTTAACATTCGTTTCTTGAAGATATGTCATTTCATAAAACTAATGATAAATAAGCAAAGAATCGCAACTTGCTTAAGTTGACAAGACGAGGATTTAATTAAGCGAAGGTTTCAACCGCCACTCCGGAGTCAATATATATTCGACTGCCAGTGACGCTGTATGTCACAGCCGAGTATATTCAAGGATTTGAAGTTTCATTTTGGTCAGTTCCTTCAGTGCAGTTGATTCCTTCGAATGCACGAGAAACAGATTCGAACCTACTTGGACTCAGCATAGAAAGAAAATAGATTCTTGATACCGAAAATATTAATGAAATGCAGTGAATCTGTGTCACCATCGTACGTGGAGATAAGAGTATGTGTTTGTTATGAAAGGATTAAGCTTTTCTTTCATCTTTAAAATTTCGATTGCATATTCTTATTCTCGCCGAAAAGTTTTAGAAGTTATTAAACTTGTATTTAAAGAGCACTTCACGTGAAGAGCACCACGTTAAAATTGTGTGATTCAAAATGAGACATGAGAGACGAGTGTGATTCAAGTTTACCAGTAAATAAATAAATTTATCGTAAAAAAACACACACACAACAAACAGCGTATGATCACGTGGAGGTCAATAAGCTAATACACTTCGCGGAAGCAAGAAAGGGACCATCCCATCAATTCCGATCAAGGGCACTAAGACAGAGGCGGATTAAAATTTCAGCACACTCCTAAGATGAGAACAAGAATAGTTCGGTACGTGGTATAATATAGCAGAATACCAACAAACTGTATTTAGTACAACGCAAAAGATAAAGAAAAAAGTAGACAAGTACGTAATATTATCGAACTATAGATGATTCGAAATATATTGTTTATGAATAGTAATTGTTTAAATAACTCTAAATTCGAGATTAATTATTACACTAGTGTTAAAGAGCACCTCTCTAGGCAAGAGCCTAGAGAACCTGCATATAAAATTCATCTCTACCCGAAGGAAAAGCGGAAACCAGATAAAACAAAACTTATATAAATAATAATAAGGCGCAGGAAAAAAGTTTTCAATTTTTATCATTTATTTTGGAAGTACTAGAGCAATGGTGTGATAAAGGACAAAATCAATAGACGTATTTAATATTTAACAGAATAATTTAAAAAATAAATTGATGGGAAATAGAAACTCACTTTAACTTTTGCTCTATGTAAACCCCATTTTAACTATTGAAAGTAATATGTAAATGAAATCTTAATAGTCGAATTAGAATGCGACGTTCGGTTCGGATTGAGTCCTCCTGCTTAACGAACGAATCGAAAGTGCAAATTAGGGACTCGTAAAAAAGGTCCACGTAGCTGCAATTTCCGACTTCCTCCAAACCTCTCGATTCTTAGGGCACAATCGATCGCAGAGCAAGGTTGCATTCTTCCATCAGCACAATACCCTTCACTGTCTTCTGTCTCTGGTCAATTCTATTCTTCAGGAATAGAACAAAATAACGTCAAAACGAAAATAAAAGATGGTGAATTGCGAGTTCAACAATGGGAGTCACTCAATTGTTGCGAATACTATTCCCGATGGACAGATAAGTGTATTTTGTGTGATACAATAGATGCCGTTGGTCATTTCGCTTCTCCAAACAGTAGTCGAAACTTCCATTCAACGGATTGTTGGAAAGAGCTAACGTGAAATAGTTAAGGTAAAACTGCTTAAGTTGACGTAGTAGTAATTAAAAATGTCCAGAAATATACTAGTCGATAGAATAATGTGTTTATTAATAAACTACACGTCACCGTGCATAGTTAAATTCACAATTCTTTTTGGAGTCAAATACATTATCACGCATATAAATTTTAGAGTAGAAGCTTTCCATCAATTTGATTTTTTTAAATTTATTTATTTATGTCGTGTTTTTATCGATAGACTTACTACGACAACCTTTACTTACATACATAATTATAATTCACAATACAATATTAAAACTCGACTCCATTTTCTATTTCTATAATTCTGTGGATATAGTCTCGAAATATCTTGAATTTTTCTTTTGTTGCTATCATCTTGAAACTCATTCCCGATACGACCTCTGTATTTCGCATTTTTCGAGGATTATCCTTTCTACTCCATATAATATACAATTCCAGAACATGTGTTCTCGCGTTTCTATCGCAGTCCCACAATTATACATATCGAGTTTAAAAAGGAATTTCTTCAAATATTCATTTGTAACTCCATGATTTGTTAAATCATTCATTTAATTCTGCTATCGCTGGTCTCGGATGAAATCACTTGATGCCATATCGCAGAATTTTCATTAAAAAGAAAGAAAAAAACACCCACACCCACAAACTTCGTTTCTGAAGTACGTAGAGAAATCCAGAAACCATGAAGTACTTTATAAAATATAAAGAGGAACAATTTCTCAACTACAATCCACGTGGATAATTCGTGAAGGTCTACTAATAGACATAAAAAAATAAAAACATGGCGAAGAAATTTCGTGCACGATTAATAAAATCTTTCTTCAGTTGAAAAGCGTGAGGTCCAACCTTAGGGACTAGATTGTATTACGAAGATCAACTGAGATGGCACGCAAAGGGCAAAATCATTCCGCGCACACGCAAATGTAACACACAGAATGAGGAAGGTGAGGACGAAGCAAAACGAAGATAGAATGTGAATCGGGAGAAAAACAGACCTCTGTGGCATCGTTATATCTGCACCCTTGACACAGAAAGATGGTGCCCACGCGACCTGTTAGAGCAAGATACAATATCGCACGTAAAAAGGAGAACACTGCCCAGAGTATAGTTGGCAAGGTACGTGATATGAACACGTGAGTATGATATGTAAGGAAACACAGTTTTTTATAGTGTATGAAACCAGATCATTGTTTTCAATGATATTTTGGACAATAGATCTGAGAAGTAGCGTAGTGATTTCATGATGCCTAAAAGGGAAAATAAATTCATAGATCAAACACAATCCGAAACGAAAGAAAAAGGATGAATAATTGAAACGATTTTACATGTTCGGAACCAATTTATTTTTCTGCGAGCATTATGAGTAAATTCATAAAACGTTTTGTTTAGCTAAGTATGTGAATAATTGATGAGCAGTAAATAAAATATTTGACATCATTGAATAAATTGAATAGAATTGCAGTACAGTGTAGTGACCTAATGTCAAGTGTGCGTGATTGTTAACAGCAATCTTTTGGCGTTATTTTTATAGTTATTAATTTCTTTTAATTATATTATTGCAATTATTTTAAACTAAGGTCGTAGGAGGAGTAATGGTATANTAGTGACCTAATGTCAAGTGTGCGTGATTGTTAACAGCAATCTTTTGGCGTTATTTTTATAGTTATTAATTTCTTTTAATTATATTATAGCAATTATTTTAAACTAAGGTCGTAGGAGGAGTAATGGTATATGTGTGTATACTGAAGCGTGCATGTACGTATGAGTGTGTGTCTGTATCTGTTTGTAAGTGAAAATGTGTTTCTGTACGTATGTGAATATACACACATACTGACCTAATTTAATTTATTAATGTCTCTGGTGTATTATCCTTTTCGCTTATTGTGTACTAATTTTCTAAGCATTTTATTCCGTGGATTTTATAGATATTTGGGCGAAGATTTTTTTAAATTTCACATTATTGTATTATGTATATTCTTATTCTGTCTATTATGTTTTCCACCTGACGACGACTTCAAACGAAAGTCGAAACGTTGCGAGCTTTTAATCACATAATATGTATTGTTCGTCCGTAAAAGGTCGCAAGTCTTGAATTATTTATTTCATTTGGTTATTTAATGGACGTAAATTGTAGTAGAAGTTGACATTATTATTTTATGTGTAGTCCTATTAAATATTGGTTTCGCAGCAAATGTCGTGAATCTTAGCAACATCATATTGTACGCAATTGTAACATCACACCTCAAACCCTGATGTGTTGTTATTATTTCTTTGGTAGAAGCGGGATCCACATAAATACCAAACTTCCTATGGTAGTTTTTGTAGCTGCCTCCAACTCGGTTTCCCGAGCAACCAAACTCACGTGTAATAATAATAAATAATGTTTCATTACAAATTACATGAAATCTGAATTGTTTACAGACACAAACTCCCAAAATCATTAGTACATCTAATAATCTGTTATTAGACAAATAATGCTGTCAGAGAGCATTGTTTATACTTTGTAAAATATAGTTGAAGACAACTAAATTTTAAAAACCCTCAGGTTATCTGTTCCTTTGAAAAGATAAGTTGTTTTCCCCAACAACTAACTGATACTAGTTACGACCCTCGCACCTAGTAATGAGTTCATTAAGTCTACCGCAGCAGTCTTAACAAACATCTAGTCTCCGCGACCTAGATTTAGTACAGTCACTTGTCCGTGCTGACGGATCTCTACGTTCCTTTGTAAAGCATCCCCGAGAAGCTTCACTCCTCCCAATATGTAGTGTACCAGACGTCACGTGATCAGTGAACAACCAGGCCTTCGCCACCACCGTGCAAGCACGCCTTTTGTGTCACCCCTTTTGCTTCTAGCAATGCAGAGGACGCGCCGTAGAGGACGAATCGTCATGAGCGTCACCTAGGCGCTTCGCAAACACCCTTTTCGTTCTTCATTCATTTCTTCGTGGAATTCGTCTTTAATTTAGGTACACCTGAACCCCCGTGGGTCAACGTCGCCGACTGCATTCTTCGAATACATTGGTACATACTTTCCTTAAGATGAAAAGTGTTCGTTCGAACTATACCTCCACACGGAAAACTCGTCGCACGTCCGTCTTAGCGCTCACCGGCCACTTATTGTATTATTCTTAACAGTATCCGGCTTGGGAAATACAAAGTGCTATTAATATTTCGCAAGTTGATGGCATGTCCTAGCGCCGACGTTACACCAATCGCTACCTTGTCCCTTCCTATGACTCATTGGGAAATAAAAATGTATTCAATCATGTTCTAAATTTTGACCCCAGTTCTAACTTACAAATTCTCCTTCATAAATCATTGCCTCCATATCACTTCTGTAAATGGAAAAATTAAATGATTCCCGATACGATAGTGTTTCAATGACGTAAATAATAATTATCACCAAATTCCAATAATAAATTAATATTACTCTCATATAATAATTAAATTATACATTCGTCCTAGTAAATATTTACAATATTAATTACGATTATATACTGAGAAATGTAATCACAAAAATTAAAGAGAGAGAATAATCAATTCAATTTTAGTACACTCATCATTAAGATGCACTGGAATAATAGGAAGGCACATTAATTTTTATAACAAAATTTAAGTGTGCTTTCATACTAAATTTATTACGGAATTCTTAAGAAATTCTTTAAGTTACTTCATTTCAGAACGTCGGAACTTCCTCACTTCCCCAGTAAATGTTTCAGTAGTTAGACCGCGTTCAAGCGTTCTACTGAGGGACTAACTTTTTCTAATTATCTATGGACAGTGAAAAGAATTGCACTACATATTTTAAGAATTTTTAAGAACAGTACGTAAACTATTTCTCTAATACCGCGTCTGAAGGTCCGCAACATTCGATTAAGATTAATTATCATTATACATAATTTGTCTCGTTCACAATTAAATCACGTCCCTGATTTGAGTTTAATATTATATTAACAATGAAGTAGTTGCGAAACAACGTATATTTTCCCATATATTTCTTCCGTGTCGGGATGGAAATGGTGAATACAATTGTGGAAGGCGAACGGGTGGTGTAGTGGTTAACACCCCTGCGATCCACGAGGGTCCCGGGTTCGATTCCCGACTCACCCCCATTTTCACCTGACTGAATGTTATAACATATATTTTTGTCTTCCTCAATAATTTGCTTGGTGAAATGTTTTCCAAATCATGTGCTTTCTCGACTTCTTGTCGAAAAAGATCGAATTTTTTGTCAAAATATTTAAACATCTTACGCGCATTTTCCCACAACTGAATGTTATTTGAAGACATTCTGTACACAAATGTATTCCATGAGTAAAGGAAAAATTTTATCCCCGTTTTGTGTTTTGCAATATAATGTTTTGATGTATATCTTTTTAAAAAAAATTGTATGACTTTTTTTGCCCCAGGGGACTTACATCTAGTAAGTACGTGTTTGGCGAACACGGGGCCCCGAGCTGAGTCTGGCATTACTTCCACTAACTTGTGTAAGGCTCCTTCCTTTCTCTTTTCTGACCTTCCTTGGTCACCTCTTGTTCTTTTCGATCCGGACGCTATTAGGGCTAGGGTATCTTTCATTTTCCTCATCTTTGTCACCCCTCTTTTTTTCCTACCCCTCATTTTTTGTCCTCAATGCTCTGATGTATGTTTTGAGATATGTTTTGGTATGTTGTAATTCAGGAGGGTTTTTAGTGGGTATGGTTGAGTCATTCGGCGAGTCCCACACGCAGGGACAGTCATGTTGGCTCTCCCTAGTGCGGAACTGCATTTTCCCTACCTGTACAAGTTTTTAGGGCTCCAATGACCTCGATGTCGACGAGCCGTAAAGCCCCATAAAACATGTCTATCTTTTTATAACGAGAATTAATGAACTACCAATTCACCGCACACTTTTAAAAGGACTAATACGAGGATTTCCTATTTCATACCCATAATCATTCATGATTCAACTAATGAGCGATCATCATCAGTCAACGTCATCGTCGTATCATGGCAACAATACTTAATCGATAATTGAACAAGATTAATGAATCCTGAAACCCACTGGAAGACAAAAACTTAGAAGTGAAGACAAAAACTAGTGGGGACTTTTCTTTTTTTACGTGATCCAAGGATGGATNCCTGTCTCTTATACACATCTAGATGTGTATAAGAGACAGTATATATACTTTCTTTCATATTGCCACTTTAATACAGTAATTGAAAAAAAATTACTATTATTAAATACCAGAAAGAACAAATGAATCGGTGATTGCTAAAAGGACCTGAGTTCAAATTTGTTTTTAGTTAAGCTGTTTTTTTTAATCCTTAAAAGAAGATACCCTTACTATGATCATACAACATGAAGTTACAGAACATGAGTTGTTTCTCCAATTTTTGGTTCAGAAATTGCGGAAATAGGTGTTTCTTTCATTTTCCTGTCGAATGGAAAAAAAGTCCCTTTTAGCAATCACCGATTCAAAAATATTTTTAAATCGCTTTATTTGAATAAGAGTAGTGTGTTTGTTGTTTATGAATTGCAATCAAAACTCCAATGTATGATAAATTTGCATGTAATATTAATAAAAATATAAAAAATAATTAATATAAGTCTTGAGTAAAATTGTTTTCCCGGTCATTGAGTCCACAAGTCTCCAATATCTCTTTCGAAAAATTACGCAAGGCAAAAACTTGATAAGAAAATATACATACATTGTAATAGAATCGTGAGGACTTAAATAACAGCAATTTCTTAATAACTTGCCAACGTTTCGGTTTTTGTTTAAAACATTCTTCGGGACTCGTTAATCTATTATAGACCATGAAGAAGGTTTTAAATAAAAACCGAAAAATTGGCAAGTTATTAAGAAATTGCTATTATTGACCAAGCACTCACGATTCTATTATAATTGTGTTGAGTGGTCAAGATGCAGATAGTATACATAGATTATACCATCCATAATTATAAACTTTTCGGCAACATACGTGATGTTGTGCAAGGGAATATCCGTATGCTTGGTCACGTAAAGCATCAATTAACTCCAGGACACTGCAACACGTGAACACATGTGGTGTGGAAGAGGGAGACGTGTTACAGATGCCACTGGCATTGAGTTGCACGATACACGCATGTGAGAAGTAAGGTAAGCATACGCGGCAATTCAACGTACGACTTACAATATTCGCAATCATCCCGTCAGCTTCGTGAAAATAATGTTTTTGCTCGAAATATCACACATTTTTCTAACATATTACTAAATATGTATTGGGATGTAGATCAGAGATAACGTCGGTTATGAAAGAATGGGGTCCTATGGGACAGTAAAAATTTACATCAAGTATATCATATTTAAATTCCTTATCTGTTATCCAAATAAAAAGAAAATCATTGAAGTAGTTTATTTTTTGAATACTTAGCATTCCATTCTCAAACGAACAAGATTTTCTTCCCCCCACAGGCACGATAACTAAAGTACGCAGACACTTTAATGTCCACTGGATCATCGTGTAAAATAAAGGTACACTTCTTGATTAGGGGTGTTGTTTTTGCATTCGTGCCAAATATAACGAAAGAATTTTTTAAATTATGCCGACATTTCGAACTTTATTTACGAGTACGTCTGGCTAAGGACTCGAACTCTTCTGGTCCCTAATGAGCACACAGATGGGTCTCTCTCGGGTTAAGCTCTTAGTCGTATACAGGACCTAAAAATTTACAATATTACTTTTTATATAACGTTTTTACCATTATAAATACAATACTTGTATTCTACATTACACAGCGAATAAAATGAGTCCAAACACTATAATTACGACAAAATTAAAAGGAGAGAATTAACCATAAATGGAAGAAAGAACCTGACCTAAACCCTTAACTTATATAGTGTATAAATCTATTTTCTTTGTCATTGTTAATTGCAATAAAAACAAAATGTTTAAAAAAGGTATCATTTTCACTTTTGGGTGGCCAAGAGCTTAACCCCGGAGAGGTCCAGCGAAGTGCAGATTACCACCAAAGTTCGATAAGGTGTCCTAAGCTGCCAGACGCCACTTTCGCTTGAAAATAGTATAAATGATAACTGAACGCCTGTAACCTCTCATCGACACCAAAAACCGGTATGGCATCCAATACAAAACCGGTTTCATCGAAGCACACGGAGGAATCGGTTAGAAGTCACACTGGCATCTGCGTAACCGCAGTCCTCCCTCAGCGTTCCTCACCCCTTCCCGTAATGGCACATTCCAACCACTCCCACCTGCATGTTCCTTCTCCTCCACCTCCCACTCACCAGGACCACCTCCCCACTCCCAACCTCGGGGAGAGAACTCGGCCGGGACCTAATTAATTACTGACGAAGCAATAAGGCAATTAACGCTACGTCCCATCTGGCCCACCATTACCATGGTGGCAGCAGTTGTTGGGGTAGGGGAGGAGGGTGCCGGGGGGTGGGGGAATCGCAAGGTTTTAAACAGGGGAGTGGTCTAAGTGTTTAGGAGGACGGGGGCATGGTAGAAGTGGGGGAAGATTAAACGTCGGGAGTGCGGGAGAACAGTAAAAGGAACGAGGCGTTACTTCAGATGACATCAAAGAGAAGCGAATATGAAGGGACAAGTTCGTGTAGCAGAGGGCAAGGAGAGAGAAAGAGGCGAAGATGAGCTAATCTTCGAGATGAGATGTGGAAGAGAATAGACAAGGACTACATGAAGAATTACGGTAACATAATTAATGCATACAAAGAAACTTGAAAGGAGAAACAAGAAAATATAAACGTTTCTTCGAAAATACAAAAGAAAGTACCTATGATCTGCACATTGACCACTCAAAATAACTGTTTAAATTGTGGTGACCCTCACCGCCAGGTAACAGATTAATTATGTTATGTAACAGATTTATTATGAGGTTCATCGCAATTTAAGAGATTTCTGTGTATAGAAACAAATTTTGTAACTTCGAAATAATTCAATATTATGAATGCACAAAAGACAGATCCAGTAACACTTGTCGTACCTGAGGAGGGATGTTCTCACAACATAGCTAAGACAACACACAGATACGATGGTATATGAGGTTTGGGAAAGATAATTAAGTTTATGAGTTTTAGCAAACTAGGACCCAGATATCTGCGATATATTCTTAAACGTATATTTTTTTCTACGATTACATTAAAGAGGAACAAGCACTCCAAGTTAGTCAATTCATCGAGATGTAAAATTATTTTCTTTATTATTGTTCTAATTGATTTAAAACACAACAATGTAATAATAATAATAATAATGATGAAAACTCATGATATAATTTAATTTCTATCTATCAGTTAATAATATAGTACGAATACTATTCAAGAACTCGTTGGAAATGCACAAGAGCCAATGCAAACATGGCGGCCGAGCGCAATGGTTTCGTGCTTTATGCATCTCACCTCCAGAAAAAGTGTAAAAAGCTTCCTCAAATGTAGAGAAAAATGATGTAAAAATACTAAGGAAATGTACTACAAATCAAAGTAAACTTCCATCACATTCGTGACTTAAAAGGTTGTTATTTTCTGAACAATTTTTTTCTCCATAAGACGGAATGTATAACACCATCATTTATAATTGCCATTATTTCATTTAAATGGCCGGTGAGGTATGTTCTTTAAGTTGAAATCACAATAAGAACGTTACTCTGTTTATTTATTAAAGATATTTTAATGATTTAATTCTACCTACGCTAGTACTAGCTTAAACTAAATGAACTTCGAGATGATCTGAGACATAAAATTTCTTAACAAAATATTCGAAAGTTAGCGAGGAAACCAATCATACTTGTGGACATATTTATCAAAACATCACACTTAACTACACGCTTTAGTTAAACCGTTGGATTATATCCCCTAGACTGGGTATTCCACAGATATTTTAATCATAACATTCCATCAGGTAAGCCATTCGGAGCGAAAAATCATCGCTGGATTTGCTAAACTGTTATATTTGGAATTGGATCGTATATGAGGGTAGAATTTCCAATCAGTTAAATGCAGTTTTAGGAACTAAATTTATTGTGTTTGCTGAACAAATATTTTAATGTAATGGAAAATTAGAGGCATATATCACTATATTTATATTACCATACATTTGAAACGTAATTATTTCATAATTTCATGCTTCTGTAAACACTTCACAATTAACCAAGTAGAAACCTATAAATTATGTCATCTTTAGCAAAACCATATAAAACAATTATGTTAAAATGATGAATTGAATTTACAATTAATTTTGTATGTATTTTTAAAAATAAAGTTTCGAAATAACTCAGTCAACAGTTTAATCTAAATTATACCATAGAATGGAATTCATAATTTCTGTGAAGCATGCATAAGAACTGTACTGCGAAAATGTTTTCCAAGCACCGAATACGACTTAATTATAATTCCTAATGCCATGCGTATATTACTGATACCTGGTACTTTCTCACAGGGGACCTTCAGCTTATCAAAATTGTCTTCCAAAATTTTAAATAAACCGATTGAAAAGAAGCGAACGTTTGAAACGTAATTTATTTAATGATCAAATAATACTCTTTAAACAACTATTGTATATTGATCGGTAACATTAAAAAAAAATTATATTCACAGAGAATTAGTAGTACAGGGTATAATCTTCAGGGGGTGATATCCGACCAGGAACAGGAACAAAAAAGTTAACATCAACATATGTTCGAAAATGGACGATTAATCCATAACGAAGCAATTAATACAAGATCATCATAAAGTATTAAATTATTACTAATTAAGGTGTTATTTAATTGATGTACTTCCAACTAGTGGCGGATCTAGACCATCAAGGGGGGGACAAACAGGGGAGCATTTTTTGTTTAAAAATTATGGTTTTACAGCACAAATTTTATAAATATTACCTTTATATAAAATGTATCAAATACATAATTAACAATCTGGTATTATTAATAACAACGAAAATTTATTAAAATTATTAATATGTAAGTTAAAAGTATATAATATATTTATTAATTTTATTATTATGGTATTATTAATAAAAATAATAATTATATTATTAATAAGAATTATAAATAATAACACTTAATAATGTGGTGACATTTTTACAAAGTATGCCATTTATCAACTTCAATTTTATCTGTTAGGAGTTCAGGTCCAATTTGGGGGNGTATAAGAGACAGCCTTAGACCCCCCCCTCCCCCTACCCCATAGATCCAACCACTGCTGCCATCGTAAATAACGCTGTTTGACAACATAAGTTTGTGAGTTGCAGGTTGAGTGCATGTTCCACATGCTAGACTGTAGACGAAAACCATCTCGACTTGCTCCCGGAATTAAAAAACGGATCATCGTGCCCCGACGCAGATTAAATCTCAGAACCTGTAACCCACAAACTAATATTGTTCATCAGTGCCATCAACATGGTCAAACATGAATAAAGTAACTCCGTAAATTATTAAAATTTTACAATGCAATGTAGAATGAAATGTATTAGTACTAACTGATTCAATGTCGACTCACATTCCGGATAATAATAATAATAAATGAACTTTATTTTTTAAAAAAAGCAGTCAAAAACTGCTTGAGGGCAATACTCTACGTAAGGGCAATAAACTAATTTACTCTCCGGAAGCAAACAAGGGCCCTAAGGCAGACGCGGATTCAACATTTAACACTCCTTACGATAAAAATAGTTCGGCACGTGTTATAGTATTAACACAATACCAACAAATTTGTATTTAATAAAACACAAAAAAGTCATTTCATCAGTACGTATTATTATCACACTATAGATCATTCGGAAAATGTTGAGGATAAATCGTAACTATTAACCACCCCTAGGCAAGAGCCTAGCGTGTCTTTATAAAAATCCGCCTCTTCCGTAGGAAAACGGGAGAAAAACCTGGGCCAGAATATTTGCGGAAAAGTTGATAGGTACTTTTTTGTTCTTTTTCTTGTCATACTTCACCCCTTGAAGATTGTTTCCTTTAATAATATGCATCCTGTAATACACCGTATTTTTTATCTACATTAACTTAAAATAACGAATTGTCGCGCAGTAGTGTTAGCTGACATGTACATGAACCTTGCAGGAGATTTGTCATTTCCATCAGAACCTCTGTAAAAAAATGGAGAGACCGATGTTCCACAGATAGATGAAAACATTTTAAAAGACTATTTTAGGTATCTGGGGTACGAAAATGGATATTTATATCCAAATTTGGAACAAGAAGTTTTCACGAATTCAATACTTCCTCTGCGCTGAATAATAAAATACATACGAACTCTTCATTCTACGAGAGATCGCATCCCAAACAACACAAATAGACATTGCAATTCAACCAATGACGCGTGTACGTACCTGAATGTACACTGCCAGACCGTAACATTCACGACTAATTTGTATGAACATGAGATTACGCTGTATGAACATGAATCTCGACGTTGCTCCCTAAGCTCCAGGGGAAGAGTTAAGCTGCTCGAACCAGCTTCATGCATCTGCCTCGTTCCTTTTCCGATCCCTCGTACTTTCTCAACTCTTAACGTGTTCCTCCAGCAAGATAATCATCACTCCCTTACAGCATGTAGACTAAACGCTAAATTAGCAAAACAGTTAAAAGATATCATTCCACAAAATTATCCCGAACTCGTGTTACAAACTTTAAGAATTGGTACAGGTCATTGTAACTATCATTTATTTTATAGGAATGTATGTAACGCAGCGAGGAGCAAACACAACAAAAGAAAGATAAAGTTTTTTTTGTGAGCGTCTTTCACAAGAGCAATGTTTACAATAAATCGGCAGTGTCCAACTTATCGTCGCCCGCGGGCCATTTTCTAGACACTTCCGATCGATCGGTACGGACCAGGGTGGAATTCGGAAATGTTGTTCGACGAAATAAATATAACTTGTGATGTATTTATTTATTTATTTGTAACTCGATATTATGATTCTCATCAAGAAATTTATATCATTTCCGCTAGAAAAATTAATATTATATTTCTGTTTTTTAAAAGTATATTTAATATTAAGTACTATAATAATATTTCTCATGTTGTAATGTATGACGGCGTAATTTCGAAAGAAAAAAAATGTTTTCTCTCACCTGCTATGCCACATCAAATATTAGTTCAGACAGCATAGATTTATAACACAAAGTTCTTCCCCTCGAGGTCGCAAGTTGACAGCGTCGGTGGGGCGATTGGCGTGACAGGTATTTCACCCATACGTGTAGCAGCTACGGATATTCAAGCAACTAGATCATGTATTTTCTGTGTTTGTGCCTCCCCGCGTCATTTGCGCCCATACATTCCTACACAATAAATGATTGATACAGTGTCGTTTACCAAACCTTAAAGTTTGTATCATGAATTCGGGATCATTCTATATACTTCAATTACAAGAGAAATACCCAATGCAAGAGAAAATACCCAATACTAGCTGAGTTCCCGCATCTGGTTATAATCTTTGTGCGTAAATTGTAATTGTTCTTGAATTCTCAATGACATCTATGAATATCTATGATAATATTTGTCATAATCAACTGTACAAACAATGGTGAATCAAACCATACAGGATAAACAAAACAAAGAAATCGAACAGAGAAAGTAACCATCCTACAATAAATCGCAATACGATCTTTAAGAAAATAAAAGGAAAATGAAGGAAGACAGTTGACAAAATAATTTAACATTCGGTACCCAATACTTTAATAACCTGCATTGTTTCCTCCAACCAATTTTTTTTTCGTTTGGGATATTTTTGGGGAATTTAAAGGGACGTTAAAATACATATGACTCCATTAAAAAACAATAAGAACAGTCAATATTTTGCAGCTAGAAAAAGCTACAAATCACTAGAAAACGTAAAATAAATATTTCATGAAATAATAATTTTGATATCTTTATTCATAAAGTAAACACTTGAGGTGTTCGCTCTTACTGAATAACCATGACAAGTGTAGACGAAAAAGCTTTTGCTAAAAATAAAAATTGTGCATTTTAGCTATTAAAAACTTAATGGATTGCACACCAATTGTGAACATATAACACTGTCATTGTAAAAAGTGCTTCGACTATGAACGTAATACACATTTACAATATTTTCATATAACTCAGTGTTGGATGTATCATGGAACTTCGAATTTTCTTAATAAATAATGTTGAGTGAGGATACTCCAAAAACGTACTAATGCACTAGGTCGCATTTCTGTTTGGAATATTTGTTAACTCACAACCATCACACCACTAGCAAATCAGCCCCGTCAACGGAAGTCTCAACCGAAATATTGAACCTTCGATGTGGAACTACAAATAGAACATCGAAGAAGGGGCTTTCCTAGGCATTAGCCACTGATCGCTTGTAACACAACAGCCATGCACGGAACCAAAGCCTGCATATTCCTAGTCCCAATGGACTAGGATTTCATAGACATCGTTCATCGCACACACAGAGAGCCCCTTATCTCCCTGACATTTACGACGGATTTCGACGAGAGCCGTTTCCAACGAGACCAATTTGTGGAGCGTGTTGTATAAGGGTCTTTAAGTACTCAAGGTGAGGCACGTAGCCGGTGTAGTGGTGGTGGGGGGATGGACCACCCTACCCACACCCCTCAAAACTTATTACGAATTGTATTCAAAGTTCGTAATTATAATAAATATTTATCATTTATCATGATGATGTCTGCTAAAACTAGTTAATAATCCATAATAATATATAAATGTGTAAAGCGAAAGCGTGTCAGTCTGTTACTTAATCATGACTAAACCACTGAACCGATCGTGATATAATTTGACAAGGATATAGTTAAGATGATCAGGATGAACATAGGCTAACTTGCGTGCGTGAAAAGAAAGACAGAAAATGATTTTGACCGTAAATGTTGACGAAATCGAAAGAAGAGGTATATTTGCTTACGCTGCCTAAACGGTTAGAGATAAGTGACAAGTATGAACGGCAATTTAGTTCGCCTCAAAGAGTTTTACAAAAAATTTCGCGACAACATGTATTAATCAAAGGTTTCCCTACATTATCGAAGAAACGTTATTAAAAAGTGTAAAAATACTTCTATTAAGATAATAATTTAAGAAGAAAAAATCAACCATCATCAAACTTAATAGTTTATTTGTTTTGTGCATTTAACAAAGATTAAAAGCATCTTTAAATCGTAAAATTTGAGCGAATGGTTTAGATTTAATAAGCGTTTTAATGAAATGGTGCAGGCGCGCTGCCGCCGTTGTGTCTTGTCTCGGAAGTGAAATTTCGACCAATGAAAATTTTTTCGATCCTTTCGTCTTTTCTTTTATAGAAATTGAAGAAAAATCTCGGAGTAGCATAGAGCCTTCCTTCAAATTTTTCTTGCAATATGGAAAATAGTAATAGTAGTTACGGTCATGTTTTGTTTAGTCGTGATCGAAAGTATTCCTCGAACGCCAATATTTTTTTGAAAACACTAGGTATGTTAGAAAAAAAATACATGTTTCGAAAAATAAAATAAAACAAATAAACTAATGCCTTCAATAAAAATTTATTATACAAAATGTCTTTGACAACATTGTAAATCAAAAACAAATTATGAGAAAAAAGTGCTTAACAAATTTCAGGGTGACGTTTTACTAACTCACAATTATTCCATTTCATCATAAAACAAAAATTCGAACCATCACCAGGCACTTTGGAAGAAGTTTTTCATGTAAGATGGAAAATTATACCTCGTTTTCCTTGATTTATTAGAGCACTTGAGGCAAACATTTAAACCGGAGCGAAAATCCAATGTCGCAAACGTTTCAGCAATAATGTTCCCATCAAAAGTTACTTCGAGGAAACATTTCATTTTCGAAGACAATAACTATACGCACGCATTTTCTTTTACGACAGACGAAGAACATCTCGACAGCATCTTGTTCCCATCTCCTTAGACAACCGACAGTCGTTCCCTGTGGCGCCATCTGCTCGGAGCTTGGCCGCGTCCTCCATTCTGAAGCCAATAGCGATTTCCACTTGAGCGTTAACGTTGACAACATCCCTTCCGTGGTTGAGGGAACTCGCTTTCGAAGGCACCTCACCAACCAGTGACCACAAAGGATCCTCCTGACCTGTTTCGGTTGCCAATACACATCTCCGTCTCACAAATTGCACTTCAACTCCAATTACCACTACTCCAATCATCCGGGAAAATTGTTGTATTTTTAATTACTGTACACTACACTATTGTTAGACTGTTTTTATTGAATATCAATCACTAAAGTGTTTGTATACACATAATACTAAATTTCGTCATGATTTGGAATAGATGATTTTTTTTCGATAGACATTATGAAAGAATCGGATGTATTAATAGAATAAAAACGAAAATTTATAATTTTTCAAGAGACACATGCAACAAAATTCAGCAATATTATAAATTTTACGATGAATACATATTAAATTATTTTTAATTCACTGTTCTCTAAAACCACCAACATGGATGGTTCTCGAACATCTGTCTCTCTCTATATAGTTCGAACAAATACAAAGCAATGTTTGCATTAAATTCAACACGTAATAGGAGACTCAGTAAAATGAAGGCATCAAAGTTACGATGTTTGTGCAACTTAATGTTTACTGTGTGAAGCCAGCATTCCATTCCCCACAATATTTGCCAATTTCTGTACACCACGCGCATCCACACCAAAGCGACACCGTACTTGCCACTGTGACATTCCATTTATGCATAAGAATCCTATACATTGATCTGTCATCAAATTCATTGAATCCATAAGTAATTACGTTAAGCGAACAAGTCATTCAGTGGTGGTCTAGTTACCGATAGCGGTGGTCTACTGGTGGCGCCTCAGCATCCGCGATCCCGCTGAGCTGCTCGGCCGAAGTAGGTGAAGTTGTCAGTTGGCGTTTCCCTCACCTACTGCAGATAATTGTCGGTTCGGTACCATAAGTTCCCGGCAACCCAACATCTCTCCTTCCCCATTCCCTTACCCCAAGTCCAACGATTAGGTGGAAGAGTAGGCCTCATGGCTTGAACCTCGCCAAAAGACATAAAATAAATAAATAAAAAAATAAATTCAAATATTGCTACAGTGCTCCCAGCAAAAAAGATGGAATGAGGGAGTTTAAAGATCACATGGAGGAGCCAATGCTAGTATTGCAAGATTATCGACACTTTCTCTCATGATAGACATGTGGGCGTTTTACTCGTGTCAAAAGAATCTTAGGTAGAGGACGTCTGGATGCAGGTCCCTTTATCAGCAGATTCGTAGAACCGGCAATAATTGATATACCAAGAGTAACAGACAGATGGTTTGTTCTCTAACCTCTGTCTGCAAGGAGGCTGCCTGGAGTAACCTGTCAACAGGTTAAAGCAATCTATGTTTGGGTGCCGTGGCATACCGTCTGAACGGGAGGAGCTACGCTAGACCACCTCCCGCAGCAGACACA
>NNCF01126367.1:734314-751183 GCA_002313205.1 Laupala kohalensis | reverse complement strand
CGACACTATTGTCTTCCATTAATTAAAAAGGTTAGAAAGGCCAGATAGATTTTTAAATATTATTTATATATACATGTATAATGGTTTCATTTTAATCCATATGTAATTGAATTTATTTTGTGTCATGGGAACTTCAATAATTTCGTGAACAAACGAGGACTAAAGGATAATGCATAATGTATGTATGGAGAAGAACGTGAAACACGAGAACATGAGATGTGGGTGGGTCGAGCGAGATACATACAATTTTTGAAAACAGAAGGAGATTTTGAACTTACGATCAAGAAAATTTCAACAAAAGAGATATACGTTGGATATAGATATTTCGTTACCCACCTAGGACGTACAAGAGATGCCTTAAAGAAAAACGAGAAGATGGGTAAAGTGAGACAGCAGAATTTCGAGACAGGCATAATGAAGAAACACAAACTACAAAGGACGAAGGACAAGACAAAGAGGACAGAATATTTTGCGTCCGCTTCCCGTGGCAGGGGAAGGAACGCAGGTATAACTGATGATTATGAGACGTAATAAGCGGTAATATAAACAAAGAAGAAATTACATATGTAATGCCTTGTAATGACACTGTTCTTAGACAAGGTGGTCTTGTAGCCATTAATAAATAAAATAAGTAAATAAATAAATAAAATATACATATATTATTTATTTATTTTCATAAAATAAATCACAGTTTAAATCAATCACTGTTACTGTGCTAAAAAGCATTGTTTCTTAATTAATACCTTAAAGGTGAACAATAGTCCCTTATACCACTCAATGCAGATTTTCACTTCCGTCCTGAAGATAATGAGTTATTTTTCAATTAAGATTTCAAAAAACAACAACAACAAAACAGATTGCTAACTATCGCCAATGTAATACTTTTAACTATGCCAACGTTTCGATAACGCGCGTTGTCTTTCTCAGGGCTCACTTACTTCATAGATTGCACCCCATGTGCAATTCAAAGACACAACCATCTTACATGAATCCTCTTCTGAATTCTGAAAGTTTCAATGCTCTGACCGGAATTGCCCCAGAAGGTAATGCCGTAACGTAAATGGGAGTAAAAGTTTGCAAAATATACGCAACGGGAAATACGTGGACTAACTACGTTAACTAAGATTCGGAATGCGTAAAGCCGAATAATCATAATGCAACCACGCATCATCGTATATAACACTCACTAACAATGTTATCGAATATGTTTTTCAATTTATTATCACAGCTGAAAACATCACTCTTATAACGTTTACTCTACCATAAAATTCTTTTTAACGAATCGAGTTTGTCTTGTCTTCCGAAAGCCACAAATTCAATTTTATTTAATTAATTTCTATAAAAGTGGGATTTCATAATTCTTTGACATTGATTCACAACGTGTGTTTTCGGTTTAATTAAATGCACTTTCAGATTCAGAGAAACGGGGGCACAAAACCCCTCTTAAATACTCATTTAATTATTCATGACGAGTACTTTTATAGATTGCCTGACTCATTTCAATTTATGTTTAATTTATTTATGTTGATTCCGTGTTACTTGGTTTATTAAGTTTATTACATTATATTTTACCATAATAACATATTTCTATGTTTAGGTTTATCCAATTTGAAATTAAATATTGCATTTTTTTAGATTTGTTGTTTATCTATTTTGTTTATTGTTGTGCAGAACACTGATGGGGAAACCTCCCCGAAGCATGTATGTAATATAATTGAACTATTTTTTTCAAATTGTGGAAGATTATAACGTTCTGTTTTCCTAAAACATGGATTACAAATTACACAAAATATCGACTAAAACTACAAAGGTTATACACGAGAATTTTGCCCCCTGCCCTATTTTTATAAAGATAAAAAAAAAAAAAGAGAGATCATTTTAAAGATAATATCCCCATAACATTCCAGATCCCCATTCAACACCTGCTTCCACGTTGGAAAACGAAATTTCCAAAGCGACCAGCTTCAACAATCAGAAGATGACTTTTCTTCGCACCAGTTACCATATTCCACTCAGGACAACGGTTATACACGCGAAATCCTCTCCGATGAATTTCTGAACTCCAGCGCTCTACTCGAGAGTCGTAAAAGCTCCATGTGTTATCACACTTGCAACGCCCAAGGATTTTGAGTCTTTGGGTCGTAAAGACATTTCACTTGTGCAGGCCTCTCGCTTAGCTAACCTCACACGTCAACTGTCATATGCACGAAATTTTCATTTCCAGGCGACACACTAAAATCGAAACGGTTCATTCATTCACAAAGATATTTATGATTGGAACGTAACGTTTTGGGAAAAGAGAGAGGAAAATAATATTGACATGACCCGGCTGCATTTGCTCGGGTGACCACTTTTACTCGTTGAAATGAGTATTCCAAAGAACACGTAGAGCAGGGTAGTTATTATCGTTATGTTTCATTATTTCAAGCTAACGATCCATTTTAGATAATTTCCTATTATTTCACTTTTTTTTTACAATGTTCTCACTAGTGTTCGAGCCGGGCACAATTGTTATTCACAATTTTCTTATTACATAGCTCCAAGACGATAAAAATAAAGGCCAATAATTGGGATGAATGGAATAAAATATTAAACGTAAATAAGAATTTAAAAATAAACCCATAAACACTATACTCAGAATAATCTATAGTTCGATTGACATTCTATTAGTATTATAATTCGAAGCTAACTTTTTGTCTTATCTAGGAATTTTTGCTGAAATTTTTCAATCCGCCTCTGCCTTAGGGTCCTTGATCGGAATTGATGGGATGGTCTCTCGCTTGCTTCCGGATAGTAAATTAGTTTATTGTTCTCCACGTGGTCATACGCAGTTTGTACTGCTGTTTTAACAATAAATTTATTTATTTATTTATTTATTTGATCGTTGGTACTTGTTTATGTTAAAAAATGACACAATTTCTTAAGGATAAATAGAATGATTTATTTTAACGTAATACAATCAGTGGCGTTTCTAGATCGTAATCAAGGGAGGGGGTTAACCGGGAAGCAATTTTGTTTAAAAATTATGGTTTTACAACACAAATTGTATGTATATTACCTTTAAATAAAATGCATCAAAAATTTAATTAACAGTATGGTATTTTAATAACAATTGTTTATTAAAGTTATTAATATAGTNGGTGACGGCGGCGGTGGCGGTGGCTGCGCGGGACCGAGGAGGTGCAGGGGGGGGGGGGGGGGGGGGGGGGGGGGGGGGGGGGGGGGGGGGGGGGGGGGGGGGGGCGGGGGGGGCTATCTGCCACTTAATAGTAATAGGTTTTGGAGCAAAATGCCAACAACTTTTATAATACATTAGGGCGAGTAGTTTGAACTACTTTTACTGAAAAAAAAAAGGGGGTAGATAATGAGTTTAGTGTATAGTTCGTATTCAGGAGTCGAGAACGTTCAAGTCGATAATATGAAATGTGTAGCCTTCGCAGACAAGTGATTTTGTGCGGTTTCATTCGTTGAAGTAAACCTCATTTCGAAGTACTGACATGCTACCATGATATGCAAAAAAAAAAAAAGTCTCCTCATTTAAATAATAACAGAATATCACATTTCAAACGGATAAAGTGTATGAGTTTTCAAGAGCAGAAATTAGTGACAGAACTTTAGGCGTTTCTAGATAAAATAAAGTATTTCGCGACTATATGCACTATATTATGAACATAGGAAAATCTACGTAACTATTATAAAAGCAAAATTGTTGTATAAATTATCTGATTGGGAAAATACTAACAATGTTTCCGTCATCAGTTTACATCTAACAACCTTTTATCTACACATAATTGTCACCAGAAAATGTCTGTTCTTAACACTAAACTCCAAAGATCAACAAGAAACCTGGCGAGACCAAAACCATCCCCATTGCGAAAGACTTCGGATGTCAGACTCATCCTATGTGTGTGAGTGTTGAGTTGTATAAATTATCGACTCGTGAAAATTGTTAGAATATTTTCGAAGCAATATCATCATATTCACCTCCAGAAACAATTTACCTACGCAAAACCTTTCTCACAAAATGTAATTTCTCCGCGAGATAATCCATACCCTAAATTCCAAAACCCGCCGAAAGCTCGCGAGATCAAAACCACCCCCATTATTAGCGGCTCTCAATTTCCGAGTCACCCTGTATGTGAGTAGGCAGACGCTTCGGAAACGAGCGGGGCGGGTCGGGTGGGTGGATGTGTCCAGCCGTTTAGCGCGGTCACAACACAAGGTGGCAGAGGGCTGTTTTAATCAGTCGGAAGCGTCGGCAGGGACTGCGGCTGCCTCCCCTCCACCCGTTCGCCTCGTCCACACAGGGGTGGGAATGGGGTTGCGGGTAGAGGAGGGGAGGGGAAGGAACGGAGTGGGGCTGACACGTGTTCCACGCTGGCAATCGATACTTTCCTCGTCGCAAGCGCGTTGCCAACATGGCGGCGGCGCGTGCAACAATGGAAGGACGACGAGGCGCGGGGACGTAGACGCGAGTGCGCTGTAGTATACACTCGAAAGTTACTTTGCTTCGAGGAAATTTAACTCAAGAGAAGGTAGAATTAAATCACTAAAATATGTGAAATCAGAGTAAATATACAGAGTAGCATGTACTTATCGTGATTTCAACTTGAAAAACATACCTCACCCGCCATATAAATTAAATAATTTCCATTAAAATTGATGATGAAGTACACTGCGTCTGATGGAGAAAACACTTATTTACAAAGTAAAACCAACTTTTCAATCACGAAAGTGATGGAAGTTAACCTTGATTTGTAGTAAATTTTCCGTTGTATTTTCCACATCATTTTTATCTATAGGTCACCGGACATCTGTGAAATACATTTCATTTTTTACAAAGTCAGATGCATAAATCACAAAACCGTTGCGCTCTGCCGCTGTGTTTTTACGTACGTACAACTCTTAAGCATTTCAAACGTGTCAAGCGAGTTTCTGTATATTGTTTGTACTATATTATTAACTGATAGATAGAAAATAAATCATGTTTTTTCATCGATATTATTGACATTGTTGTTGTATAACAATAAGAATAAAAATAAAGAAAGCAATTATACATCTCAGTGATTTGACTAACTTGGGGTGCTGGTCCCACCGTAAGAGAAAAAACATGAACAGAAACTCACTGTGTTTATTAGTTCATTGTATATTAGTCGCAGTAAATTACTTTATTGTCCTCAACGTGGCTATAGGCTGTTTGTAAAAGTTCTCTTGACAATAATTTATTTGGCTTTTGTCAGTTCACCCGGCTTGATGCTGGTACAGAGCTTGTACTCAATGTAGCCAACGCTTTTACTTCGCCATCGTCCATAAGAGTGATAATATTTGAACCTCGTGTTATACTGGCAGGACATTTGAATTTGTGAAAACTTAAAACCATCGCCAAACCTAGGACACCAATTTAATTCATGTGCTCTTGTGAAGCTGTTCTGCTCTTTCTGCATCGAGCGGACGGAACGAATATTACCTTGTGTCTTTGTTTGTTGCGTTACTAATTTGTATTTCTTTACAGCAAATAGTCGTTTTCTTAACTACCATTAATATTTATTCGGATATTACTTAAATTCGTAGGAGTTGGCAATTTGTGTTAGTTAGGAAACCATAATTTTCGGCGAAGTTTCATGACTTAAAGGTAGGCCTACATCGACGAACGCGTCAGGATATGGATATCTGTCAAAAAACAATTACACGGAGAAATAAAGATAGTATTAGCAAACTAGCGACTGTTTTTTTATGTCCTCAATTTTTTAAAATCAAAGAATAAACTATGGTACACTACGCACATAACTTTCAATCAATTTTTTCTTAAACTGTTTAAATAAAACACACAAATCGATAGAAAGATTTAATATTAATTTATGAATAAACAATACTAGTTGTGAGGTGCAACTATTTATAATTTCCATATCAGAAACACCTTTTTAAAACTCTCGAGAAAAATCACCTTGTCTCGAGAAATAGTTGTGTTTATTACAGACCGTTTGAAAAAAATAAGGTGCTAGATGCAAAATACATTTACAAGGATTATAAATCTTATAAAACATAAAGATTACGTTGAATGTTTTTAAGTATAATATAAAAGAAATGTAACACACAAAAATTAACAAGAGAAATATCAAACTTTTTGGCAAAAGTAACGTGTCTAGAAAGTTCTGTTATAATTATTTTTTAACATTCTTTAAGTTAAGCATTATTTTTATAAAAAGTAACATCATTGGCTGAAAAAGATTATGTCAAAGTAGTCCTGAGGTACTTGAGAAACGGCACGTCACTGGGTGTTTATTATGTGTGTGTGAGCCGTGACGCAAGTTATACGAATAAATGTATGTTTTCTGTAGTGTGGGCGGTTGCCGGGTCTATATAATTTTCTATCAAGTCGCCTAATGAAACTCTGCCTTTGCGGGGCTAATATTTGAATGAAACCTTCTTGAAGTTGTGCAGTATCTTATGGATAAAGCCTCTGAAGAGATAGTTTTTTAATAAATTGTTCATCGCTATAAAGAAAATTACCACATGTTACCAATTTATAAAATAAAATAATAGTATGAAATTTGTCTTGTCTTTCCGAACAATTAAGAAAGGTATTCGCGTTCACACGTAACGTAACCTGTCACAAAACGTGAGACAATTTTACAAGTTTCACTTGAACTCACTGTATGAACAGTGATTCGCAATTTTCAATTTACCATATTTAATAAATTATTATAATGATTATCTTGAATAAGAATAGTACAGATAACATTATTGAAAGTTTCGTAAATTGTTAAGTACACTTGACTAGCTACTGCCACACTCTTGCAACCTTAACCTTGAACCCATTATTAACGAAGGAATTGGAATCGCATCTAATATTTTTTCTCCCACAAACTCCCACAATTCGTCTGCTCTTCTCATTTTAAACGGGAAAATTTCAGATCTCTCTCACAGAAGATATATTCTAAGGTCCAGAAAGAGATTTTACTTTCTTGTAACTACTGGTATTTTAGTGCACTTAAAAATAGCAGAGAAAAAATAGAAAAGGAGAAAATAAGAAATTCACTCATGTCACCCTAGCGGAGTATGAATGCAGCAACCCAGCGGGGAAATTTTTTACCTTAAATTTCTTACTATTTATTTTCATAATAATTATTTTTTGCAGAAAGAATTTTTATGTAATGTATGCAAATAACATTTCTCTCCCAAAAAATGGCCAAGTCAGTAAGAAAGAAGTAAATATTTAAAAAGAATAAGATGAATATTAGGCAGTTCGGTTTTGCAATACTTAAGGTAACACTGCCGGATAATTGAAGTCAAATAATGGAAAAGTCAATTTCTTAAATTTAAGTAACGTTTTAAATTAATTTTATAAATAACTACGAGAATGAACTCGACGTCGCTTGGAAACAATTATTGCTTTTATAAAAGAGTCACCTTATCTCAGCGTTCTCAAAACCATCAGAGGCGGATGGGCTAAGGGGGCTATAGCTCCCACCCCCACCCACCCATTGGACCTGAACTCAACAAATAAAACTGAAGTTGATAAATGGCGCACTTTGTAAAAATGTTACCACATTAATAATTTTCATTGTTATTAATAATATAATTTTTATTACTAATAATATGATAGTTACTATTAATAATACATATTAAAAATAATACCATATTTAATAATACCATATTAATAACTTTATTAATAACTTTAATAAATAATTGTTATTGTCATTAATAATACCAGTTTGTTATTTGTTAATTATTTATTTGATGCATTTTATTTAAAAGTAGTATTTATAAAATTTGTGTGGTAAAACCATAATTTTTAAACAAAAATATTCCCCTGTTCGCCCCCCTTGATTACGGTCTAGATCCACCACTGAAAACTGTGGATTAGTCACTCATATAGGACATATTCGATTATTTTGACATGTCCCACCCTTTGCACTTAGAATGTCAGAACCCCTTGAATGCTGAGTTGGAACCCAGACGGCATTATTAACTGTAATCTTCCGCTTATTTTGAATGTTATACGTGCAAAATTGCATTTAGGGGAACCAAAGTCCTGCTTTAAGGTAAGTTCTGGGAGTCTCTTTACATGGGGGAAGAATTTGTAGTTAAACGGCATCGGGAGTTTCTCCATTACCCATCTAATCTCTCTCAAAAACTATGAATTCCACATTTCTGTAAGGCATCTTCAAATATGCATATATTTCTCTCGTATACCTACACATGGCGAAGATATATGACAACTTTCGGTCACGTGAAATATTGAATAGTTGTGGAAGGCAAATGGGTCGTGTAGTGGTTAACACCCCAGCGATCAAAGCAGGAGTCCAGGGTTAAAGTCCAGGCTCGTCGCCATTTTCACCAGACCGAACGTTGTCACATCTTCGAATATTTTTACATACTCGTATAACATTCCCACGCACCCCTCCCCCCCAAGAATTGCTATGGAATGAGGGCTGAATTTAAACTGCAAAGGTAATGTAGAAGGAAAATTCCCTTCCGTTTGGAATGTAAAATGTGCAAAATTTAATCAAATACTAAAATTCTACTTTAAGGAATGTAAAGGGAAGATGGAGGTTATTCGAAATTCCATGTTAACAGCGATCTTCGTTTCATTTTGAAGTTCAAGAGTGCAAATTTCACCAAGCTCCAAATAAATTTGTATAAAAGACGACGTAAGTTGAGAACAAAATATTTGTTTGTATGACATAACTAGAATAATACTCTAATATGTAGAAAAAAATTGTTGAAAATTGTTGAAAGAAAAAATCAAGTTGTGAACTCACTTGACTCAGGTCAAAGAAAGTAAGGGAAAATGAAGGTTAGTGGTTGTCAGATGTCTGTTAGTGGTTGTCGAGGAAACCACTCAACCCATCACGTAACAAACAATTAGTTCATGAGGCTCTTGGTCAGAATTTGCCACTTCGGTTTTTGATCGAGTATTCTAGTATCGAAAAACATCAAAACTTCAGAGTAAAAATCAAATGATACACATTTCAACAAAATTAAGATAAAAAAATGAGATACGTAAACATGAAAGTGGTGATAAAATTAGAATCATGGTAACGTCCAACAGAATCGGAACGTGCAGAGAACTTTAAAGTTATGGTAATGATCATGTAACAGCGGAATTTTAAAATATGCCATTCATGCAAATGGCGTTCAATAGAAACTAGTTTGCATGCTAACTAGAAAATAAATGGGCTTTCAAAATTTTCCAATACAGAACTACGCAATACAAAATATTAACTCGCGGAACACGTATATTTGGATGGTGCGTCATAAATACATGCATTATCTGAAATACGTATAAAAAGGGCTGGCCAACGAAGAACGAAACAAAACTACGATTATAGCGGAATTAAATTTGCATTGGCTATTATTACGGCGAAAAAATAAAGCTTTATGACGGAATTATTCATATCTATCAAACTCAGGAGGACACGAAATACACGCAGTTTCGATGGATGCGAATTCGTCGTACACATGGGGAGACCGTATTGTACAATCAAAAGTCACACTCTGTAGAATCTGTTTTTGGTAATTTTAATTTGAAATTGAAAAATTTTGACCATATGGGAATGGAATTTAATCGTTAATTCACTTACCACAAAGCTTCAGCACATATTCTTTTAAACAGCAGAATCGTACACTCACCTGAAACAAACCGATAAAAAACATTAAAAAGGATCGTAATATGTAACAAGATCTTTTTTATAAATTACTAGCTGATTACCCGGCGTTGCCCTGGGTTTTTTTAAGACTTTGATTTACTCAGGACAAAATAAAATCTATCTGTTGTAAAATCAAAATACTTTTACTAACCGGGTCCTAAAAACAAGTACAGCATGCTAATTTTTAAAATTCATAATAATACAAATTTAATACAAAACATGACTGTATACACTACACCATCTCGCGGGAGCCGTGACGGACGAATTTTCGCTTCCGAGGCACGTAGCGGCTGCACCATTTCATTTAAAACTCTTGTAAAATCTAAACTATTCGTCGAAATTTTAGGATTGAAAGACGTATTTTTATCTTTGTTGTATAAAACCAAATTTGATGATGATTGATTTTTTCCTTCCTAAACTACTCTCTTAAATTTAAATATTTGAACACTTTCATTTTTAATAACGTTTTATCGATAATAACAGATTAATAATTGTTATTAGTTATAACTGTTATTGTTATTAATAATGCCAGATTAATAAAATTAATAATACCATATTAATAACTTTAATAAATTATTGTTATTAATAATACCAGATTGTTAATTATTTATTTGATGCATTTTATTTAAAGATAATATTTATAAAATTTGTGTTGTAAAACCATAAATTTAAACAAAAATTCTTCCTGGTTACCCTTCAGTCCTTATAACCAGAAATTTCTTGGATCTGAAATAGATTTATCCTCCCAAAAGTACTTGATTACGGTCTAGATTCGCCACTGTGTGTGTACGACGGTACAGGAACAACAAGACCGTATATTATGGGATTGCCCGTTGTATGCGTAGGAGAAGGCAGAACACTAGATGCTATACAGAGAGATAGATATATTGAATTTGACTGAAGAAAGGACCTTAATTGAGACGAAAAGGAAATATGACTTATTTGAAGAATATGTCGGAAAGTTAGCGAATATACGGCACGCGATGAGACAGAAGATTTGCGTATCGTCGAGACAGGGACGGACCACACCGCGTTGGCAGCACAGATGCGCTGTGTGACTAAAACACGGTCAAGAATATTGAACAGAATGAGAACCTCGTTTTGCTATGCTAAACGTACAAGGTGACCAGACCGTCAAAATAAATGAAGAAAAAATAAATGGTAAACTGAATACAGGAGATCACCAGATGAGAAAATCACCTTCCGGTTAAATTTCACTTGTAGCGTTTAACACCAAACGCTGTCACCACCCTACACTCGGTGACATTCAAGTCTCTTGTACTTATCAATCACAAAGCGAGCAGATATCAACGATACTCGACGAGTAATGGCAAGTAATCTGTATGTAAAATAACATACATTTCCGATTCAAACCTTCGGTAACTTAATCGTGTAGTTTTTTTTTTACACAAAAGCTATTCTAATTTTACATTGACAATCAAATTTGCTTTTGAAATGTCATTTCTGGTTTTATAAAAGACACCAATGAAAACTATAAAAAAAGCAACTGAAAATCCGGTTAATTTTTTTTTTCGTGACCCCGGGGGAAGACAAGTACGAGTTGTCCAAAGAACCGGGAATGATTCAAAAATTGTAATTCTACACAACTCATTTTTTCTCAATTTGAAATTATTTTCTCTCGGCAAATTAAAATTTAGTACTTTTGGGAGGATAAATCTATTTCAGGTCCAAGAATTTTCTGGTAATAAGGACTGGAGGACGCTGTATTGCAGACTGTCAATTATATCAGCAGTAAAGATTATTTCCTTCAATGAATCAAAAATGATCTGTGGTACTTGTCTAAGGCTAGATCTAGGTATTATGATTAACTTCTTGCATGCACCAGAGTCATTTCACTGTAATGATTTGTTGTCATAGTTTTATTTTAATATAAATATATTTTCTAATTCATTTCTATTTTAGTGTACAGTTTAATCCACGTGTGTAAAATGTTTTAAATGTATCATTGCAGTTGGAGGTTGACTCGTATTTCCTTATTATTATAATACAATATAATAGTGACCCTGAGGAAAATATAATAAATTTCGAAACTGTATGAATACATATATTACATTCAGATTACGTTTCGTCCTGGGTGTCGGGAGCTATAAAAATATTACATCACATTTCAATACATAATACAAAACTTAATACGTCATAAACTGTTAAAAAATTGTAAAGTGTGATAGATACCTGTTGTAACACGATGTACAAAAGATATGCCACAAATTGAAAATTGTACGATGTTAATACTTTAAATCTGTAATATTTTTTATCAACATATTTATTACAACTGGTATCTAATACACTTTACAATTTTTTAACAGTTGATGAAATATTTATTACAACTGGTATCTAATACACTTTACAATTTTTTAACAGTTGATGAAATATTAAGTTTTGTATTATGTATTGAATTGTGATGTAATATATTTTGTAGCTCTTGGGAAGTCCCAACACATAGGACGAAACGTAAGCTGAATGTAATGTACGTGTTGAAAGGTCTCGAAATATATTATTTTTTCTTCGTGGTTACTATCCATTACATTGTAGTTAAGTATAAAACGGATGAAATGAACATATATAAATATAAGAATAAGGAGAGAAGCACGTTCCAAGAAAGTATGCCAGAAAGAAACGGATGCATTACGATTAGAGCACGTAGCAACGTGCTTCTCAACCGGAAACACGAGATACAGCCTCCTCTACCCGCTCCCTAACATCCTCACCACCACCACCAACCAACCAAGCGAACCCCTATATTTCTCGATTACTTCTCGATGCACGAGAGATCGACCGGCAACAGCGTCACTTGAAGCGAAACTCGGATCGACCTTGTGTAGTCGATTTTTCGTCTTTTGAGATTCCACGTGAACGGATCGGGGTCCCGTTTTTTAATATTATTTTTCTTATTCCTCCATATCTTCTTCTTTACTCCACAACTCGAAGACTCTCGTTCTTTCTACGAGGTTCGAGGATGGTATCGACAAAGCGAGAGCACCTTATCCTTCGAGATGACATACCACTATCTCACAAAGCGCTTCAACCTTACTACGGTTTCTTACTTTTTAACTTTTTCGTTGCAGTTCGCTTGGTGAATGCACTTCGAGAGAACAGAGTTCACTACGTTTCTCTGAAATTGAAGACTTGATGGTGCTCCAGAGAAGGCCTCGTCTCCCACGAAAACACGCCTGGCGTTTGAAGAAGATTCATATTATGTGGTAGGAGATGAACAAGGTCGGACAGGAAACGACGACTTATGCTGAGGTCTATGACAAATTCCTTCGCGCGATAAAGGGGATATAAAATATATGAAGAAAAATTTTCTCCAAAAATCGATTTACGACCGAGGTTTTTTAACCTAGTTTCAAATGCCCCATCCTGGCCCGGGTTTTTCTCCGGTTTTCTTTAAGGTAGAGGCGACTTTTTATACAGGTTTTCTAGGTTTCCTAGGGGGTGGTGTCTATTGAAATAATGAACATCGAATTTAGAATTATGTAAATAATCACAATACAAAAAAATTCGAATAATCTATAGTTTATATGTACTTGTGAAAATCACTTTTTGTGTTTTATTAAATAGAAAATTGTCGGTATTCTTTTAATATTATAACACGCATCGAACTACTTTTATTCTTATCTTTGTTGTATACTGTCCGCCTCTGCCGTGTGTCCCTTGATCGGAATTGATGGGATGGTGCCTTGGTTGTTTCCGGAGAATAAATTAGTTTATTGTCCTCCACGTGATCATATGCAGTACATAACTACTTCCTTGACAATCAATTTATTTATTTAAAATAAACATGGCAAATACTTCCTTTTGCGGGTTAAAGCACGTCGCAACAATAATTCGAATAAGAATATTCTTAAGATGTTCACACATCCGAACGAAGCCACGTACAAACGAGACCGAGGCGAGGCGAATGCCTCGACCGCGCACTTTTGTAGCTACCGAGGCAACGAATGAGGCGAGTTCGTTCTCTCCAGGTTTTCTATATTGCTCTATACGTCAGAGCGTCCACACCGCTAGCTGTTCGGGGACGAATTCTCTTCGATGTACCGGCTCTAGGCGGATGGCGTGCGAACCGCCACCGCTGTTCGGCGAACGGGTCCAAGGCGGTTTGCCGCGTCGCGCCTCGGCAACAAGGCCACACTTGTATGCTCGTCTGGACTCGGTGCCGTTCATACGCTTAGATACATTAGATTTCGAATAGCACAGGACCGAAATTGCATCTGTGGAAATGGGGTGGACGATGTCAATAATATAGCATATGAATGCAGGATAACGGAAGCAGAGGGGTGAAGATGGTTCGAGAAAATGAAGGTTAAATGTTTAACAAATTTAAATGAATAGGCATTTTCAATTGGAAGTGAAAGTAAATACACTGATTTTACGAATTATATAACAGAAACTATAACAATACGTAATGCAGCAAAAAACGAAACTTAAGAAGAAAATAAAAAAGAGAAGATGAAACAAATATAAGTGGAAGGATCACAGTGAGGCAGACTTTGTGGACAGTAGATAAAGCAAATACAAGATAAAAAGAAGAAGAAATCTGAAACGAAACTAAGCAATTTATTTTCAAGGGAAAAAAAGAAACAGTGGTTTATATGTAACCCAGGTAATGGACTTTGTGTTAAGGTACATGAAAATGATGAAATATTGTACTTGATAAATAAATAAATAAATATACGTTCAGATTCGTGACCATTCCGTTTATATACAAAGTCATACGCTCCTATACACGACCGAATTCAGTTGCCTCGTACAGATACACGATAAAATTTTCTTTCTCTTATTTGAAACCTCATCATGGGACTACTTGACCATAATTATCCAATGAGTAAAATCAGGACGTACAACAACACGACAATTGTACGTGATATAAACACAAAATATGTTTACAACAATGCAGAAACGACAAAAACATGTTATAATACCTGGTTTGTGTCTGTCATTTCTGCTTTTTTGTTGCGACACTATTCTTTAAATTTAAGTAACACCTATAATAATATTCAGATCTCATATTGTTTAAAAAAATTTCATCCACATCAACTGGTCAGTGACAATGTTTATCTTCGTATACCCTAATGCTAATTATAAAACTCATATGTACACGAGTCCAATGCAATAGTAAGTCATTAGCTCAAATCGAAATGTGTTTCCTGAACATTATTTTTTTTTTCAGAAGAAGAAATTCAAAGGAGGATTTGGAAACATGGAATATTATTGTCCCCGCAGCCAAAGAAGGATAATGAGATGTAACCAATGGAGCGAAAGCGCGGTGTTGTCATGTGTATTCTGCGGGGGGTGGTCTAGCGTAGCCGACACCCACTCCAGACTGCACGCCGCAACACCCACACATAGGCTGCTATAACCCGTGGAAAAGCTTATCTCAGGAATATCGTGTGTCCTATCGGTCAAATGTCAGATAAAGCCCGCCGTCCCAGCTGGTATATCAAATTCTGCCAGTTCAGCGTTGGTCTACTTCATTTATGGAAAATGTATTTATCAATATTTTAAACAAACAAAATAATCTCCATGTAAATGGTTGAAATTTTTAAATGATTCAGTTTTTGTCTCGTTTTAACCGGACAACTTTTACATAAATTAAAGGTTATAAATTTATTTGACTTTATTCTAATGTAATAATATGATATTTTACGGTCAAAATTAGGTTCATTCCCACAAAATCTCATCTGCATGCTTTTAGAAAACATTTTGTTCACGACATAGAAGCTGTAAACTTATTTTACATTAACATAGCGTGGTGCCACTGTAATTTTCTGCAAAGTTAAAATGTGTTTCTAGCTAGTTTTGAAAAATAAAATGTACTTACTTATTAGTTACGAGTAAAGGCATATATATGCTTATCAGAGAAGTGAAGAAATAAAAAATGTATGACAAACTTGCTTTTTATTTATTTTAATCAGAAAACTGAGAGAGTCCTAGAAAAATAATTCAACTTTTATTTATTTCAGTTAGTACTCTACGCAAAATGTCAATCTCCAAATGTAGCACGTAAGAAGATATGTCAAAATATTGATGGAACAGAAACTGAGGGGACGGGAGCAAACGGGGTAGTTAATAATAATAATGATTTTTTGTCAAAATCTCAGATAGAGATTATTTAGCGTTTATTTACCGTTGTTCGTTCTTTTATAAATTGTTAATAATAAGGTAGTAGTTGAATTTTATATTGAATTCTAATTTAGAATTAAGTTAATTTAAATTCACGAGTTGAATTAATGAATAAATACTGGGTCAATATTACAATTTACTAAAAAAAGGTTGTAGATTTTTTATAGGAAATTAAGTTTCATAAATTAATGTCTTTTCTCCATACATAGTGGAAGTGAATTTTAACACAATAAAGTGTTTATTTGAATTTTCACGTTTGGTGGCTTGTGGAAAAGAGCCATTTGAGCTGCATTACTTAAAAACATTGAATGAAAATGTTGAAACAAATCTCACAGACATGTTTTCAGAAATATGGCGAAGCAGGCATGCTTTGGCATGAAAGAAAGCAATGTTAGACCTCTGATATTGATCAATACACTTTATTGTGTTAAAATTCAATTCCACTATGTATGGAGAAAATAAATTAATTTATAAAACTTATTTCTATAAAAGACCTACAACATTTTATAATAAATTGTAATATTCACCCAGTATTTATTCAATAATTCAACTCGTGAATTTAAATTTACTCAATTCTAAATTAGAATTCAGTATAGAATTCAACTACTACCTTATTAGTAACAATTTATAAAAAAACGAACAACGCCCAAAGAATACGCTTTTCCTTTTAATCCTCGATGGAAAACGGACACGTGTAGCATATTATTTCAACCTTCACCCTCTTTCCCCGATTGTGTAGGAAGGGACTAACGTGGGCGGCAGCGTCCAAACATAAGAGTCTGCTAACAAGAGTAGCACGTAAGAAAGATTCGGCAATCTCGCAATGCTGGCATTAGCTTTTCAACATCTTTCACGTGGTCTTTAGGCTCCTCCCTCATTAACTTTCTTTTGCTGCGAGAAGAATAATAGTTTACTACAATTGTTCGATTACATTTTTAATGTCTTACATATAGTCTTACATATAGAAGAGGATAGTTCGGATAATTTGTAAATCTCACCCCCGAAACTCTTGTAAACCTTTATTCAAGGAATTAAATATCTTAACACTTCCCTGCATTTATATTTATGAAAC
>NNCF01126367.1:659681-733737 GCA_002313205.1 Laupala kohalensis | reverse complement strand
TTTTTGAATCCGCCTCTGCCTTAGGGCCCTTGATCGGAATTGATGGGATGGTCCCTTGCTTGCTTCCGGAGAGTAAATTAGTTTATTGTCCTCCACGTGGTCATACGCAGTTTATACTGTTTTTTGACAATAAATTTATTAAAATTTATTATTATACAAATACACATTTTAAAATTAATTTACAATTTTCGTTTTATACATAGAATTTTACTGAATATGAAAGTTATATATACGAAGCAGACGTATATAAACCTCAAAATCTGTCAAACAAGCAAAAAAATTCCGAGTGACACACGACATTCCGAAACTATCCGTCGATAACAACTTATTTGCAACCCACACCTTCTCGAACATGATGACGCCGCATAGTAATTCTAGCTCGCAACTCGACCCAAACCCCAAAACAGAGCAAGCGCGCATTTCAGCATCATTTATTCACTTCACACGACCCAGTCTCATCGCCTTTCGCATTGTTCCGTATCCCCCATCTATCAACGATGCCTGCCAGCTTTCCGATTGCGTTAAGCTCGCACTGGTCTGCAATTCGACCCTCGACCAATGGTAGCTTCATTTACGCGTCACTTGTTGCGGACGACCGCACGCGCACGCGCACGCGCAAAACGCATTAAAAAAAAAAACACCGACACACACACACACCACCACCACCAAAGAATTCCGCGTCACGAACAATCAGTCCTAATTCGCATATCAGCCACTGACAGCGTTGCAGTCGTCACTACGACGCCATTATAGTGGTGGTGTGTTTGCGTTACGAAGTTAAAACAATTTGACATTCGCGATTTGTCATTTGACATTCTGGTCCGGGATTTTCTCCGGTTTTCCTTCGTGTAGAGACGGATTTTATGCACAGGTTTTCTGGGGCGGTGGTCTTATTAATACCATATTAATATTCAATCTCGAATTTAGAGTTATATCAATAGCTACGATCCAAAAACAAAATTTTGGGAATAATTTATCAGACTTGATAATTCGTACTCGTGGAAACACATTTTTGTATTGTATTAAATACAAATGTGTTGGTATTCTGTTGATCTTATAACACATATCTAACCTCTTTATTCTTACCGTGGGAGTATGCTGAAATGTTAAATCTGCTTCTGCCTTAGGGACTTTGATTGGAATTGATGGGATGGTCTCTTGCTTGCTTCCGGAGAGTAAATTAGTTACTTGTTCTTCACGTGGTCATACGCAGTTTGTAACTGCTTCTTTGACAATCAATTTTTTGTTTGTTATGTTTTAAGCTCTGATCTTGGAATTCTTTGGATAATCACCATAATCTCCTGTTACAATGCTTATATTATTGAACGAGGTCTCTATTGAAATTGAAATTCAATTCGGTTTTGGACAAATACGAAGACAAGAACTACATCTCTATTAACATAATGATTCATTAAGAAATACCTTCCAAATCGATTAAGATGTGAAAATGCGTTTCCACCAAAATAAGTCATGTCATGGGGTCCATGATTGCTAAAGTGATAGACAATTTTATTGATAAATGGAATTGTGCACATTTTTACGTTTTTTTTCACAATCTTATAAAACATGACACTTTTGGACATTAAAGAATTTCAATAGGATAAAAGCTTCGGGGATATTTAAGCTTTCCCAAATATGAAGCATCGTTTAGGTCAGTATTCCACGATCATATTTCTATGACGTAAATGTGTTATCAAAGAACGTAGATAAGACATGTTTGTGCAATACACAAGCAATAGTTAATCTACGATCATGTATCGATGACATACTTTCTCGACGAGAAAAGTTATGTCATATATTTGATCATATAACGGTCGAACCCCTCGTAAGAGGCCTGGTCGGGATCGAGACTGGCCAGTCACTCGTTCGACCGGTTAATCGAAGATTCCCGTGAAAGTTCGATTTTCGATCAAAAACATTCCAAAATTTCATCAGATTATCACGAATAAACAAGTAAATGAGACGTCATTGTGCCTCATTCTATAGTAAAACAAGAACAAACATGAAAAAATTAAGCAAACATACCTAACGTCGCGTCACCCCGTTTTACCTTCCAGGAAAGACCTTCCAAACAAACAATGTTTGAGTCACTATCTACCAGCTATTACACGCTGAAAGAGAAAGAAAACGGGACACGCTGCTTAAGCTGAGGACCGTTTGATCCGCGGCCCTTTGAGAGGGGGTTCCACTGTAGGTCTATGACATAGTAATGTAATCGTGCAATAATCGCCTTAGAAACTGGCTCAGTCTCGCACCGGGGTGATATCTTCCAGTGTTCATTTCTTTTGTCAGTGTTGCTAACTACTGAAATCTCTGCGAACCGACATGCCGTTGCTGGTTGTTCAAATTCTATAAATTTCGTATATTGGTATTTTATTAGGAAACCCTTCTTCCATTAAATGTCTTAAATAAAATATCGATTAATATTGAAAAATATATTCTGAATACTTCTTGGTTTACTTGTAATAAACAAAGAGATCAGCTAACATCGTTACGGTATGCAACTGAGCAGTACATAGCTTTTACCTCCTAATTGAAGTATCCTTTACATTAACCGAGCTTACCGGGCTCTTAAATTAATCTCTTTGCTGTCACGTCTCACAATTTCGCGAAGTTTAACAAACAGATATTTCCGCAGAAATTTTAAATGTATACAAATTTAAAATAGTGTGTTGGTCCGTCCACATTGTTTCACTAAATTTCATCAAGTTGATAAGTATCCATTATATAGTATATTTTTGTGTACCGGACGAGTAAACATTCAAACAATCATCTTAATATCATATCTACGATTCATTCAAAGGTGGAAAGAGAAAAATCAATATGGTTACCCAAGGATGTGAAAACATTATGCCAACTTCAACGATATAAACCTCAAACTTATTGGGAAACTGCCAACCCCGGAAAAAGCGTTTTTATAATCAGCTGGTTTTTGAGAGGTTAGTGTCAGGAAATATTTTTTGTAATGGAATAGAAGAGTTATATAAACGCTACGTTGTCACCGAATGATGTGAGGAACAAGTCACAAATAAAAATTGGTTACAAATTGCAATAAAATATTCCTTCGAGATCGCTGGAAGCATATAAATTACACACTGAATGTGTGGCTGCGTGATTGGTGCATCGCAGTAACTTGCAATAGGTATGATGACAACGTTGTAAAAAAATTGAATACTTCATGGGGACCACTATAAAGTAAAGAGGGGCGAAAATGATTGCGAAATGAAAACCCAGGTATTGATCATTTTACGAAAAGGGTGAGTTTAGTGGATTTACAAATAACAATAAAATGAATTTGTTAAAATGTATTATACAGGAATTAAATATTTTTAATCTGTTATAAGTGATAAGAAAACTGCATTCATTGCTCAACTATGACTGTCACTAAAGCAAGTCATTGTTCACGACAGAGCTACGCGTATAATTATAGAGACAAATGTTAAGTCGGTCACACAATATCCGCTTTGTACTCGGTCCACTTTTTAGGGAGAAAAAATTGAATACCGTCTGAAACAGGATTATATCCTCGTTATGTAAACTTTCTCAATACAAGAAATATGTGAAGTAAGTTATTTTACGTTGTATTTTGTTACAATAAATACCTGTAATTAATGTATTTGGACGTTAAAAATGGATTAATAAAAAATCCATTCATTCTTTTCCTAACAAGCTTGTGTTTCTTGGAGTGACCTGAGGCTTTCCAATTTTACATGAATCGTAGTATAGATGCGGGAGTATTATTTCAAACGGGTCCCCGACCGAACACTTCCTCAATTAAACTCGTTTCTCGTGCGGAAATGTAGCGAGAGAGAACAATACTTCTAGAGAAAACATTGACTTAGGATACGCAGACCGGAGGGAATGTAGATGCAAATATGAGATGGTCTCGGTACAACAAACCCGAGATTAGTAGCGGGACTAAGTCCAGAGGCTACGGCGGCGAGAGGGTGGGGGTGGGGTTTTTGTTGCGGGTCCAGTCAGTCGCCGCTTGTCAAAGGAAGCGCAAATTAAATCCGGGAGACGGCGACAAGACTCAGCGCCGCTGTGACAAAGCGACGCGCGGCCTCAGCGCCAACGCAATGTGTAAAGGGAGCACAAAACGCGGAGCGGACCTCGGAAAACATTCTCATCTGTTTGGAACGTGTGCACGCCCGGCAGAGATACGAAATACAAAATTGTGTGGGAATATTACGAGACGAAAGGCTGGAAATTTGACTTTCCAAAGTATTCGGTTCGTGCTTTCAGTCACGGTTCGCGTCCGGCTCAGAAATGGAATGAACACTGTCAACGAGGAAATTTGGTTATGAAGTGTTATAAATAAATAAATTTATTTAAAAAACCAGTTACAAACTGCGTATGACCACGAAGAGGACAATAAACTAATTTACTCTCCGGAAGCAAGCAAGGGACCATCCCTTCAATTCCGATCAAGGGCCCTAAGGCAGAGGCGGATTCAAAAATTTCAGCACACGACTTAGATAAAAAAAGTAGTTCAGTATGTGAAATAAAATTAACATAATACCAACAAATTTGTATTTAATAAAACACAAAAACGTTCTTTTCTTAAGAAGTACATATTATTATCAAACTATAGATTATTCGGAAAGTATTGTTTATAAATCGTAACTATTAAAATAACTCTAAATTAAAATTACATTAGACGTTTTAACGTAATGTTTTATTGTCAGAAATAACTCGTTACGTCTATTGCATTTTAAGTAACAGCACTCTGTTGCATGTTACATTAAATACTTCTCAGTGCACAAGTCATTTGTCCCACCAATAAAGTGTTTGTGAGAATTATATGTACTTCGAAATAACAGAATAAAAAACAGATTCGTCTACCGTTTAATGTAAAGTTGTAATGAGTTCATAAATGTTTGCAACGATAGCGATACATTTGTAGGAATAAAACAATAAAAATTAGAAATGAAAAAAAAAAACGTTTAAACTTTTATTAATAATAAGACGAAGAATACTCTATTTCTCGAATGGAAACTTAGTTTACATATTAATGCTAATATGAATATGTTATTAATATTATATCCGTCAGAACAACTAGATTTATGTACCCCCCCCCCAAATATTTCAAATGATAGTTTGAACCATGCCCTAACCAGTGGCGAAGAATTTTCATATATATATATATAAGGCGCAAAATTTTGAATTATTAGTCTTAAAATTACTATACGCTTGCATGGAGAAACGTTCGCGGGCTAATGTATATTTGATATCCTCTCAAAAGTAGCGGCTTAACTTAGCGAGAAAAAAAAACACTTAGCAAATAGAAATAGGAACGCAATGACGTTAAGATTTTCATACCTTACAGGGAATTTTGAAGAAAAATACAAACACACACACACACTCATACAAAACTGCGGAAAATACTCTTCGAAGAGAAATGGCAGCAGCTTCACGTGAGTAAATACAATGCGACCTTTGTTAAATAAAGAGTCAAACGATAATTAAAATTTGTTATCAAGTTATAAAATCACAAAAGAATTGTTATCATCCAGCAGTAAAAATCAGCTAAATGAATTATTAATTAATTAAAACTACTTTAATAATAATAATAAATTTATTGTCAAAAAACAGTACAGACTGCGTATGACCACGTGGAGGACTTACGTGAATATTTCCAAGTTTCGTGAATAATTAGTAACTTGACTTCAATGGACGCGGATAGAATACCTTAAATGAAACATAAGACACTCATTACAGCCATACGAGCAAAGACAATGGAAATTCTATCGAAAACGTATGTCACCGTACTGTGAATAACAGGTAATTCAAACTCATGGCGGTAATAGGAGCACAAACAGGCCAGGGTTACAAGTGTATATGTGCGTTGGAGCAGCAGGAACTTTGTGCTCAATAGTGCGGTCTCGTGTTCGCACCAGAGTTTAAGCGGAAGTTGCGAGCGTAATGTTGACCCTAACCACGCGTGGACACAATCACCTCTCATACTCCAGAGCGCGTCACGCACCAAACACAAAACGGACCGAGTTTCTCAAGTGGTAAAACATTCTGCGCAGAAGCTAAGGTAATACAATTGAAGGGATTCATATGCCAGAGGCAGTCTCAGCGCGTTACATTAGTACTCTAAATAATTAGTACTCTTTGAAGATTCAATATAGAAAATTAAGGTATTATGAATGGTCTGGCTTAAGGTAATCACAAAGGCGCAAATAAAAAATATGCACTAAAAATCAAAATACACACTTAAAATACGCGCTGAAAAGTCCAACTATATTCTATTCATTTATTTTATTTAGTTTCAGACCATCAGGCCTGCTCTTCCGCCTAACTTGGGAGAGGAAATTCGGAAGGAGAGATGTCGCGGTGCCGAGGAACTTACAGCACAGAACTGACATTTGTCAGGAAAAGGTGAAGGGAAACCCCAGCTGAAAACCTCACCTGGTTCAGCCGAGCAGGGTTTTACCCCACGCTCTACCGTTCAGCCAATGGGATCGTGGAAGCGAAGACGCTACCTCTAGACAACCGCAGTCAGTCGAGTCCAATATGCACTACAAATATAATTAAATGCACTCAAAATTCGAAATGTGCACAAAAAAATAATTCAGGAATATAAAGTGCATGTGTAAATTAGATTAGTTGAATAATACCACTGAGCTCATTCCATCTGTATAAGCCGTATACAATAATGAACGTGTAAATTTTGGTGGATTACAGTAATTCAACGTGAAAATAAGAGTTCAAACAGAAATCTTCAAATATATACAATTATATGCACTATTAAATTAAATTCAAATGGTCGTACGAGGTTAAATATGCTAAAAATCAATTCCTCAAAGTCAGGAAACAAAACTGTACAACATGCAAAATCCGAACCTTGGTATAATGTTTATAATGTTTATAATTGTTTATTAAAAATTGCGTCACAATAATTATATTGTTTGAATTAAATCAACTTGCATAAATAATAGTCTTTAGTATGTTTCACTATGAAAAGTTAAATGATTACATGAAAAATAGTCTGTACCATCCCCAGTTGAATACTGACAAATGTTTGCCGGATAATAATGGTCGCCAAGTTCACAGCGTTGCGTAACTGATCTTGCTCAATGACTTTTTAAGTAGCTCATTAAGGTAGGTAACGCTAGGAATATTCTTTCATATACTACAACATATCTGGAACACATTTATTTTATATTGTATCCAACGTATAATTGCCACAGGTTTAAAAAAAATACCGCATTAAAAGTTTTCTCCATAGGCACACATCTGCATAAGTTGTTGTTCATTTTTTAAGATTAAAGAGATATACCTTACTAGGATAATTCATTTTGTAGATTCAATCTTTTCATCGAAAGAGCAATAGCTTCTCTTGACAATACAAATAAAATTATATTGACTACTATGTAGGGGAAAAAACTTTAAATGTTGCGATGGTTCGCTTCATACGTTCGGTTTTTGGATTTGAGAATTAGCAAAAGCAAAGAAATAAGATAATATAGAGTATCGATTCTTTTAAGTGATATTGATCCCATCCTCCCTCTCTCCCCTTCCGACACGTCCTACCTTTCCCTTCCTGCCTTCCTTCCTTCTTGCTTCCTAGGTGCAACGACATCCCCATCTTTCCCTTCAGCACGTGAATCGAGTCGCCTATCTCCCGTAATACACCTCTGTGAAGCGGATTGCCTACCATTCAAATCTACTGTTTCTCAGGGGACTGAAGAACTAGAACGTATATCCGACTTGCATCCATTTGCGTCATGAACATCACAATTTTTTAAAGTACGTGTAGCGACACGCTACATAGTGACATTCACTAATAGTCACTAAAGCCAACTCCCACGAACTTGACTCCCATCATTACAAGGAGACCTGGTCGACTCGTCAGAACCTAGCAACGTGACTTGTTGATTTAGAAACTAGAATATAATTCTACTGCGTGCTTCACTACGAGTGACATCAGTTTACCGCTCTTCCTCACGGGAATGACATCGCGTTCTAGTACGGGTTCTCAATGCCCACGTACACAATCAACGTTAAAATTCAGTGATAAGTTCAACTCGGCGTCAGAACTATTTACTCGTCGAATTATTATCCGAGCCGACTGTTATTATTCAGTGACTTTCTCAGATTTCCACGGACATTATATATGTATTGCATGTGAGTAATCTACGTTGATTTATGTCCTATCAGGAATTGATTAAACTCATTTAACCGTTTGAATCATCACTAGGAGACCTATGACAGAATGACCATGTATATTATTTCACGTACCTTGTTATGTACGTTTCTCGTTCTCAGTTCTCAAAATATAAATGACGTGTGCCTTTTAAATTGAATCTACGTGTACATAATTCCTTATAGTGTGTTTAGTTTTACCTTCTCTTTTCTAATTATATTTTGTGGGGAATTCATACTCGAACACGCTTGCTACATTTAAGTATTAATACCAAACAAGCACTTACAATGATGAATAACTGCCCGACATACCCACTCTTGTGGTATTCAAATGCACAACAACTCGATGAATTCGTCCCCTATGCGACGTCTTTCGTCCGCATAAGTGAGATGCGATGTTTCAGAGCCGACGTAGGCGGTAGCGTCTCCTCCACTGACAAAACTTCGGAAAAAATTTCCGTCATTTCGCCAGTTCTTAATTCGAAATTAACTCGCTTCCTAAACATGACAACAATTACATTGATATGACTCTTCATTAAAAAACAATATAGCAACTAATTCATGGTCAGGAAAAATGAGAAAAAGTTTTATTTGTAAGGGTACTCAAAAATTTATTTTCAATTTATTTCAAACTATTGCTGTTTATTTCTAGTATGTACATGACAGAAAGGCAATAGCCGAAACCGTTTCTTCAAAATTTATAAGTTTCTTTTGTTTTATTTTCTACATTTACATTAACTTTAAAACTTTTTCTCGTACGAGAAACAAATGCTCCCCTCAACATCAGGATGAACAATCACAAAGCTTCTTATAATAAATCTTTCTTCTTGGCCTGTCCCTTCCCACTCTAAATAATAAATTACAAAAATTAATAAATATTTCAAAGTTATGATTTCGGAAACTTTACCCATAGATCACGATTTCATGTGGTCCCTAGGAGCCTCTGGCGTGACTGGCGAAGTCCGAAACTATTTCTTATCTCTGTTTTAATTACTAGAAGACACTCGAGTCGCACTTTTCCTATGTGACTATATGATCCAGGAATTGTTTGATGTGTACACTAATACAGATATTAACTACTCGTGAAGTAACTTACACTGACGATATGTTACAGCACACAAGATTCGTTCTCTGGACAAACACAAGACATCGTGAGGTGAATCAGTTAATAACATCCATCAAATGAAATCCTCTTTGCGTTGGACTTACGCAAACATAGTCATACGATACGACGATACGACGTTCGCCATTGCTTAGCCATGAGAAACAGAGTGTACTGCACCGCGTAGATATCAACAGTTGAGAAGCAACTGCGCGAAGAGGCGAGGAGAGGAGCTGTGCGGAGCGCGAAGGGAAGATGGCGTCAGCAGGTTTGTTTCATAACGTCTGCAGTCAATGAATACGAAACTGCCAACTTCGCAAAATGCTGCAGATGCAGCAAAAGCTCATGCAAACCGAGTTTATGGGACCCTTGTCTACGACGACATTAAACCATATCTACCTGCGAGGGAAATAATGTGCTCTTTACGAGCTGTTAAACATAAAAAAGACACTATAGTTATGGAAGTAAAGAGTGTATGTAATTATGCTAAATACACGGTTACTTCCACTAATACATTGAAATAGGTAAGTACATTTTTTTCTGAGAATGCTTTGACATTATTTTCAATTTTAGAAGAAGCTTTCAGATTAACAGAGTTTTAGCAATTTGATACAGTACACTTGTCTACAAAGGCCTTAATACACGTTGCATGACAAGCATACTTTTTCTGGGTACATAAAAACCTGCATTAGTATTATTAAAGCTTAAATTTAGCTTTCAGAAATTTTTACATTTGATTTGTAGAACAGTGAAAGGTACTTTCAGTAATATTGCATCATTCCCGGAACGTAAGTGAAAATACACAGCGAAACCCACAAATAAGCACTTATTTCAAAAAATTTCCAAGACATTTATTTTTATATATTTATCCACTAAGTGCTGGCACAATAAATGTAACCTTTCAGTGAATGAAATTCAATTTCGCAAGTTCAAATAACCAAAATTACATTGGTTTACTAGTACTATGACCATTCGAAAATTAATTCTTGGGAACGTTTTATGAAGCTTTTAACCCCTAAACTCCATTTGAAGCTTTGTCGGAGAAAGCTGTTGGGTTTCAGAAGTTCTTTGAATATTCGTCTTTGCCATACTCCGAGCGTATATATTTCCCACACTTCGACAACAATGTTGTTGTTTCTCGTAATGCAATGTTTTGTTATGGGGGTGTCATGATGGAGTTTTCTATTATTATCGTAGTATAGAGTCGGGTATAAATAAAATAGCGATTATACACAAAACTGAGTCAAGACCTACATGGTAAAAGAATTTTCATTATAGTTCGGGATTATTAATATCACTAGTACACAATATGACGTGCTTGTAATTTTGTTACAATTATGTTTTTTGGAGGCGGGAATTTCACTGCGAGTTACTGTCACTGGGAGAGAGTCCAATTGAAAATAACTATTATACAATAATATTCATCACTCCATCAGATGATAGAGCTACCCACACAGTGTCGCCGTCTGCTACGTGCGTATCTCCTCTATTATATCCCAAACTTGCGAGAATTTCGAGTGTTTGTCTCAGTAAAGTGTCATCCACCCAACGGTAGACTCACTATCATACAGCAACGTAGCTTTTGTGCGGGGAAATTTCTTTTTATTCATAAAAATGTCGATACGCTGCGCAAAGTGGCATAAAGGATGTAGCTGTCATTGCGATGGTGGCGCAAAGGGGAACAAAAGAAAGGGGGGAATATAAGGGAGGGTGAAATGTGAGAGTAAGAGTAATAGGGAGGTGAAGAGATGAGAGAATTCGATGGACGATGCGAATCGATTGGTCAACTCCACAACCATGCATCACAAGGTTTCTCTCTTTGGGGTGCCCCAGGGTTCTTCGATGGGGTCACTTAAATCTCCGAATAAATGGTCTCCCAAAATTCTACCCGGCATACGATAGAATTGCAATATTTACCTTTTTGGTTATAATTAATGAATTATTAAATAAATAAACATTAAATGTATTGTCAAAAAAGCAGTACAAACGGCGTATGACAACGTGGAGGACAATGAACTAATTTACTCTAATAAACTAATATTAATAACCACATATTTTGCCGGGACAATAAATATGCTCTTTCAATTAGCACCTTAATATATATGTATAAGGGGTTGTTCCTCCCCTATGAAAGTGAAAAGCTAGTGCGAAAAGTGCCTTGATAAACACTGTGATTCACGTTTCACGTTAATATTACTTCCATAACTGTAGTATCCTTTTTATGTTACTTGAATCCAACGTATTATCTTATGCATTAAAAGAAGGTCCAACCATTATATTAGTTCAGTGAGTAAAATTTTAGAATGTGCTCAATTACCACAACTTTTTTGTAATAACATGTAACACAGCATTTAAGACTTCATCAAGGGTTAGAGTGCTTATTTCAATAGCGAGTAGCCTTAGATCTCACCCCTCGCCAATAACACCACCTCAATGACGCACACACCGTACATGTTTTAAGGGTTTATAAGTTCCTGTGAAATTGAGAACAATGGTACCATAGGTATTGGTAGGGTCTCCCAAACCGGGAAGGATTCAGTGGAGGTCCTAGACAAACACCCTATCCCACAACAACCGATCGTACGTACCTCCAAAATACTCGTCCTTAGTATCATATCACAGAAGGGGGAGGGATCCCCAAGGGTCTGAAAGACCAAGGGGTAGGGATGGATACATAGTGGAAACAAAACCTTCCTAGGTAGGATCAGGGTACCACCCGTTTACAACCAAATTCTTTATTTTGGCGAGATACCTGAACAAATGTCTCGCAATTGAAATAAACAAGATAGACGACCCAGCAATGAAAAAAATGAACTGAATATGGGTACACTCAGATTCACCGCATCAAAATACATTACCATATTTAGGTTTAGTTTTTAGAACAGATATTTTTCGTTTGAGCCTGCTTTATTATTGCACTGCAAAAAAATAATTCTGCTCTCACTCTTAATGTTTTAACAAAATGTCTCTGCAAAATCATAGGACTTTCGGGGAAACTCGTGAATTGTCACAGGAGAAAACAGGAAAAAAATTGCAAATATTTGAACTTGTTGCTTCCGTTGTTTTCATTGCTATCAGATAAAAATTGAGAGAGCGCTGTTTCTTTCCTTCATATTGGAAAAACACAATTATGTGGAAATACCTTTTCGTTTTTACCATTGTAAGTCTCAGTAAAAAAACAAGGTGAGTCGTGTTCGTAAAAAAGCACATATAATTCGTTAAACGAAATAAAAAGGGACCCATTTAGTGTTAATAAATAAAGATGTTTTGTCAAAAGAGCAGTTACAAACTGCGTGTCACCACGAGGAGGACAGTAAATTGATTTACTCTCCGGAAGCAAGCAAGGGACCATCCCATGAATTCCGAGAATGGGCCCTAATGCAGAGGCGGATTTAATATTTCAACATACTCCTAACGATAAAAAAGTTCGGCTCGTGTTATAGTGTTAACATAATATCAACAAATATTGTATTAAGTAAAACACAAAAAGAGCATTTTACAAGTAGGTATTATTATCAAAATATAAACCATTGGGAAAGTATTGTTGATAAATCGTAACTGTTAAATGACACTAAACTCGCGAATAATATATCCCATCCATGACAGTAGCAGCGCAAACAATTTCGAAAGATATAAAGATCACGATCACAACATAACACGCATGTCTATGAAAACTCCGCCAACAAATATTTTCTCCTAGTCCAGTCAAGCAAACATCCCTCACAAAAGAAAGCAAACGTACAAACCTAAGCATGGACACATCTATAAAAGTATCCAAACACGGACGTCGTGAGGGCCTCAGGGGCCATCCGTCCGGTCGGCTCAAAGGGATCGCGCCGGGAACAGACAAACGTCGAGCGGTGGGCGAGTAAATGATGCCGCTTTGAATAATTCAACCCGCACGCTTCCGTCCTCCTGCGATCAGCCTGAGGGACGGACGACCGGGCGGATATTCAACTCACGGCTCATGACTCACAGAAAGCCAGCAATTCCAGCTGGCGTTGTGAGCGACGACTCGTTGATTCGGACCATTGCTTCACGAATCTTGTTACCTAGACTCGCGAATCCTTGTTCTCTCCTTTGGTGGATTAGGGATGCGATGAAGCTCGGAACGGCGGAAGTGAGCTAAGTGGTTCTTTATAAGGATCGGAACTCATTCGTTCGAAGAACGAGTGGTATCGAGGTAAAAGGAAAATGCCGCGTAAAAACTTGACGACTTTTTTAAGTTCTTCGTTTATTTATTATAAATTTCACTGAAAAAATATCCTCTTACTATCCTCCATAATTTCCTTTCATCCCATCGTCTCACAATTATTTTCCCTACAATGAGAGGAAATTTCATATAAAAAAAAAAGAATTTTTTTTCTCGCAATTAGAGGTCACGGAAATATATATAAACTCGATGAAACAGTTTAATGGAATTCACTATAACATGTCAAATTAATAAATTCACTTCATTGTGGAGAGTCGTCTGCGGGTAGATTTCTATCTCCCTTCTAGTGAATATTCGCGCAGACAAGTGGACATTCGAAACAAGAAGGCGAATCACCGATGAAGTGTAGGTCAAGATTTCCGAATAACAACGAAATTATGCGTTTGTGCCAATTATTTTAGAGTACTAGATAATAATATTTACTTATTGTCCTTAATACTGAATAAAATAGATGAAAACATCGTGTCAATGAAGATTAGTGCGCACTAAAGGCTGCGTAATTCTAATTCCTGTTTAGTGTTTATCACAGTTCGGACTATTTTCTATAAGTGTTCTAGGTATAGTTCGCAGCGAACTTCATGAAATGTGCGATACATTTTAATTCTGCGCACTAAAAGAGATAAAATGTAAGTTAAACTACAAGTTTTACCCAGAAAAATAAAAAGTGACTGATACTCTTACGCCCCTTTCTCGAACATCCACGTAGCGCGTCACACCACTTCCTTAGTTTTGCCAAACAAAATTTCTTCACGAGAGGAATCCTCTCACTCAATACAATGAGATGAAAATACTCTCATAGTCAGTGGATTCCTTTTGATGTCATATAGTAGATGAACACTTGCGTCAAAGAGATAGGAATCCTCTTGTAGCAATAACTTATTTTGGGGGGTGTATAGTTACCTAGTTCATTTTTACCAGGAGTTCTAATACAATACACTTAAATGTATGTTAGTTTCTTCATTTATTTACTTTCGTAAGGTTAAATTTTCCCTATCCTATATTTCAAAAACTAAATACCACGAGAAAAAACTTCACACAGTTCTCAGTACTGTATGCTAATCTTCTTCTTCTTTATCTTCGCCTTATTATTCCCGTGTTAGAAGGGTTCGCCGTAGATTTGAGGATGGTATGATTACACCTACTTGATTTGGCAGGACAATTCCAGGGTGCCGGATGCCCTTCCTGTCGCACCTCTCCCAGGCGGATGATTAATTAATTACATGGGGGTGAATGATGATGAGTGAATGTCGTGGTAGAATGATAGGCAGGGGAAACCCGAGAAAACTTGCCGCGAACAACGCTTCGTCCACCACATCGGATTCTACTTTGGACCGGATCACCGGCGTCTCCATAGGTAAAAGGCGTGTTAGGCACTACGCCACGGGTCGTAGTTTGAATTCTTTGGTAATCAGAGCTTTGTTTATACGATTCGGTCATATAGATTATACGTTCAGTGGATTATACGCCTCACGTAACGCAAGAATTGGTAAGCTTCACATTGAACAGCCTTGGAGTTAAGATTCACATTCACTGATTAGCAGCCAGCTCTGATAAATTTATTGATTACTTTAACCAATTCCCATGCCACAGACATTCCAAATATTTCACTTTTACTAGTATAGATAAATTATATTTAATAAAAAGTGTAGTGAGCACAGTACAGTAAAATTCAGTAGTAAAGTAAGTATATACGTTTCTAAGGAATTAAATTAGTGAACGGAAGACGAAATCCACGGTGGTCATAGCTGCCACTTTCGACTCTTATTCAGTCCAAGAAATTTGGAGGGACCTGCCAAGACAGAGTTGGCGACGCTAGGAGAACAAAAGTAATGGTTTAATAGTAGTAATAAGGGAGAATAGTTACAGAAACTAGTTGAGTATATATTTTTTGTTGCTAAAACTCTGAGAACCGTAATTGCACACGTAGCCATTTGGAAGTATAACATGGAATTACAGTTCAATTTCTTACATGGAGGTAGAACCTGCACATCTCTAAAGAAACAATTAAGTGAAAATTATTCATGTGCTTTTAGGTATTAAAAAAACAAAAATTACCCGTTATCAATTTTTCACAGTAACTGACTAATTTCTGAACGGTATTTAATACAATAATATGTGACACTACAGTTTTGTTAATGTAAACAACGAAACAAAAAAAAAACTTGAAAAATAGAGTAAATAAGCAAAATATTTCAATCTTTATAATATTTCTATAGCATCTTTAATTTAGGATTTGTTATGTGGCCAGAGACTCAAATTGGCGAAGAGTATATATTTATTTCTTCATCAAATTGTATACATCAGTTTTCAACTGCAAACTTGTTCGTGAAAGAATTGTAAAACTATATATAGATCAACATAAAAGGTCATCGGATCCTCTGCTACACATTCACTCCTCGCGGAAACATCTCGTCGCAACCGAAACAACCGAGGATCTCAGTAAAAGCCACATTAGATCTAAGCGCAACATAAAACAAACCCAACACCTAAATTCCCATACCGCAAGCCACCAACTCTCCAGCGGGATTCACGCTGTATCACTGGCAACATGACCACTGACTACACTCCAGCCCCGACCACCCAACACCAGTCGCAACAGACATCACAGGGAGAGAGGGATGGAACTGGGCAAGGGGTAGCTACTGCTCCTCTGGCAGACGGGGTTATTAATTAAGCGACCCGCATGGCTGTTGTCATCCGCCCCCGCTGCTCGTGCGGCCAACACGCTAGGGGGCAGTGCCATCCACTCCCCCATCCCCACCATGCCTCGTCACCGTTTCATTTCCTGTGTCCAATCCCCTTCTCCTCCTCAGCACTGTGTAGCGGTTCAGTCAAGTAACTAGGTAGAAAGTTGAAGTCCGAAAAACAATGAACTGCATGATCAAAGGGTTGGAGGTTCAAGTGTAGTCAATTCTTATACCGCTTTTTCACGACGCCAATAAGCAAGTAACAGTTGGCTTCCAATGAATGGAAGACAATAAATGGCTTCTCCAATTGGCCTTGATTTGTCCATACGATGCAGCGCATTGTCGCGGTCTGTACAAACGTAGTAACTGACATTACACAATTTCTCAAGTAATGGTGTTTAAAGTGGTGGACGGGGGAGGTATTGGATGAGAATGGTTGGCTTGAGTCGACGCCGCAGGACTACTCATTGGCATGCCAACTGTGGAGGTCATTGGCTTCTAAAAACAAGCCAGTGATGTCCGCACAACGCCAATAATTGTCTACCTGTCACTGGAGGTCAACTATTGGATTCTTTATTGGCATCGCGAAAACGCGGCATTGAGGTCAGACTGCAATTCGCACTAAGGCATGGATTCCGAACCTGCGGGTACTTACCCCTGCGGGGGTAAAACAGCTATCCTGCGAGGGTAATAATTCTGGTTCCAATTTTCTGCGTAAATTGGATCTTTACCAACGCAGAGTTCAAGTTCGAGATATGTCGATGTTTACACAACTGTGTCTGTTATTGGTAAATGACGAATCTGAAAAAATCACGTTTGAAAATTCCGTGAATCACTATTTACCTGCATTAATAGACTCGCTGAAGAAATATTTCCCAGACGTAGAGAATCGTCAGTCCAATCTTGGACCATTTTCTACCGATGATGAAATTTTTAAAGACGAAGATGAGCCAGCCAAAGTAGAATTTCTCGTGCTGCGCGAGAATAGCACTATCAAAGAGGAATTTCAAAATTATGACTTCGGTAAATTTTGGAGAAAAGTAGGGACTGAATATCCTATTATAGCTGATAAGAATAATACCTTTTGCTATCACTTATAGATGTGAGAGTGATTTCTCAACTTTAGTCAGAGTACAAAACCGAAGGTCAGAAATCGTCTCAATGTGGAATATGACTAGCGATGCGCGTTAAGTGAAACTAAACCTAATACAAAAAAAAAACTTGCGAATGCGAAACAATTTCAACCTTCACATTAACTGTCATTAATTAAGGAAGTTCATTTACACTGTAATTATGTATATTTTTGTGCAATTTTATGATTAATAAAGGCTATATGTCTGCATTTGTTATTTTCTTCGATAACATTTTAAAGAGGGTTAAATCGTTTTCCCTGAAAGGTCATAGGGGTAACAAGACTGAAAAGGTTAGGAACCGCTGCACAAAGGTTTTACCAGCGTACTGCATAAAGTCAAATCTTTGAGAAGTGTACTTGCTTACTTTCTTTCAATATTTATTAATTTGTAGCATAATATCACGAAATATAATAAAAAATCCTGCTTTAACTTGTAATATTAATAAAATTACGTACTTGTACAGTTTTAAACGAATCGTTTCAATATATGCGATGGCGAACACAAGGGGATACGATTCAATGCTGACTTCAAATAGTGTTAAGGCTGCAAATCTAACGTGCGTCATCGAATGAGCACAACACATTCAAGAAACAGATTTACACGAAAGTGTGAATGTAAGTATTACTTTCTTTATCATTAATCTCGAATTTTTACAGCATTTCATATCTACAATTATTTAGACATAATAAATAGAAAACTGCACATATTTGTTAAATAATTTTTATAAATATTAAATTGGCCATTACCGTTGGGACCATGGTCGGAATTCATAAGATGGTTGCTTGCTTGCGTCCGGAAATTAAATTAGTCTAATATTCTCCAAATTTATTGTATTCAGAATTTTACCAACAAAAATATACTGAACTAATTTGTCCTTCAACATATCTCCCTTCAAATATGCAGTTCGCAAATGCTCTTTTGAAAATAAAGTTGTTTTTTATGTTTAAGAATTCTTCACATAAAGTATGAAAAGAGCTTTTTCTTAGATAAAGAAAAAAGTTTGAAATTTATTTTGCATTCGGTGTTCATTATGCACCAATTTGGCAAAGAGCTCGCCAATGGCATCTAGAATGCTATCTATGCACCAGTCCATATGGACTGTAGTAATTAGTTTCAACAGTCACCGACTACTCAACGCTTCGATTGCTAAAACTGCGAACACCTAAAAAGTTGTATTTTCAATGTAATAATAATAATAAAGTTGACATTGTGAAAACATGTCGAATTGTCCGGAAATTCTTGTAAAATATTCCGATCAAAGAAGGGAGTGCTTGGAATGTGTCCTGTACCCCTACTTACCCAGCCTAGTTACTTTTTCGTTAACAGTACAAACTATCTAAAGCAATACTTTAAATACGCAAAAAAAAAAATATTCTGGTTCAATGATAATATTAATTATACACGTACAATAGTCATTGACGTTACGGTGATGCCACTTTACGGTGATAAAAACAATGAAGTACAACGGAAAATTGTTCCACTGAAAACCAACAAAACTAAAAAAATAGGATTAGATACATTATACCTCGGTGGCCCGAAGACCTAAAAGGTTTCATAAATCAAGAGGTTTTGAAGCACTTTCTTGCAAAAGACTTGGAATACTTCTTTTCGCTTGTCCATAATACTTCTCTTCTCTGACAGGCCAAATGGAATCCTTAAAACAAAGTTTTTGAATCTGTGATATTCAACGGAGAAATCTATGAAACGTGTTTTGTCTCAGTCATTTTCCAATCAGTTTTGAATTTAAAATGTTGAAGTTGGGTCAAATTTGCATAACCCATACAAATTCAAAACTGGAAAGGAGAAATACTTCCTTTACACATGAAATTTTTTTCAATTAGCCTAAAATAAATGGAAAAATTAAAATAAAATTTGCTAGGGGAAGTTTACTTAAGTCTTTTCGTTATGTTACATAAATGTAGAAAAATCAGGATTCAATTTCGAAAATAGCAATCCTTTTGAAAATAAGAAATTCACATTAAGATCCTACACAACTAAATAATATAAAATTAAATAATATAAAAAATCATAAAATGATGCTAATACATAGTACTACAATTAAAAATCACAAATAAAGAAAATAACAATCATTAAAAGTTTAAAAGCAAAGATTCGCAAGTTTAACAATACAATTACAACTACCAAATCATTGAGAGAAAATTCGAAGGCACTGCACTCACAGCGCATGGCGGTACTTAAGAGGCATGAGAAAGGCGTATAAACCCCTCGTGTGGTTAAGAAGTTGGCAGGCTTGAACACCACCAAGTCGCTGTGGGTTCAATTCTGGCGGGACCAGAAATTTTTTTTAGCTTTTCTCCATTAATGTCCCAGTTCAAAAAGCTGTGACTATTGAAAAGCGAATCTCCTTCTTCTATCCACCTACTACTCGTCCTCCTAGTTTGTCGATTATAACTCTCCTAGTTTACGCCTCCTAACTCTTCCACGGGGGCCAAGTTGTTGGTGAACCCAACTAACACCTGCTACAGCAGCCCCATGTAGATAAGTTTCAACAGCATGCTACATTTCCCATTTACAAATACGGCAATTAGAAAAGGCGTTTACGCAAAAGTCTCACCACACATTGAGCACAAATTAATACTTTTGTCAATAAATCTATTGAAATCTAAAGTCGTTAAGAAAATGCATTGCACGTGCCGCTATCCTCGATGTACCCTTTCAATAATGTATCCTATGAGGATTGAGTGGCAGATGCGATATGAGTGAGACCACCGGGTTGAGAGTATCTCTCCTTGGGGACGTCAAGTCGAGAGTGGCAGGTAACGGGCAAATAAATATGCCACTCGAAGAGCAATAGCACAGCCACTAGTCTCCGCTCCCAGGAGAAATACGGGTTCGATGCTCGGATCAGGCAGGTTTATTCTGACTCGGGTACAGGAGAGGATCATCCACATGGGATTGAGACTACGTCATTGAAATTTAGACGGGACAGAAAAAAATAATGCTTGTATATCTCGTGATCGAAATATAAAAAAAGTATTAGGTACGATTTTCTTTGAGGTTGCACTCAACATGGCATAATTTCAATATCTCCTTCAATTTCGGCCAGTTCTTCATTTAATGAATAAAAATTATTAATTTCATATGACATAGGACTGGGGTTAAGGGCACTTCACTTCATCTCCATACTTTTCACCTTCCGATAATAGATGGGGCTTTCCAGTCACAACTAGAAAAGTTGACTGTAGTCAACTCTTGGCTGCCTGTAGTCAACTTCGCACGGAAACGCGAAAGGAATGCAAAACTGGTGCAGAAATCGACTTCTGGGTTCGCGCATACTGAAATGCTTTTTGTGAGGTAAACGGTTACAAAATGCGTAATAAACAATGAATTACTTGGCGATTCTTCTAATTCGAATCTTCTGACTGGGCTCAACTCTCATCCTCAGTTCAGCGCGATTCTTCCGAGTATTTCGGATACTATCGATTATTCTGACTGCGCTCAACTCTCCTCCTCAGCGAAGTTGACTACAGTCAACTCTTTTCATGAATGGAATGCTCGCAAAGTTGACTGTAGTCGACTACAGTCAGCAGTTGGCGTAACTGGAAAGTCCCAAGAGAATGTATAAGGGAAAGTATTGTAATCCGTCGGGAAAAAAAATGGAGATTTCGGATCTTTGCGAATTGGCTCCAGAAGAGTCTATTTTCGGATGTTGGTGATAATATCCAATGTCGTACGTGTGTTTGCGTGTGTGAAGAATTTTGTTTATCCGTTAACTCACGAAGAAATTGATGCATAGAAAGCGAACTTGAGATTTGACTTTGAATGAATAGAAGCCTGTTTCTCGATAGCTCATTCCGACTTCATTTACACAGCGCGCTCCACTTCCGGTTTCCTAAAAGAGTAACTTCACGTATTATTTACCATTTTTTTACTATACGTAAATACTTTGTCACAAAATACAATTATTTTCATTTGTAAAAACATGGTAGCAAGAATTTAAAAAGTACGAATAATATTTTTTTAAATCTTCTACCGTAGATTTCAATTCTTAAGGTCTCAGCCAAAAACCGCAACTGCTTATCTTAATCATTCCAGAAATACTTGGTACATCTTCTGCATAACATACAGCGTTTGTATATACCTTTTCTACTTCCAAAATCTTACATAAAACCGGAAATACAATTTTCTAAAAGCGTCATATTCATGCAAAAAACTAAACACCATTATGAACGTTACTAAAACGCCCACTCAAATTAAGTCCCCCACTTCACAAGAACATCGCCGACTTCTCAGATTCGCAAACACAGCGCAAACCTCGACGTATTAACGAAAAGCCACTAATGGGATACATCCCAAGAGCATTAGTTAGCCTGCAAAAGGCGACTACGTTCTGTTTCCTTAACTGGGAGAATCCTCGGAGCCGTCTACGAGCCACTTCTCTTCACGTTGGAGAGAGGGGGGCGGAGAACAGTTGTCGAATCACGGTCTCACTCATTTACAAAGTGCGACTTATCTCGTATAATTCCACTTTACTCCGAGTGGAACCATCTTGCCGCAGCAGTTGAGAACTCGCACCTTGCAAGAGTCAAAACGTGCATGTTCAGCAAGTGATGGAAAAGCTCTCATTCAAATTACTCCCCAGAAATAAAAAGTTAAAAAATCTGGAGTGTGCCACACTCAACTTTCCAATTACAATTCAAAACAAAAACTCATGGCACTAAACACCCAACATAACGCAAAAAAAAATTAAGAAAAAGGAAAAAATAACACTTCAAAAAAGAAATAATAATATATTATAATTATTAAACAAAATTACGTTTCTAACATCAATCGGTTGCAAAATATTTATCATCACTATACATGGTAATCTCCTAAAAATTATAATAACATAATCAAGAACACATTTCATGAAATATCTTCCACATTAAACTCTTTGGAATAGCCTTATTGGCAGATTTTATAAAAGCACCTCCAAGACACCCCTTTTTTGCGTAATAACTTTTCGCTGTATCTCGAAAACGGTGCGTCGTACAGCAGTTCTGCAATCCGTACACAGAATGAACAGAACAATCAAAATGCTTATATTCCTCTTTTCAAAATTTTGAATATTGAGAAACCGCAAGTCGAGCGCGATGTGTAAATGAAAGCTGTCCAGAAATGTGCTTCTATTCCCAACGCATTCAAAGTCAAATCTCAAGTTTGGTTTCGATGCATCACTTTGTTCGTGAGTTATCGGGCGAACAGAATTCTTAACATACACACACATACGACATTGCGAATTTTCAAATTTTGGCGATGATGTCCAAAGATCTCAACAACAAAAATTTTTGGACCGGTTACAATACTTTCCTTACACACTCTGTGTAATTTGAAAGTAAAAAGAAAGAGGTGCAAACTTCGTATTCGGAAAGAAAGCAGAACCGTTGGAGGTAAATTTGAAGATTACCTCTTGTTAGGAGACGAAAAAAAGAAGAAAAAAAATTTCGTAGTTAGTAACTGCTTTGTGGTATAATATAATGAAGGTGATCTGATTTAGAAATTACACGAGAAAGTGAACTTTAAGATAAAACTGAGAGAAACCATTTACTAGAGCAGACTGTTATATTATATCATGCAACGGAAACGCGGGAAAATTAATCAACACAAATATTTTATCTTTGAAATATATCTAAGAAATAGGAACGTTACTACACGAGTTAGGGTTTGAAATATTAAAAAATTAAATATCAAATTATGTTCTCGTTATGTTGCCTTAAGTTGATAAATTATGTTGTATATGTGCGAGTACATTGATTCAATGTACAACATTCCACAAAGCAGTGAAATGCTATGAGCTACCGGTGAGCGCCCAGCAGAAATACCGCAGACAGAACGGTCCGTGGAGTTTAAATATATCTTTGCAACCCATGTTTTTCTAATGATATGAAGCGAATGTTTTTGGTTTAGCGAGAAACACAAGAGATCAGTTCATTTACGGAGATCAGCTCAGGGACACTCTCGTGAGATGCACAAGACGCTCGTCAAAAAAAAAAAAAAATACTCCCAATCCCATCAACACGCGCAGTCTCCTGGGACATGTGGCAGTGTCATCTACAAAGCGTGCATTGCCCTAAACCGTGTCGCTGTGAGTCCCTTCGTTTGCCGGCAACTTCGGTCCGCTCGCTAACGCCATTGGGATCAATAGCGGAGAGCGGTTAATTTAACTCATTCATCTACGGCTCAATCAAAGCGCCATTGTGTCCAGAGGAGCACGCGAGGCCGCTTCGTCACCGCGGCAGCGTAAAAGCGCGTTTGCGGCGGGGTCTCTAACTCCGGGGCGCAGGCGAAACACGGATTGAATTCACGAGCGGTGATATTTATTTGTTTCAATTTCAGGCACAATACGTGTTATATTTATCGCTATGAATAGAAATACCCACATATGCACCGTGGGAGGTGAAGATAACCTGAGCTTGGACCTGATTATAAAATAGAATTACACAATTGAATAGAACAAAAGGTAAAATAACCATGGAGAAATACAATAAATAATATTTTAAATGGGGCCCAGCAAGCTCTCCGATGGGTTTCATCCGTTGACACTCGATGAGGCATCGTTCCAGTCAGCTCTAAACGTGGCTATCTCACAAGTTTCGAGAAATTATTAGCTATCCATAGATTAGCAACACGACAAACTTCTATTTTTGACAGAGAGTAGTGTTCTGACAGTAAATAAAATTGTGGTGATGCACACAAAAGAGTCGAGGACTACATGACGAAACAATTTTTAATATACTTAGAGTAAATTAAGGTATTGTTGCCAACTATTCACAAAACTTGGAGACGTTCACCGAAGGAGTTCTAATTAATAATTAATTAGCACTACTGAAAAGTCATAAAATGAAATGGGAGGATACTGAGATTATGGATTAAGAAGCAAATTTCAAAAAAGAATACATATCATAGAAGTTGTATACAAAAACAACTCCAAATTATATAAGCTCACAAAAAGATACGAAAAAATGATCTAATGTTTATGAACGCTCGTAATGATTTTTTGTTGATGTTTATTTCTTACATATATTTATTTTCTGTCATATAACTATATATTAAAGATGAGATTGTCAATTAGCCTGACAAAGACTCAAACAAGAGTCGAAACATTGGGAGAAATTGTGAAAATAAATAAAAATTGTCTACGAAGAAGGTCGTTAACTTCGAAATTTTATTACTACGTATTTTGTTATTTTTTATTGCTGATAAAATGTAAAAAAAGGGTTTTTTGATTATAACAATGTGCAGTACAAGAACTGAATTTGAAAATCAGTCCTCAAACGGCTATCAAATTTTAATGCTAAGAAAGCGAGCCTCTCACTTCTTGACAATGTATTAATTTATGTTTCTATAAAACAATAATAGAACGCATCATAACTACGATATTTTCATATATATGAAGTTCCAGAATATGTTTCAAACTGATTTTATGATTGATTCATACGAGCGTAAGTGCTCAGTGAAACGTTACTTTGTTCACACGTTCTCGATTAGTGCGTGTTTCTTTCGACCTTCGCCAACAGACGAACATAGATGTTACAAAGCGCTCTAAAGCTGGTGAAAACTTTATATATTTTTATGTCATCATTAGAAAGCTGAATAAAGTGTGAATAACGTGCGTACGAAGGTCACAAAAAAAATTATTTTGTTAGTTTATACGATTTACGTTAAAGCGTTGAAAAGGTGGATAGTAAATAATTAAATAAATATTAGAATTTTGACATGACTTCAATCGCAATATAATGGGAAAATTTGCAATGTTCCATATTCTCGTAATTTGTATTAATATAATCAGATGAACATTCATTTTCTGTCACTAACCCTTAATCTGGAGGACACGCTATTTCTACGCCGACGACAATGGGTTTCCAGCCACGTGACCTGGATTCTCATTCCGGACACGCAATCACGCAACACCTGCGCTTTCACATTCCGCAAAATGAGAGTATGGATTCCATGACTTGTTGTACTTATATACAAATATATAAACAAACTTAATTTTCAAAAGTCGTAAACTGCGTATGACCACATGGGAGGTAAAAATAAAATAAATAAATAAAACAATAAATAATTGAAAAAAGTCAATGCCTCCTCAAGAAAATGAAAGTTTCGAATGTTGTACGTCCTATGTGCTGTGTCCATACGAATATAAATAATATTACTTGCCAGAACTCAGCCTTTAAAGTTCCCTTCTCACTTACAGGAGTCATGTCATATGCAAAATGAGGCAGAAAAATTACACTACATTTAGTAATAAATCCAGTTAGGTAGTTTATTGTTATCAAGTGTATCAACGCAATGTATGCACGTCATAATAGATTATTATCTACAGAATTAATGGATGTGGTCGAAAAATACATATTCACGATAAAAAATCAAATAATTATATATAGGAAAAGAAAGCTCGGAAGAATGATACAGTGAAATAATCAGGATAATATATAAGAAAGAAAGAAAAAAACAATAGTCAGTGAGTTATCTTTCTCATCAATCAGAGTGTGATCCCCCGCCTCTGTTGTTGTTGTGGTTTAAGGGGATGACATTTCCATGAATCTGACACCGATCTCGAATCAGGTCTGGATATTAATGTTTATTCATTGTATTTCTCCTTCCCCCAATAATCTACTCAACAGGGATGTTTATGACCTATTCTTTGTTTTTCAACACACACATACAAAGGCATAGCATGTCCAACGATTTTCAAAACAATACTGTATTTTATAATTTTCTTTCTTTTCTGGAAACACATAAATAGGCAATTAGACCCTTAGCTGTATCTGAGAGGATCTGACAGTATCCGCGTTGGGGATAGTTGCTAAACAATCAATTGCGTCCCTTTCCACACACACACACACAAAAACACACCTGACAATTATTACAGCTCAATCGATAGTGAATATATCATCAACGTGAGCATAAATACGCAAACGGTCCAGAAAAATTTTGCTCTTTTTCCGCGTAACCAGACGAAGTAAGTCACATAAATCACACGTACCGTACTTTAGAGCGTAAATAGATGTGTTCACAATTTTCTATCACTGAATCTTCCACCTTTTCCTCTCCGAGATATCAGCATTTAAAAATTACACCAACAGAATTAGCAACTCGACTCATTTATTTGAAAAGGATGTAACTTGACCAAAAGTCTTAACCAATGACAGCTCTAACGCGAGGAGTTATATAATACTCCAGTGTGTGGAATCATATACTGTTTATAACACTTCTGATGTCCTGTTTACATTGTGAATGCTAAGTATGAAACGGAGCCAAACGTGTCTTACACTAAAGTCTAGCTTCCGTACGAAAAGTTACCAAATTCGGGAGAACTGCCAACCTACTTAATTGATTCCTCGATTAGTTATATTTTCATCTTATAAGTTGTATTCACTACCATCAAACTTGACAAAATACCTCGAGGAGAGCCTGTTCTTAAAATACTGATTTTTTATCCTTTGTAGAGTAACACAAAATTAATATTCCTATTAACAAAATACATCGTGTAAATTATCAAAGAAATCTTAATTTTTTAAATCTACTTTCAACGTAATTCATTTTACGGTAGTCTCTTTGTTGTTTCCATAGCGTTGGTACACCCCTAAGATATGTGTAAGTGCTGCCAAAGGATGATTTTAATATCAAACGACAATTTGAGACAGTCCAAGTCTTAACGAGTGTCAGGGTTTTTGTTCTAAAATATTGGTGGTGGCTGCCCTGAAAAACCACTCGAGCCCGACATCTTTGTTCTGTTGGTGTCGAAACTCTCGATTACTTGAGTATAGCAGATGGTTGAAAGTAGTATCTGCTATATTATTCACGTGAATATTAGTCCTGCTAAATAAAAGTAAACTTTCGTATTATAACAATGATTGTTATGTACATTCAAATAACAAGGGTTCTAATGACTTTGATGTTGGCGAGCCCTAAAACCCCATAAAAACTACATTCAATTAATTCGCACGGATTTATCTAGAATTGTTGCTCGAATTCACCTTAACATCTCACGATTATTTTTTAAGAGTAAACTTCTTTCAGATTTTTTTGAATTTTTTGTTCTTCGGACGAGACAAATTTTTTGTTCTTCGGACGAGACAAATATTACAAATTACAGAATATTTCGAAAAAAATTACAAAAAACAAAATTACGAACATAATTACAGAAATAGTTTAATTTGCATTTTTACATTATTTCATGAGAGGAACAGTGGTTGAGGTACTTAAGCAACATACTCTATCAATAATCTCATCATAAATTATATGTTAGTCCTAAATTATAGTGCTGACCGATAACACTATTCAGTAATAAGAAAAAAAAGAATAAGAATGTTGAAAATCCCATGGTACATAGAAATCCTACCTCAAACAATTCTACGCTGAGATGTTCTACTAATTTATTAGTCAGCTCGTATGCTATTTATTCCAGGTATGGATCAAAGGATTTCCGGTGCTTTCTGTCTAAGGAAAGGGGAACCCCCGAAAGAGTTAGTGAACCGATCCACAGCACGCAACGATATCGAAACTGACTGGAGCGCTATCTCCAGCTTGATAAATGAATTAGCATAGCCTGACCATGCATGTAGCGTGTGCTGCGCAATTTATGCCCTGAATAATACAGTCCGCCGGAAAATCATTTTTTCATGCCCTGCGACCGAGCGAGACTTACTTCCACGTCCCACTCGCAGAAGGGAAGGCGAGGGGTGGAGCCCTTTCCCCGTAACTTAAAACTCACGCGAACATACACCGCAGCGCCCTCGGGACTTTTGAGAGAGTCACACTTTTTTTCTGTTCGAGAACAGTCGTCTGAGAATAACAACTGAGACATGCAAGGTGCAAGCGCGATTTAACATGCAGCATCAGGAGGAGTGACATTGACTGTCTTTAAGAATTCCAGACAGATGAGTAGTCGCTTACACAACACGAGAGAAAACTGGGTCATTCAACTACAGTAGACTCGCGACTATCCAGTCTCCCTCCTACCGAGTTCGGGACAAATTATTATTTTTTTAAAACAAACATACAAAGGCATTGCATGTCTAACGATTTTCAAAACAATACTGTACTTTTTAATTTTCTTTCTTTCTGAAAACACATAAAGTTTTCTTCTGATATATTTATACACTTTCACTTTTTAAACAATACTGTAAATATTTTGCTTGAAATATATTAAAAAACCTCGTACACGTATAGTTAAATGTTTCTTTTAAAAAAAAATACAGTACACTACAATTTACAATACTCATGTAAGATGAAATTTCAGATCGATAGAGGTGAACTTAAGTTGAATTATTAGGATGTTATTTTGCGCAACCCTGTTCAACGACAAGTTGAGACTGGTCCTCCGGTATCCGGTTTCTTTGCTATCCGACCCGACCGGTCGCCAAAATCGGCCGGATAAGCGAGAGTCCACTCCATATTTAATTACTCTCGATATTAAATATCAAAACAAGGTGTAAGGAGAGAGAGAAAAATCTTGAAGAGGAAAAACGAATTAAGTTGAAGTGAATTAAGATATGGGATGGAACAGGATGGGAAAGAAATTTGAAAGAAAGAAANAAGAGGAAAAACGAATTAAGTTGAAGTGAATTAAGATATGGGATGGAACAGGATGAGACAGAATTTTGAAAGAAAGAAAAAAAGATGCGTAAGCATATTTAATGTTCAGGAACATCTTTATGTTGTACGAGTACAAACTTTCCAAAAAAATGGTCATAATTCAGAAAAGAGGATAACGAGAAACAAATTTTAAAAAGAACGCTATTCCCTAGTATTCACTATGTTTGGAACTGGGTTGGAGTTGTTGCATGCAAATAAATATATAAATAAAAAATACATTAGCAAGAAACAACAAAAATTAGAATTGTTGTTTGTAAGCGTTAATTGTTGGTTTGAAAATACAATGCTAACTTCAACGTTTTTTTTAAATATCTGATCGTACATTATCTTATATTTCACTATGAGAACGTTATAGAATTATTAAGTTTATACTGAAATTTAGAACTAAGTTAACTGTTGAATAATCCCATCTGATAATTTTAAAGTTCACTATTTCTTTAGGACATTAATAAACAGGAACATTACTGTTACCAACCAAACGTTTGTAAAGGGTTTATTTCACATTCTCATTTATTATGTACTTTATTATTACTAATGTTCTGTGAGAATTGTGCTTTCTATTGTTTGTGTATAAACATTCCGTGACTATATAAACATTCCTTGTATATAGACGCTCTTTGAGCTATAAGCTCCATGCATATACAATCGATACTTATCGAAAGTGAGTACCTTGCACTTCCATGTATACAAACATTGAACGCGCTCACTGCACTCAACGTGTCTCTATCCATTCTACAAGTATCCATCAGTCGTGTACGACGTTACTCCGCAGTGCGTCGCCATGTCGTGATGAAACTCTGATCTAGACTACCTATTGCGACGCTACCGTTTAAGGACTCTCAACATTATTCGCCTTTAGGCAACTTAGCGCCTTCGTGGCCATTATTCGCCTTCGGGCAAAATATCCATTCCATTACGTTCGTCGTGTGATGAAGCAATCTCTACGTATCATTCCTCGTATAGGGAGGAATACTCCGCGGGTGCGTCGCCGTGTTGTGTGACGCAACTCTCTACGTGTGATACAATGAAACTCATGTTTCATTCTATAAACTTTTTGGACAATGATTTCTTATAATGAAATCATATAACTGTTGTGCTATTCATCATAAAGTGCGACGTTCGCAGCAAAGCGACTTCGAACATAAATGTTCACAAATGTTCTCTAGTTACAGCCGCATGCTTAGCAAGCAACACCGCTGAACTGGGACCAGACAACCTTCCGACAGAAGACCTCGGCCAGACATCCGCAGGCAGCCGGAACATCAGTACTACAAGGAAAACTATTCCAAGTACAAGTATAAATCTTGAGAACAAAGGGTTTTTTTTGTCTCGTGGAGATCTAACGATCCCACTTCATATTTGCCTATGTACATTTTCGTAATTCTGTATAAATTGGGGAATGGGGTACTAAAGGGGAATGTTACGTAAACTATGGTTTATGTTCAAACTTATTCAAACTCTGTAGAAACTGTCATTCTCAGAGTGTTAGTCGCTCACAACGACTAACTTTAAAATTGCTAATTCACGATCAAATTTGTAATTCTGCATTCGTAAATTTAGGAGAATATATGTGTATATGTTGTTTTGTAATAAATGTGAATTTGTGAATCTGAAGCGTGTCCATCAAAAGAATCCTATTCAACCTTTATCTTCTCCATGCTCGTTGAAACAAACGAGTCCCCCCTATATACCATCTATGATTGCGACGAATAGCTATTCGTTCGTAACAATTACACTTGCATTCAACCACAATTTTTTATCACCGCTTATAACAATTAAAAATAATAATGGAATTTTAATAATAAAATTACTTGGGACTTTCAGTAAACCTTTTTATTACAATATTTAAAAAAATTGAACTCATTACAATCAACTGTGATGTTTAGATTAGGGTACAGTGTACAAACATGGTGACAAAAACACCTTCTCGTCTTTTGAAAACAAATTATTCAAAATATCTAATTTCTCGAATTCAAAAAACATAATACACAATATTACTGATGGTTTGTGAGGTAACTTCTTGTTTATGGGAGAAAACGTCACAAAAATAAGAGGAACAGATTGGAGAAAATGTGTATAAGCAAATCGTGTATAAGCATTTCGAGCATAACTTTTTTATTGTTCGTACCGAAAATACGTGATGCCGGGGGCTTTAATGTCTTTTGTTTACCAATAGGAAAAGCAGACGCCTTTTGAGGTTCAAAAACGAGCCTCTTTAAAAAAAGGGTAAAAAAAATATGCGCATTAATTCACTTCGTATGTTTGACATCTCGATAGCAGCTCTAACATTGGAATATACTGAACATTACGCATCACTGGGTTTCCTTTTTCCTTTTTCCTTTCATACCACTCGAAACAAGAAGGCTCTAGGGCTCCTTAACGACAAGGTGGTTCCTTATGTACGAAAAAAATTCGTCAGTTGGGAAGAATAAACTAAAGCTCTGTAAGTACAGATTATTCGCAGCGACATTCTGGATCTAACATGGTGTCAAAAATATGACGTAGCGCTCGCAAACATACGAGTCGCGCCGCTTTAATTTAGAGAATTTATCATATTTTGACAATTTCTTGATGAAAAAGAATATCGTAATAAAATTGTGAATAGTTTCTGAGTCTGATCGTATTACGGAAATATTACGATTTGATTTTTTTTTTAGTTTTTATAATCGCATGAATCTGTGTCAAAACTTAACCAAGAAGAATGGAAGTTTGAGCGCCAATTTGACATTGTGACATTAGAGTACATAATGCAATATTTAGTTATATGTAAATCTTATTAGAATTCCGAAGGTGATAAAGCCATCGAAAATCGGTATTACGACTCATTTCGTAATCCCATAATTGCTTCACGTAGTTTCCATTTACATATGTAATTCAGTATATGAGGCAAATTTTACATGATTATTATACTGTAATATTGTATTAAACTATATGTAATTATGTCAACACATTATATCCTGTTATTGATTACATATTTATGAATTTCAGCAGGACCTCTATAGGCATATTTTAAAAATTGAAATGGCAATTAGAATATTTAACAAAATAATGATTGTTAATAAGTTATTTATAAATGTGTATAATGCTCATGTATAAATCTGACTGCAATTTAAAGAAATTATATGTTAACAAAAATGCATACTCGCCTATTTGTCAACAGATAACCGAAAATAAATTTGAAGACACTATAATAAATATTTATTTGTGGACACTAATGCTAACCATGCCAGGTAAATACTCTTTCTTTACAGCACTTCTTTCATTAACAATAAAACTAATGTAAATATCTTCGTTAGATCTAATATGGCGCCTGCGGATACTTGTACTTTTAGTTCCTAAGTACAAACCCGTCAGCAACGCCGTCGGACGTTGACACTGGAACTATTTTAACAGGTTGAATGACACGACGCAGCGAAGTCCGACGCACATAGTCTCCTTGGTTAGTCTCATAGTTTGTGTTATAGTATTCATAGTGTGCTCCTGTTTTGTACGTATAGTGAAATTAGTACTCCAATACCATAATTATGAAATTTTTACATAAAATATTTTAATACAGTTACTTACCTTTTCATAATTTAAACAATGTCACTTTTAGTTTCTTAATTTATGTGTTTTACTACACGAACAATTGTCCTCACTATATACGCGAGGTATTCTTTAAATTTACACAAAACTGTAAAAAATCGCCAAACGTATAACTCAGTAACCGCGAAGTGGTTTAACTGTACTGTAAAGAAAATGTAAACAGTTACAATTACGGAGACTATATACTCTCCTAGGTTACAATACACGAGCAGGATTGAGGGTATTGGATCTTTTAAATCAGTTGAATTAGTTCCAATGTCACCGTTTGACAGCACTGATTACGGGTTTGCACTAAAGCACTACAAGTACTTATTGTTACTCAGTTTGCACTTCCTAACTGACTATGCTTTTAGTACATACTCCTCTCCATAAGTTTCTGCTCCTGGATACAGTCTCCTTGGCTTGAAGCATACGACACACATTGCTACCAACATCATCCACCGAAAAAAGCAGAAGACTACCACTGTGGTTTTGACGACTTCAACGCACTCTTTACATGTAATATACAAATTGGATATTAAATGAATGGACAAACTGAAGGGAGTGAATCATGACAAGAAAAGGAACAAAAATGTTCAGATCAAACAAGACAAAAATATCAAGAAATTGTTAGTACACAATGAGATATTGTTTGCTCGGTATTCTATAATGATTCTAGTGAGTATACGAAATAGTGCGCATACAAACCCTACAAATCATGGAATAAATACGATTAGATTTATTCGCACGTTTTTGAAAATGCGATCAAGAGAGATTATGACATCTTAAACCATACTCTGCAATATTTAAAAAAAATTAAATATGGTTCTCTACTTACGGTTGTGTCGAATGAAAGGACTATTTCTGTATTCCTTACCTGTAACATAAAGAAGAAGAAAACACGTTACACAGGTGCCTTCAAATGCTTAGCAAACATTTATGATTTAGACTTTACTACTCGAATTTAGCGAACTATAAAAACAATTACACTTTTTAATTCGGAGTTAAAACAGTTACCATGTAGAATGGAAACAGAAAGAGAACGCTGGAGAAGTGGAAGTATCTATTACTTATACCGACATTCGTCTCCCTTACTTTATTTCGAAAATTACGTAGATTTGGAGGCAAGGATTCTAGCACTACTGAAGGAAATTCATTCTAGGAAACTATTGTTCGATTAACGAAAAAACGATTTTCAACATGTCCTTTGCTTCCTTCCTTGGGTTTAACAGCTGTAATCGTTACGACCGCGGTAAGTCGGTTTTAATAGTCAACCCATGCTAGATCCCCTGAGTATGCCTAGAAAAGAGAGCACAGTCTTGCAGTTTCTCGAAGCTTCGTGAAGGTTCCCACTGTAATAATTGCTCGCTAGTGCCGTCTTGCTCTAAAAATTTATCCGCGACGCTCAGAAATGTTGACACAAGAGAGGTACAGTGTACCCAAGCACCAAGTAACGATAAATGTCGCAACGTTGTAGAGCAACACTCTCAAAATCGTTAACGCGAACCCACCCCTGCGCGAGAGCAGCCACTCACACTTTGTCAGCCATCCTCTCCCGCATACCTTCTTCTCGAAAATTGTATGGAAATTCGATGAGGTAGTCCAATAGACCAAAACAGGAAGTACGGGTGGGGGATAGGGAGGGGGGTTACCCGTGTTTTTATAACGAGACACGAAGTGCCAACAAACTCGTTTCCGAGCCAAGATGTCCTACACCACCATTGAACGACCCGAGTGTTGGGAAGCTATTCGATACCTATGAGACCATAAAAGAACATTGTAAACCAAAGAATGATGGGGGTCACTACCGTTCGTAATTGCTCTCCAAAAATGAAATAAACAGGTTTCCTTCGAAAAGAATTTTCTACAGATTCTGGTCAGGATAATATCAATTTGTTACCCATTACATTTTTTTTCTCAGTCACTAAATGTAATAAATAAAAGAAGAATCAGTGATTTGGAATAACGACTTTTTTTTCGTAACGAATACTTTTACGACTTATTTAATCCATATCCCATTTATAATGTAAAGAGGCCTCTGCCCTCCAAGCAAACCTCATTTTCGAAGCATAGTGGGTTTGAAAGGAGTGCACAAGTGTAAATTATTAAATTAGTTGTCATGTAAAGAGATGATTGAGGAGACTAAGTCTCTGAATCCAAACTAGTGAATCTATTTATTTATTTGTACAGCAACTCTTACCCAGTACCTAACTTAGTCAATACCTGGGATTAATTGTCCTTATTTAATATCTTTTGTAGTTCCTCTGTTCTTCATTATAATTTCACTAACACAAAATAAGATAAAACGCACACAAACATTCAATTCAACATAATTTTAATCATTTTTGTCAATACTCTTATTTTCAAAATCTTGGTGGGCATGTTCGTTCATACTATTAGGGGATATGGTGTACTTGTTTGTATACGACAATCTCCAATTATTTTTATTACATTTAGCGAATGTATTTACCAAACTTACCGAAATGAATTGTATCAAAAAGTATCTTTATTTTAAAGTAATATAAACCAAATAGATGTTCAAGTGGCACGCCGCATCCAGTATACAAAACGCCAACGCGACCAAAGAGTACGTGCGCGAATAAACGAAGCATCACATCAAAGCAGCGAATAAGCAAGTGAAGGGAACTAGGGATGATGCTTCAGAAGAACGGGAGAGAGCGGTGACGAGTAATTGCTCCTTTTTCGGAGTGAAGTTCGGAACCTGCCCGCACCGAGGCGTTGAAAGCGCGGAAATTAATTGTGCGGCAGTCGATGATCGTGTAGACGCCTAGGGTGGCCGTGTCGTTTAAAGTAGGAAGGAACGAAGGACGACACTGAACTTGATGGAGCTTGGGTCACGTGATGAAACGGCGAAATACCGACAGATATTTTGAGGGTTACGAACCGCGAGAGGACTTCCAGGGCCGGAGGTTTTCTTATGAAACGGTATTTCGTAACAGGAGTTGATGATATCGTGAAGCAGGGAGTAATTAAGAATATTTTTGGCAACAAGAAGAGGCCTGGTTTTCAGACACGATATATTGCGAAAATATAGCATCTCAAAAATGCCATTTAAAACGTTGTATTGCAATATAATCCCATTATACCAGACACAATAAGACTGCTTCAAAATGCAGACCAAACTTCTCATCAAAATTGTATCAATTAACACATTTATTATCATAGTCGATCACATCAAATATTACGATTTGTTACCTTCTTTTTCTTCCAGGAAGTCACTTATTGCATACCCCCTCTTCATATATTTAACAGATAGTTCCCAAGTGGCTGATCTACCGTAATCGGAGGGGTGGAGGGGTTAACCGGGGAGTATTTTTGTTTAAAAATTATGGTTTTACAACACAAATTCTATAAATATTATCTTTAAATAAAATGCATCAAACAAAGAAGTAACACTTAGCAATCTGGTATTATTAATAACAATAAAAATTATATAATTAACAATAATAATTATAACTAATAACAATTATTAATCTGGTAACACTTTTACAAAGCATGACATTAATCAACTTCAATTTTATCTATTAAGAGTTCNAAGAGGAAAGAAGAAAATGAACGATACCCTAGCCCTCGCAACCTAGTAGCGTCGGGATCGAAAAGAACAAGAGGTGACCAAGGAAGGTCAGAAAAGAGAAAGGAAGGAGCATGGCACAAGCAAGTGGAAGCAATGCCAGACTCAGCTCGGGGCCCCGTGTTCGCCAAACACGTACTTACTCGATGTAAGTCCCCTGGGGGGGACCATTGGTTCCCAATTGCTATAATTTTCTCATCACTTAAAACTCGTTTTACAACTCAAAGCACCATTTTATAAATCTCCAAAATGGGTATTCATTTCTGTACCAACATCATATCTGTTACTTCTTATTTACTGTTTTTTTTAGTTTCCGTGCATTCTTGTAAGGTTTTTCAGCATTCGACCACATTAAATTCAAAAACGTTATTCCAGTGTTAACGACCGAGCAACAACTGTGCCAAAGTGATTTTGGTGTTTTCGTATTTTGACACTAACTTCTGAGGAGTGCATACGATACAGCAAATAAGACCATCAACATTTTCGAGCTCTGTATTACAAAAACTGAGATATCAGTAATTGTTTTCATAATCCCTACATCTGCATGTCATAGTTTGCATTTAAATGAGTGAGTAAATGACACGATCACTTGACCGTCTACAACGTGAAAGCAGGTTGGATGAAAGTGAAAGACAGATGGAAATTCCATTCTCTCCTTTTCCTTCATAAAATACTTCTGACTAAAACACCAACCTATCTCAATTTTTTTTCTCAATTTCCTTCCGATGAACATAACCTAAATACTCGGTCTTCCTCCAAATTAGTTCTTTTAATTCCCAGACACAAAACTCAGAAATTCTCCCGTTCTTTCTCTATCAAGGCAGTGGAATAACCTTGATAAGGATATTTATAAGGTTATTTCAACGAAATATTCGTTCTCCAATACACTGTGATCCTCTTTGCTCTCAGAGTTGTATTAACACAAAGACCACCGTAATTGACGGATGAATGAGTTATTCTTTCTTTTAATATCCTCTTCCTTTACATTTCTCGGTTTATTTTTTTACCACATAGACTATGTCATACATATTTATTTTACCATGTATTCGAAAAGAAGTTAAGTGTAAGAGAAGGCATTTGCCTTAACTTTGCCTCCAAGTAAATATGTTTATTATTATTATTAAATATACATTTTGAACTCGTTGTTTTTGCTTAAGATAAATAAACAACTACCATTACGTTATTTGAAAGATCTATTCATAATAGTCAATTCATAAAATTGGAAGTCATGTGTATCCAGCAACTCTGAAAACCCAACGAACAACTGAAAGTTGAAAAGTACCCCTTGTTTTTTTTCTTGGGGTTTTAGGGCTCGCCCTTGTTGTGAGTGGACAGAGATAAAAGAGGTCATGTGGGAAAGGGATTGGGAAAAGGGGTTGGAGGGGGGGGCGGGAGGTCAACGGCCACGAACTTCCGCGAAAGCTCCTCTCTCCACAGTTGAGAGATTTTCGCTGGCCCTTGGACGTCGTGAAAGAGGACAATAATTAGTTTAGTTTTGTACGAGAGCCTTCCACCAAGCCAAGCTTAGGGAGCCTTACGACACCATCGGAAGAGCTCGGTCACGGAAAGGAGTTTCCGAGAGAGGGAAATTGAAAAAAAACCAGACACTATGGTTCGTTAACTTACCTTTCACATTGTCCGTTACGTGAATTGCATTAAAACGTCTCAAAAATTTCCGAAGTGAAATTCAATCATCTACTTCTATAGAGAAAGAGATGTTCCAACTCGGAACCACACAAGGGGAACATTCATTCGGGAAATGATACAATTGCAATCACGCACCGACGTCCTTGAACGAATCATTTCAGTTTACGATTACAATAGATCTCAAATCACGATTCAGAATTCACAAATTTCGTGCTGACTCGACATCCAGTTCAAAGAAAGTATTTCTACCATCGTAAAGACCATTCAAATTTTAATAGAAGTACACGCAAAAACCGACGCCTGTTCGTGGAACATAGTAATATCTTTTTTCCATTCGTTTCTAGAGTTGGGTTCTAGATATATTCACGTCTTCGCCTCCCTCACACTTAAGCCGCCATTTTGCCAAGAGCTACAGTGGCGCGCCTCGCTGCGGAATTCGGTGTTGGATTTTACTGCCGTGGAGCCAGGTACGAGGTGGTTAGCGTTAGAGTTCTTTATAGGGAGAGAGGCGACAACTCGAACAAAATTCCAAGGAGAATAGAGAAGATTCTGATTTTCTTCTGACCGCGCATTATCGTGACAGAAATGCCCGCCCTTTGATTTTGTTTACGTTGGTTTCTCAAGAGAAAGAGATGGTGATTAAACCGTTTCTCTAAATTTATTTCATATTTTCACTGAACCAACATTAATTTCATTATAAACCTAAAATGAAAATAAGACACTAATTTTACGTACATATAACATGTTAGTACGAATTAACTTGCGAATTATGTCGAAGCTATTGTAGAGTGTAAATCACCTGTAAATGGAATCCCATACACAAAAATTAGTGCACGAACGTTTATTTACTTTAATTTAGACATATTTACTTTAATTTTCAGCCATTGTACTCTATCGGACTAATTATGTCCAGTCTTATCCAGTCGGTCGTGCTCTAACCTTTCACGGCATTCACATCTCTGTTGCAATGTGAACATAATGCAGTCACCTAACAATCCCGCCAGTGGTGGATCTAGACCGTAATCAGGGTGGGGGGCTAACCGGGGACCATTTTTGTTTAAAAATTATGGTCTTACAACAAATTTTATAAACATTACCTTAAATTAAATACATCAAATAAATAATTAACAATTAATAATCTGGTATGATTAATAACATTAGGAATTATTTACTAAAGTTATTAACACGGTATTATTAGTTTTATTAATCTGGTATTATTAATAACAATTATAACTAATAACAATTATTAATCTGGTAACACTTTTACAAAGTATAATACGAGTTCAGGTCCCGCTATACCTTGTGGGTGTTTCAGCGGACCCAATCAATGACACGACGTCCTTGCTTCTCTACCTTATAAGGAAGTTAATAACTATTCTTGCGTAATTTTCGAATCGAGAAAAATACGGTGGCGAGGATGCGACGGTGGCACTGCCTACAGACAGACGGATGGATAAGTCATTGGGTAAAATAGGAGAGAAGGCGCTATGAACGATATTGCTTTGCCACGGCAAACACTTCGGCATCCGGAAACGAATTTTCGGAGACTCATTGTCTTGAAAGTAAAACTGGGAATTAAGAAATACGCTCTCGCAGCAAAGATAAGTCATAATAAAATGAAGAAACAAACATGCTTTTTAATTTTTTTTTTTCTATTTTAAGTTGCTAGGTTTCAAGGAATTATAAAAATAAATGAGGATCAATAAGTTGTGCTTTGTGATAATACACACAAACAATAATCAATACGTGATGGGAATACGATATAGTAATAAACTATTCAAGACTTTTCAGTTACTTTTACTTTTGAAGTTCACAAACATAAACAAAATCTTTAAAATTGCGGTTAACAGATTATGTTATATTACATGAAAAAGCTGATAGCATTGGTAGACTGGAAATATAGTCGAACGGAATGGCGCAGTTGGTACGTCAGCACGTTAAAGATCCCAGGTTCAAATCCCGGTTCCATCTCGAATTTTCATTCAATATAACATAGTTACTTTTACTTTGTTGCAACGCTGGCGTGAGTCTTCGAAAATACAGAGTCGGCTCAGTTTCGTGTATAGACACAACCACTTATACTCTCCCCAGCTCACACTTACGCGCAAAAACGAGGGTGCGGCGTCTCGAGTATTGGTAGACGAGTACGAATCCGATTCAACCAGGTTCTGAATGCACCAGGCAACACTCGGATTCACGCCAACTCACTCAATTACCAACCTCGACATAACGCTACTGCGCCGGAGATATCGGCAGAGGTAGAGCCTCACTTCCCACCCCTGGGTCCAAGGACTCCCTACCCCTTATGTAAGAATGTTTACTTCCCAAGTATGTCGTTCGGCCTAGCGTCGGCATGATAACTTCGCCCGTGACGTACGGCAAACTCACAACGTTTGTCATACGACAACGTTTACACAAAACAAATATTTATTTCTACTAGACTTAATCCTTGTGAGGGAAATTGAATGAAACAAACATTCTGCTCAATAATCAATGCTTAGTTTTTTTACCTGGGTAATATGGGAGATCTAGTAGTAGACAAATTTCAAATTTCAAGTATTAACAATATAAACAGAACAAGTTATGAAGAGTGTATGATAATACATAATTAACAATTACAATTACCAGCATGGTCAGACTCGATGGAGCTGTCCATTGTAAGGACACAAGCGGTCAAGGAACATCCTTTATAAATAAATGAGTTACGTAGCAAATACTTTCCAGTGGGAACGGTGGCAACACTGTGTAACATCTGAATATAACAATACTATGAATACAACTATACATCCAGTAAGTGACGAAGAAACAAAACTCCATGTTTTCCCTATCAACTTTATGTTTGTTAGGGTGGACTTTTTTTCAAGTTTTCTCTTTCATTACACCCAGTTTCTCGGCCATCTGACCATTACCTGGGTTTTTGTGCCATCTTTTCTAAACTCTTAATGCCTTTCCTCTACATTTCCCTTATTCTCTTAATAACTCTCTAATCTATTCTCCGGGTCTTCTAGCGTTTCTGTCCCTTCCAGTACAAGGTAGTGTAACTTCTATTTTCGCTACAGCCCTTAATGATAAAATCTTTTGTACATATGCCATACATTCCTTCGTCTTTAATTATGTTTCCCATCATNGCGGATCTAGACCGTAATCAAGGGGGGGGGGGGTGCTAACCGGAGAGCATTTTTGTTTAAAAATTACGATCATAAAACACAAATATTAAAAATATTACCTTTAAATAAAATGAACGAAATAAATAATTAACAATCTGGTACTATTAATTAATCTAGTATCATTATTTTATTAACAAATATAAATAATAACAATTAATAATGTGGTTAGACTTCTACAAAGTATGCCATTTACCAACTTCAATTTTATCTCTTAAGAGTACAGGTTCAATGGGGAGGGGCATAGATTCGCCACTGATGTCATCCACATATCCCACTTGTACGTGAATCCTAGTACAGCGTCAGCATCGCTCCGAAACTTTCGTGCAACGCTCGCACGATACGCAACACCGCTGCCACCAAGTTCATTCCGTATCTAACCCCCGCCCCCTCTCTATGACGTCCTCACCCTCCGTCGACCACCGTTATCCGCTCGCTCCGCTGTCCTCACCTCATCGCTTCTAACATCCTCTTCCGTTCTCCTCCCTCCCTTTCGCCACTACAGGTACACACACTCACAGCAGCGCCCCTGGAGACGTTCAGAGGCGATATTGCGAGTACCCGAGAGTGAGCGGCGGGGAAGCCACTGGAGGCGGACGAGATGATCGGTCGTCGATGGAGAGACAGGTCGAAGCGATATACGAGGTTGGGTTTTCAGATACATCACAAGAAAAACTAAGCCAACGTTTACATGTCTGGCGTTGGGCCGCGCTAACTTAAGACCGCTCCAACGAGCTTGCGTTTACACGCGATCGAAATTTATGTAATTATACTATTGAATCGCGATCGAAATTTATGTAATTATACGTTTACACGTGATCGAAATTTATGTAATTGAACAGAAAACAAGTACTTAGAATGATTCGGGATCAAATCTGGACCACTTTGGTGTTTAACGCATATTTAACAAGCACACGTCTGCACAAGACCCGTTGGCCCAGTCCTATGATGTGGTCTTAGGGTTAGACCGCCAGGGGTGTGTTAACATGGCCACTTGGACCGGTCGAACCCCATTAGACCGTTCTTACGGGCTGCGTGTATACATAGTCATAGTTACCCATCTAGTACCTCAAAGCTCGTCACTGAGTCACTCCGGGTTCAAATCCCGACGGGGTTAATTAATTTTTTATTTTTTTGCTTTTTACTTCCATGTCCCAGTTCATATAGCTGTGACAATTACTCGTACTATTACTAACTACTCCCATCAACACCTCCATTTGGATCAAGTTGATGGTAAACCCAGCAAACCGGTTCACCTACTCAAAATAACCCTACCACCCACCTCCTACCTCCTATCGCTCGAAGTAGGTAAACTTCAGCAGCCCGCAACATTTCACATTTACAAATAATAAGAAGCAAAATAAGAGCATGGATTGTCAACTACACCATGTAGAGTAGTGAGAAGAATTATGTATGAAATATGATAAATTGTGTATTGAAGTACAAGCCCTGAGGAATACAATAAATTGTCACAACGTTGGCAGTTCAAAAATGTGAGTTAATTTGAGAAGTTTGACCTTTCCTTAAGAACCACCTTTATATAGTTAAATTTACATTTCTACAAAAGAGCGAATAAAATATAAACCCCAGAGAAAGTCCAAAAATATACCAATATTGTACACGGAAATACCAAGTCCTTATATGAAAACATAAACAATTTAGCAAGAGCCCAGCCACCTTATTTTTCTCGACTTCAACGTGAGGTGCATCTCGACGAAGCATGTGGACGGTGTCTGGGGCATTCAACTCACCGAGGACGACGTAGGTGGAGAAGGGTGACAAAGAAGAAACGGTAAATACAACGAAGGCACCCTCCCTTGCTGAGAAAGAGCTCCGGTATTGGCGACACGAAGCGAGGAAAAGGGAGGGATGCGAATTGAATGGCTGACAGTATCGTTTCAGCCAGGGACTCCAACCACGGAGCAAGAAGGTGGGTGGGAGACTCTTTCTCGCTCCTCGCTTTGGTACGGAAAACTGGATTTAAGACATTATATCCGTCAGAGCGCCTATGTTTAAGGTCGTTCTAGCGTAGGTAGTTAAATCACAAAAATATCTGAAATCGACTTACATAAACAGTGTAATATGTATTTAATAATAATAATATAATAATAAATTTATCGTCAAAAAACAGTACAAACTGCATATGACTACGTGGACGACAATAAACTAATTTACTCTCTGGAAGCAAGCAAGGGACCATCCCATCAATTCCGATCAAGGGCCCTAAGGCAGAGGCAGACTCAAAAATTTCACCAAAAATTCCTAGATAAGATGAAAAGTTAGCTTCTAATTATAATACTAATAAAATGTCAATATGTTTGTAATTTAACGCAAAAACTTTACATGTACAAATTATTATCGAACTATCGATTATTCTGAGTATAGTGTTTAAAAATCATCAGAATTGAAATAACACTAAATTCACGATGTATTGTTACAATAAACATACCCCTAGACAAAGCCTAGAGATCCTGTATAAGAAATCCGCCTCTACCCGAAGGAAAAACGGAGAAAAACCCGGGCCAGGATGGGCCCGGGTTTTATTTATTATTTATTTTATTTATTGTGATTTCAACAGGAGAAACATACATCACCGGCCATTTAAATGAAATAATTGCTATTATAATTGATGGTGTAATACATTGCATCCTATGGAGAAAACTCATTACTTTTATTTATAGGTCACCGGACATTTGACTTTGTTGTAAAACGTTTTCTGAAATCAGACGCTTAAATCACGAAACCGTTGTGCTCGGTCACCATGTTTATACGCATTTCAAACTCTTACGCATTTCAAACAAGGCAAGCAAGTTCTTGAATATTGTTTGTACTATTCTATTCACCAATACATACAAATTATTTTTTTTTTCATCATCATTATATATATTATTGAGTTTTAAAGTGATTAGAATAAAAATACAGAAATCAGTTATACATCTCAGTGAGTTGACTAAATTGGAACGCTCGACCCACCGTACCCACCAAAAATGTTTCAAGTGATAGTTTAAACCATTCCCTATCCAGTGGTCAAAATTTTCACACCCTTACGGTGAATTAATTCATCTAAACGACTGTTGAACCATAATTTATGGAGAAATAAGAACTTACAAGTTTCACGAATTTAAATGCATGTTTTAAATTCTTTTTTTCAAATTTTCCCCTATAGTAAACAGTAATACAAGAGAAGGAAATACTACAAAATAATGAGACTCTTATCACTTTAACTTTTAAATAAACCATCTACACAATACATCTCCTGCTTAAACCTGCGTAAAAATGCCCTTATTCATTTTGTCAAACAAATTTCGAAACTGCAGATGTATGACCTTTTCGCTAAATAAGACTACCCATCAATGCAGACAATTCAAACACAACATGAAAGCAGAATTACGATGCGCAGAATGATAAGAAAGCTATTTTTCTCCTCGTCGGACCCAACGAAACCAAATATCCGAACATTAACTCATCAAAATTTTCGTCGATAAATTGGAACAGAACATGTGAACGTAAGCACTACAAACACACGATGTATCGATTGCATATTTAAAAGACACAAAATCAAACTTTAATTACGTAGCAGATACGGAACTCCAAGCAAAACATTTTCCTTTTGACCCTCACCACGCGTAATTTGTAGAACTTCATCAAAGCAAAATGGCTGTCACAAAATTTATCCTCGGAATCATAAAGTTCAGTGGAATGAACATGAAACTCGGATCGGGGTGGGTGTAGAATAGTCGGAGCCCAATGGAGGTAGGGGTGAGAGAATGTAATGAAGGTCCAGGACAGACGATAGACCGCCCAGCATGGGAGAGGCGTGAAATTGGGCCCTTGTGTAAGAGGATGAGGTATTAGAGGGGAAAAAAGGGGAGGTCAGTGTGCTATCGGGTGGGCGCTATGAAAGACAGGAGGTAGCGAGCTTTGAAAGCTGCTAGCAGCACATTTATCAATATTTGCTTACCTCGATAACGTTTTCGGTCGTTGCAAGATACACAGTATAGTGAGTGCACCAGTAGAGTTTCCGAATTATTTCATGTATCAAAGTTTCAAAACCTATATAATTTAATCGACTTTAATTAAACATACTGAACATTCTAACGATGTAAAAATCGACTTATCTTCTCACACTGAAAAACACTACTGTCCAACAACAAAAATTCCTTGGGAAAAAATTATAAATGCCAGTAAACTATAAGAAACTGACGGTGACACATATAAAAATCGACGTAAATTTTGAGGCACTAGCCGATGCCATATGCAGTACAACCCCACTTAACCAGCCTCGAATTAATCGGTCTCTCCCGTGGAAAAGTTTGCTTCCCTCTTTCCGAGTATTACACTCGTATACTAAAATCTCTCGGTGACAACTGTCAATTATCAATTATAACTTCGTATAAAATAGAACTAATATGCAAGTCCCTTGTAATGTAAATTATTATTTACTTTTAACTATTAATATTTTTGTGTTCTTTTATGCATTTTAAGGATATTACCGTTCTTTCCGATAATGTAATTTTTTTTCATATTGTATTTTTAACTAACTCTTTAAATATTGATCGAATTTATGTTTGATGCTTATATTGTATAATTAACATCCTATACTTCACAGTCTATTAAGTGAAAAACACTATGTTATTACTATTTTTAAAAAAAATTAATTATGTATTTAGATATAGATGAAATAGAGGAAGTGGTTATGTTTTTTTGTATATATGTATATTCTTCTTCTTCATTCTTATCCTAATCTTATTCCCTATATTTCGGTTTTCCTTGTTATTCTACTCCAGGACCCTTGATGATGGGTTATCTGGAACGCTACATTAAAGATAAAATTATATTTTAAATTAAGAACAAAATATTTATATATTACATATATACTGAGAATCAATCCCAGAAAATGACACTCGGATATGAAAGCACAATTTTACAATGAAACTTTATATAGTAACTTCCTAGCACAAAATGATACTAGTAACACAATCTGAATTGTATGTACCAGTAATATTTAAAAAACCCTACAGATTTAAATTAATATTCGCGCAGTTCAGATGCAAGTTCGTGTGATCAGGGTAATATCGCATTCGTATTTTTCTTTGATCTTTTGTTTGTGTCTATTTTTCTGGAAAATACGTTCCTGGAATCCAGGACGTAACAAGCACCATCATTACGCCTCTCCTCATTGTAGCGTAGAAATGACCTTTCTTTCGTACGCGCTCCAATGACCAAGAATTTCCATTAGCAGCGAGTGTTTCATCTTAGATTCCGTAGGAAGATGAAAGGTCTTTAAATAGCTTACTTTCATCTCCTTTGAGAGCTGTGTTTTTTCTCTGTGAAATGCAAGAAGTAGAAATGTGTTTTTTCGTAATGTATAGAAAGGAGTAAATAGGAAAATGAGGGAAAGAGGAATCGACATAGCTGGACACAAAATCGTTAATATGTTAATCGATAAGTAACGACGTTAACATTTTGTTTAATTTTAAGTTAATTTAAAAAGAATCAACGTTTTTAGTAACTTCAGTTACATTTATCTTCCGTTAACTTTAAACCATTAATTTTTTTCAAGCTTTGTTCCCACGGTCAGAAATTTATCTTATCTCGTATCATCTGAACCGACGATGTGTTATTGCCCAAGGCCATCGGGAGAGTTCGTCTATACACATATCACGTGCAAGAAATCATTATAGTTCGACAGCTTTTACTGGAAAACGTTATGGGAAATAAACGTTATCCTTCTCAGTTGAACATTTTCATACGTTAATGCCAATGAAGGGGAAAACGCACTTTATGCAAAGTGATCTTGCAGGAGGATTATATTCTCTTATAAACGTAGGTTTCCGCGGTCGGAGTCAGTATCAACTTGTCTGTCCGGGACAAACCGCGTCTTAGTAGATACAACTACCAACGTTTCGGCCATCATGCTGTGGCTTTCTTCAGGGCAATGTCAGAATCGTACAGAGCTAAGTCTCTGTCGTACTCTGCACAGTAACGTAGCAATTAAACGAGAAAATGGCGACTCTCGGTGATTGGCCACACTCTGATCTTACTTGACAGAAACTATCCTCACTTCTAGACTCACCACGGTCCCCCGCAGCAGACATCTGAGAACGCTGCGTATTTACTCCATTGGTTACATCTCGTCACTTTTCTTTCTCTGCGAGGACTGTACCTCGCATGCAGTGGAAATTCTGTCAAGATGGCAGGCAACTGCTCTCCTACCACCGCAGCCGCCCTTCCACCTTTACTTTTCCCTCGCCCCACCAATGCTGCTGGCGCTGCCGTGGTGGTCCTAACGAAGGTCGAGTGTCAAGAAGAGAGCGAAGTGATGGGGTTGGAGGGGGGGGAGGGGGGGTGCGCGCAACGAGCGCTAATGAGCAACTCCACGGGGAGCAGCAGCCAGATGCCCGGGTGCCAGCAACGCACCACCATGGAGAAAAAGGAATGAAAACTCACGACATGAAGATTAGTATCCTTACGACACGTGCTGTAAAACCTGGACTTCTTCAACAATTCTTACCCAGATATACTTTTCTCGTAAGAAATTAATAATGAACGAACATTAAATATTTGCTTGCCACATACCATATTTTAATTAAAGGAGTGGATAACAAGATCTCTTTACTCCGGCATTCTATAATGTACAATTGAATATAATCCGGTATCATTGAAAACAACCGGTAATTTAAAATATTGCTGTATTACATCAATTTTCAGACTACATTGTTTTTCAAACAAATAGTCTACGCCATTACTACTTTTTAGTTTCTATGCCATTACTACTTTTGTTTTTCATTCGATATCAGAACGTGACTACGTCACTGATAATGCCGCTGACGTAACAGAAAACGAAACGACGCGACTGATTAATGGCTGCAGCCGACACGTCTCGTCCAATTTGCGAGTGACTTTTATGTGTTTTCTTTTCTATTTTTTTATTAACTTTAATATAATTAATATCAGGGATAGATATGGATTTAATTGAAATGAAATGGCTTGGTTTTGTCTTGTTTTACTTTACAAGAAAGTGGCAACGCATGTAATCTCATCTCACTCGTAATTGTGACATACATGGGTAGGTAACGGTTAAAATATCTGTACAGTCTCAGAGGGAACAGTAATGATCGCTATAGATTGATGTCGCGATATGTCGCTCGGGGAGAAACGATGGCGGACGGTCGGACAGTCCTAGACGTCGCGAGCACATGGGTACCTCCTCAGTGGGCCTGTCGGCTGCTTATTTCTTTGTGGATCTACATACATTGTTCTATAACAATTAATTAGTTTCGATCACATCAACTAGTAAATATTAACCTGTCTCAGTATCCAGTGGCGGATATATGATAGTGGTGGTGGTAGTGGGGGGGGGGGTTACTAAGAGGGCTAAAGTCCCCCCCATTGGACCTGATTTCTTAACTGATTGAAGTTGATAAATGGCATACTTCGTAAAAGTGTTACCATATTAATAATTGTTATTACATATAATTATTATTGTTATTAAATATAATTCTGATTCTTATTATTAATGTATTTGTTATTGTTACTAATTTTTATTAATATGGTATTATTAGTAATACCATATTTATAACTTTAATAAATTATTATTATTTTTATTAATAATATAAGATTGTTAATTATTTATTTGATGCAATTTATTTAAAGGTAATATTAATAAAATGTGCTGCAAAACCATAATTTTTAAACAAAAATGCTCCCTGGTTAGCCCCCCCCCCTTGATTACGGTCTAAATCCACCACTGCCACTATCCAATGTACCCATATTATTGTACCGGAACCAAGAGACGAGAGCTGATTCATTAACGTGTTTCCCCGTTTGTGGTTATTCTGCAACATATAATACAATCATAATGCCAAATGGGTATACAACTCGCGTTAATTGATCGTGATACTGCGTTTTTAGAAAAAATACGGGAATAGAAAAAGTTTGGGAAAATACAATATCAGACTCGCTTCAGGTCCCCTGCGTGCCAGATTAAAGAGGTTGGATTCGTCGGAGGTGGAATTTGTTATTTTAAAACGAATTCACTATACGAACAAAGAAAAGTATGAATCATATTGATCTAACACAGGAATAATGTACACTCAAACAAGATAGCGAAAACTAGATAAAAAATCCAAGGGACTCTAGAAGAAAGAAAATGTACACAGCATTTAGTCATAAGTTTAATTCTCAAGATTTTTTGAAGAATATAGAAGTAAATTAGTGACTTAATGTACGTTTTATAACAAGTCCTTAAGTGAAAGTAGATTGATAAGTATCAAGTTTCAAAATAAAATGTCACAGAACGTTCGCTTGAAATGAAGGAATAGAACGGTTCAGTAATCCAGCACAGAATGCCATATGAGATGCAAGGATTAACAATTTAAATGCTAATTCAATTTTTGACAGGCCAATTCAATGATTATAATCTGACCACTTAACGATGGTAATCGATCTTGCATAGAGTACGTCACAATGCAGTAAAATCTAATTCACGCATAAAGCAATATTGGCTGGCTAACTCCTATGATAATAAACGCGAGAACGAAACAAAATTAAGAAATTAGTTCCGTACAACGTAATAACATCAATATTACCTTTTTTACGAGTCTGCTCATTTCAACGAACAGTAAAAGCGAATCATAAAAATAATTTGAGCATGCAATCCGCCATTTCGTTACTCATTAATTAGGTCCACGTAAAATTAAATTTTTATCCAAACGCGTCACATATGACATTATAATTTTCCAATCGAATGGCAGCGGGGTATTCGCTGATGATTACCTCAGTGACGTACGAAGGAACCATCAGGGGAAGCACCGACGGGACTTTGTACTGTAACACGTGACCTAACAGCGCTGCTTACGCAAATGTGGCAATAAATAACGCATCTGAACGTTACCAACGGTCTGTGTGCAACCAAACACCCACAGCCACAAGGAATGAAGGCAAGCGAGAAGATGACGAGTATCGTGGGGAAAGTGATTGGCTTGATCCTCTCGCCAATAGCATTAGACAATTTAAGTCCGAAGGTTTACGAACAGTAAATAATTAATGGCGATTCCTAAAGCTTTGAAACTGTGTTATTTTAACAAAAGTTGCAAGGAACATGAGCGTAAAAAACACGCGAATTTCAATGAATAGAAAAACTGTTCTAGTTCATAATACATTATTAAGTTGGCGGGAGTATGAGCTAAATTTCTTACAAGCCAATGTTTGGTTTCGAGGTAGAGAAGGATTAACTCACTCAATTAAAACTAAGGTGATATGACTGTTGAACTCTGATTTCTGATACCAAAATTTGACCAAAATCACCAAACGTTTACATCCTAAATAATCTCTACAATTGAAAGTAATCGCAAAGGAGTTCATGGACTATAAAATGCCATATATCTATTGACAATATGAAAGTAACGAGTGCAGAAGATTTACGAACTAAATTTTCTTTGTAGAAACTTTGTACCACCCATTCTCTAAGCAGAATTCTTACAACATTGCACACTGTGATTTAAAAAAAATGTGAAACAGAATAATTGGTCATACATTCTACATAACAATTGTCCAATGGTTAAATATTTCAACCCCCGCCCCGATTATCTCCTATTCATAGACACTAACCTCGTTGTCCAAATAAGGGAGCCCAAACGTCGAATACTCCCCATCATTGACAATCAAAATAAAAGAATCTCATAACCCAATCACCTGATCCATTCGGGTCGATCTATTGAACGTTCCACACTGACTTCACAGATAACCTCTACATCGCATTTCCTCTAGGCAAAATCCACTGATGCTCCCGACAAGGATTCGGTTAACTTCATCAGCAAAGCTCTACCATTCCCGGGGTAGCAAATTACAGTCCGTACTTGAAACCCACCACCCACCATCACTCAGATACCACGAATTTCCATTCCAAAGCGTTCGTTCACCTGCAGGTTAATGAGCATAATGTTCCATTCTATCGCTTCATCACCCGCAGAGTAATCGACGAACTAACGCTCGTCAAATAACACAGTTTGCAGGTGCAAATAGCTACAATACGTCCAAGGACAAAACCACAAGGTAACTCTAGTTATAGCCACAATTCACAACGTAAGAGATATGTTCCATATGGAGAGTTCCCGGTCGCTCCAATAAATCGCGCGAAATCGTCTGTGGAATCGTGTATGTTACTCAATTTGTCTGATATTGCAGCTCATTTGCTCAGTAACACGCCTGGAGGTTTCGTAGTATTTTTTATTAGTAAAAGATTTTGTCATTCTGTCATTACTTATTGATGCAAAGGCCTTTTAGGCCGCATGGCGGCCATCTTCAGTGCTAAAAACATTTTTTTACAAATTATAAATTACAAAAATACAAAAAAAAAGTAGCACAGAAGATTACCGCCGTGCCGACATAATGCAGTGTTTCAAACAATATCTGCTAAAATAAATCTGGAAGTAATGGTAAATTGCGAATATCGTCCTAACGTTTTCCCAATTCTTGCATTTACCAATAAATTGCTCTGAGTGTACATTAGGCTTCAGAATGTCAACTGACTTGCGCGAATTCAGAAACACGGTAAAAAAAATGACGCGAATAAAATAAATCATGTATTGAAAACTTTTAATTTTCTCAAGAAATTTTTTTCAAGTTTCTAACATCAATTTTGCATTGTCTAGACTAATTTGCTCGAGTTGATATATTCCAAGTAGCCTTTCCACTCTTCACTAATTGGGAGAGTGTAAGTCTCCTCACACAGTTGCTTCAATCTCCTCTTCTACCACTTCCTCTTTTTGTTTCCTCCTCCTCTTCGCTTCCGGCGCATCAGACAGGGTTAAACTATTTAAAACGCCACCCCGAACTTTTACCTCGATGTAAAAGAAGCGGTTCCACGACCTCTACCAAAGGATCCTTTCCCACTTTTCCCAACACACTCGCAAAAACCTCCTCCAACACGAATATCCAGCACCCTCTCAGTGAACATATACTCTGCAAAGGCGCGTTAACTGGATTCGTTTGTTGTTCATTCCTCGTCCTTTCGTTCGGCGCCGCGTAACTCCTGACCTGGCAAAGGGATCACGGAGCCGATACGCTTCGTGGCGCCACCGACAGAGTTCTCTGCGCTCGAGCCAAGATGGCGGAATGCGCACTTCCGCTAAGCAGAAGCCGCCGCGCGCGCCCTCTACCTCCGCCCTCCCCCTCCCTTCACTCCGCCGCTAGGGCTCAAGAGCGCCTCTAATGCATGCGCGTATAAATATTTTATCAGTTAGCAGACGCTTCCGCTAATGCTTTTAACCGGTTAGAGGGGTAAGGGGTAAGGGAGGAGAAGGGAGTGAGAGGAGAAACAACGATGCTTCAACGTCTTCACCGCCACTTCCGTCAACACTGCATACACAATGTCTGAAACATGGGTGACCAATGCCACGGCTTGTTTAAGTCCTTTGTGACAAGGAGGGGAAAACAGAGAACTTACCCCCCTCCCCATTTCTGATCATTTTCCCCATTTCTACAACTTCTGTTTACTCCCAAACTCATAAAAATAGTTCCACTTCTCGTGATTCTCAACAATAGTCAAAGTGAAGCATAAATTTTAACTAATGAGCCAACAATATTTCATCGAATGTAAGTACCATTACATTACTATCTTTATTATAACAAAATTAAATTAAATTACGTTAAACTAGTTTATATGACGGGAATATATTGTAAATTTTAAAACCATACATCAATAAACGGATTATTTTAGCAGTCATGTGTCATGTGTTGGTTGGTATTGCGCTATACTTCAAACGAGTAGATAAGACGTAATTTAAGTAGAATGAATATAAATGAAATTCTCACCTGAAATTAAGCAAAATAATTGCATAAATATTAAGCTAGGTTTGATTATTACAATAATAGGTAATATTTGTTTTCTACGTGTTTCATAAAATAATATAAGTTCTATAAATAATACATTATTTCATAACAATTACAACATAAAATGTTAATCCATAAGAAGTTCAACATCGTTAATTTTTTAAGTTTTAAATCTTGATTAACTAAATGCTTATATATTTGTCAAATCTAGATAAGCAATAATTATACATTAAAATATAAAAAATATCAATCATCCGTTAATACGTTGAATAGCAAAACATCGTGGTCCTCCTAGCATCCTTATGTGCCAACAAAATGGCATGAGAGATCTCAGCGGTGTCTAATGGACCAATACGATGTGAATGCGCCAGTGGGGCATGTTTTAATCCGTCTTTCCATTGAATCACTTACCCACTCCCCTCTCAGAGCAATCTTGACACATTCCAAGTATTCGGACTACCCCCTGAGGAGTGCTTTAGGTTCTATATAGCCGACAGCCACTCCAACAAGAAAAACACTGAAAGCTTCTACATCATAGAGCTTCGCACAATCGTCCGAACTCGAAGATATCGATCACAGGATGTGATTTACGAACTACAGTCACCGGATATTTATTGAAGAACGAGGATATATTTCTTTCGCAAATCTTACACGTGGAAAAGATAAGTGATAACTTTCGAGCAGGTGAAAATGGCGACGAGCCGGGAATCGAACCCGGGACTCCTACCTGGGTAGAAATGATGTACAATTGTGGAAGGCGAACGGGTGGTGTAATGGTTAACACACCTACGATCAAATCAGGAGTCCCAGGTTCGATTCCCGGCTCGTCGCCATTTTCACCTGACCGAACGTTATCACATTGAAGAACGAGTTTCTAAAGAAAATAAAACAAATTACTAATATATTCATATAAAATATCATTTGTATTAATTAATGTCTCATAATACTACATGTTCCAGAAAATTTTATTTCTGAGACGGAGTAAATTACAGCATTAAAAATGAGTCGCTGATTTCTTATTATTTCCTCTTTCATCTTTTCCCTTAGGAGATAACAGCTTTTAAAACTAGTTCAAGAGAATAAGCTACTTGACTAATTTATTTATTTGAAAAGGTTAGTACTTGACTACTTGAGTCCTCACAAATGACAAGTCTGACCCTAACAAATGGTAGCAGTTTCGGGACATAGTTTTCTGGTAAGTAATAAAAATATTACAAGAGTTCCGTATTATTGTGAATTGTCATATACTATTCACAACTGTTCTTATGCCCTGTTTACATTGTTTAATCTATATAAATAAAAATTACACGCTGTTCGTTGGCAAGCGCATCACTGGAGAACAGCTGGACCCATTTGGCTAAATTTAGAAAAAAGTTCGTTATAGTCAGAATAAGGTTTCTAGGGAATAAAAAATTGGAAAAGTTGCCCGGAAAATTGGAAAATTGGAAAATTCGGGAAATACTGAAACTAATTCTTTCTATGAGATTTTTGTACGAACTCAATACCATTCAATAATTGAACATGAGTAATAATTTCAAGCTAATCACGTTGTATCACCAAAAAAAGTGAAATGTAGAAAAATTTAGAATATCGTATCTACAAAACCTAAACTCTCAGTTCAACAAAACAATGATATTCTACTGTAACTTTTAAGATGTTCGAAAATGAAACTTTTCAAAAAGGCGTGAGGTAATAATATCCTGATGTTGAAAGTCGAATGGAATCCAACAACCTAGTCAATTAGAATTATTTGTATTCACTTCTCTCGGAAGAAAACAAAAAATATGACAATGATTTCTTTCTTTACTCAGATATTTGGACATTTAAGGTAAAATTAAATCTCTAAAATTTCTGAAATCGGAATAAATAAACAGCGTAACATTTGTACTTATCGTGATTTCAACTTGAGAAACATTTGAACCTCATCGTCCGTTTAAATGAAATAATTGCAATAACTGTTAATGGTGTAATACATCGCGTCTCATGGAGGAAACATTTCTTTCCAAAAATAAGACCAATGTTTAAATCACGAAAGTGATGAAAGTTTACTATGATATGTAGTAAATTTTCCGTAGCATTTTTTACATCACTTTTATATATAGGTCACTGGGACATCTGCAAAAGATATTTCACTTTTTCTGAGGTGAGATGCATAAATCACTAAACCGGTGCTCGCGGCCGCCATGTTTGTACTTTATTCTCTTGTGCATTTCAAACGAGTCAAGCGAGTTCCTGAATATTACTTGTACTACATTATTAAACGATATATAGAAATTAAATTGGTTTTTTTTTCATCATTAATATTCATATTGTTGTGTTTTATAACAATTAGAATAAAAATAAAGAAGACGATTATACATCTCAGTGGTTCCACTCACTTGGAGTGCACGTGCCACCTCATGGTCAATCAATTGTATTGTCTGCGTTGGCCAGGTACATCATCGCCGCGGCAAACGACTACCTACTCATTCATTCAGCCCTCAACCTCGTCTGTTATCAAAACTCAACGTGGCCTTCAAATCCATTCGCAACCAATGGCGCATGAGGCCTGGGACGGGAATGGTTTTGGAGGCCCCTAAGCTTTTGGAGGCTCCCATACACGACCATGTTCGCAAACCTACCAGTTCTTATCCTTCGCTCCAATGTATTAAAAATAATTTACATTGAAATTTAAGTTTTATTCATTAACTAGCTGAGCATCCGCGGCTTTGCTCACGTGAATTTTGTAACAAGTCTGCAACTTTATTCTTTATCTCATTGCCATCCAGTGAGAATGTTAGCCAATAATATTGATAGTTTGATAGTATTTTTGTGTATCAGGAAGTCACCATCAGCTCAGCGATGCCATAAACTTTGGATTCGTCAATCATGTCATTTCCCATAATTTTTACATAGTTTTACATGGCATTTTCTTTTGCAGTTTTAAAAAAGTTTCAGATTATATTTATGTTCAAGTTCAAACGATATTTGGTGTCCCTTTATTTGACCGCCTCCGCTCCCCCCCCTCCCCCCGACCACGGGTACGCAACTATTGTTCGCAACAACGTTTCGTTTTCGAGGTGGAATCCGATCGCCAGAGCACTTACTCCGTTTCCCTCTAATTGGCGCGTGAAATTACGTCACAATTAGCGAATCGTACGTAACGGAAGATGTTTGAAGACAAATATTTTGGGACGCGGTGGCTTTCCGCTTCTCCCTCCTTCCTTCAACCGAGTGGTAACGAGCAAACTCTACGAGTAGAGACAACCGAACCGGTAAGGGGAAGTAGATAAACGTGAGTAGTTTCGGAGTAAAATGCGCTGAGCAATCGAACTTAGAGCGTAGAACAGCGAATGAGCTCAGGAGAACGCCTCGTTGTAGACGTGCGGTTACGAGAACGGCTCTTCGCACTAAGCGAGTTGTGTTAATTTTCTGAGATTATTAAAAAGTGTATTTAACATACAGATAGTTGAAAAAAAATATTAATATGATAACAAAGTTTCCTTTCCTTTAACTCACATATAGAACAAATAACATTTTAGAAAATTTTCAAAAATGGGTCAATTTTTTACTTTTCAATTACACAAAGTCTCCAATTATTAAGGAAAGTATTCTAATAGCTCGAAAAAAAAAATTCTCTAAGATCTCTTCGGATCTTTGCGAATTGGCTTCAGAAGAGTCTAGTTTCAAATGTTGGCAATAATGTCCAATGTCGTATGTGTGTGTGTGTTTTGTTTCCCCGACAATTCACGAACAAACAGATGTATCGAAAGCAAACTTGAGATTTGACTTACGGAATAGAAGCCCCTCTTTTTGGACAGCTCATTCCGACTTCATTTACACTCAGTGCCCCACTCCCGCGTTCTTAAAATTCAAAATATTGAAAATATGCTTAGAAGCATTTTGGTTGGTCAATTAATTGTGCGTACAGATTGCTAAACCTCATTCCTGTACGTCGCACCGTTTTCGAGATACGGCATGTTTTTTCTGTACAGAAAGTGTAATTAGTATGTATTACATCCGTATAAATCGTATTTCGATGGAAAAATTGGTGCAGACGTAAGATAATATTATCTCTCGGCATCAATTTCTCATATATTAACTATTGACATGAAAACTATGTAGCACCGACGTACCAATCAGAGAGAGAAGACAGCTTTAGAAAACTAAATGGAAAGAAGAAAGAAATATCCAACGCGTGTCATGTAACTTTCATTCACTGAATTTACAATGAACTTGAAATAAAAAGTTCTCGTGAAAATCAAAACAGTTTACTGCATTCTGCACATCCCCATTAAGTCAGAGAAGGTTCTAAGATGTCATCATCTTTTGTTGATTTTGCACTATTAAATACACTGTTTTGGGTTTCACAACTAAAATTTTCATTTGAAGATAAAAATAGTATTTTAATTCTCAACTTCGGAGTATCTACTTGAGGAGGAGTATTTGCACCCTCAATGGCCAAGTGAAAATTGCACACGGACCGTGACTCAAACCCGGAACCACCTGCTATGGCCGCACGTGAACTACCGAACAGGCAAGGTGGTTTTGGGAGTCCAGGTAGTTGGTACACAGGACAGCACACCTACGGCCATAAGAGGAGGTCTTGGGTTCGAGATCCAACACAATTTTCAGCAGGTAGTTGACGATTAAAAGTGATACTTTGTGAGTATATAAATGTAGTTAATATAGTGTGTATTAAAGTATACAAATTTCATGACTCTTCTTTAATAATAAAATTCACTTCCCAAACTCCATTATCTATCCATCATTCCCCCTCCGCGCATACCCTCAGCGAGACATCTTGACTTTTCTCACCTTCTGAGAGGTACCCCCACCGACGCCCAGAGATGCCCCGCCACGGGGAGCAGTCGTAGTCTCCCGCAGCAAAGAAACTTTTATTGAAATCTTCCCTCGTTTTTCATCCCTTATCTTTCTCTACTTTTTTTACTTTTTTCGACATCGCTGCCACCAGGAGAAAGGAGAGAGGAGAGAGTTGAGAAAAGAAAGGAGCAGGATGAGGGGCGCAGAGAAGTTGTCAGGAGATGTCGCGCGCTGGTTATCTCTACAACCACTACCCCCTCCTCTTCACTTTTGGAATTCTGGTGCTCATTCGTTCGTCGGTTCAAGGGCGTTCCGCAAGGAGCGCTGTTGTTTGCAGCGGAAGACTCGCAGGTTCTAATTTCGTTTGGAGTTTGAAACACGCGCAAAGGATAGGCACAGCTGAGACAGGAGTGACAGTACGGAAGAATTGTTGGAATGAGGAGTGCAATACCACGCAATGGCGGATCTAGACCGTAATCAAGGCGTTGGTGGGGAGGCTAACCGGGAAGCATTTTTGTTTAAAAATTATGATTTTACAATACAAATATTATAAATATTACCTTTAAATTATATGCATCAAATAAATAACTAACAATTAACAATCTGATATTATTATTAATAACAATTATTTATTAAAGTTATTAATATGGTATTATCAATTGTATTATTCTGATTTTATAAATTTAATTATTCTAGTATTATTAATGTAATTAATCTGGTATTATTAATTTTATGTATATTTTATTATTAGTAACAATACTATATACATTATTAATAACAACAACAATGATAACAATTATTAATCTGGTAACACTTTTACAAAGTATGCCACTTATCAACTTTAATTTTATCTGTTAGGAGTTCAGGGAAAAAGAAATTCTGTAGATGATACTCTTTCACACAATGTCGCATTAACTTCTTTTAATAAACTCCCTGTTAGTTATTCGAGAAAAGCTAACTGTAGAAAGTAATAAACGCATTCAAATAATTTGCTGTTACAGTAATTATATCGCGCAAATATTTTTGAAACATCTCTTTTTTTGGATCGTCCATAAATTACGTAAAGCAAAAATTACCATTTTTCCTCTCCCATCGCTCCATAACGATATCTCCCACCTGTAACGATATCTCTTACTTACGTAACGCTGTAATGCTATAATAATTACGTAACGCTGGCCCTACCAGTCCCACTTAATTTTTTTTATCCTTTTCGAAAAATTTAGGGATAAATTTTTATAAACTGGTTTAATTTTCCGTTCCTCATTATCCTGTGCACTCAATACGGTTCAGTACATGAATAATTGGGACAAAATTTCAGATAAAAAAGCACTCCATAAAATATGTCTCATAACGCATAGCGTCAAGTAACATCAAGACTAACATCCCCCTATCGATAGTAACGCAGTGTATCGATATCAACGCCATCTCTCTCACACAGGATGTGTTACGTAGATTATGGGCGGCTCATATGCACATGATTACACCATTTTAGTTCTTGACCCTTGTTATAAACTAGATAAAGGAGTAAAAGTCAAACTTCTTAAATTTGTCGAAATGTTGGCTGTATGAAAATGTGATTTAATTTAAAACGTTTGACCTTTCCCCTTTATATAACACATAATTGTTGTTCCTTCCGACAATCTATTGGTGTTTCTTCGCTCTTTCCTTTCCATAATAATAAATTTATTGTCAAAAAACAGTACAGACTGCGTATGACCACGTGGAGGACAATAAACTAATTTACTCTCCGGAAGCAAGCAAGGGACCATCCCATCAATTCCGATCAAGGGCCCTAAGGCAGAGGCGGATTCAAAAATTTCAGCAAAAGTTCCTAGATAAGATAAAAAGTTAGCTGCGAGTTATAATACATATATAATGTCAATATGTTTGTAATTTAACGCAAATATGTTTGTAAATTTACATGTACAAGTTATTATCGAACTATAGATTATTCTGAGTATAGTGTTTAAAAATCATAAGAGTTGAAAAAACACTAAATTCACGATTTATTGTTACAATAAACACGCCCCTAGACAAAGCCTAGAGAACCTGTATAAGAAATCCGCCTCTACCCGAAGGAAAAACGGAGAAAAACCCGGGCCAGGATGGGGCTACAGAATTAATGTACACAACCGTGCCAAAGTTGAGTACACATAAAACTAAATTAATATGAGCCATACGGCAACACAATCATGCAAGAAAATAGTTTTTGAAATTGTTATAAGTTATTTAAAAAGTGCTACAGCAATGGCGTGATAAAGTACAAGACGAATTTAACTTTTATTAAAATCAATAAATTCTTTTACAGTGTAGAAGCACTGGTGCAGGAGGTAGTTTTTAACCGCGGATTTGAAGATATTCAATTTCATAATGTCTTTTATATTCTTGGGCAGGGAATTATATAGAACGATTCCCGAATGATAAGGTCCTTTTTGGCAAAGAGTGGTTGACACTCTAGGGCGATGAATATTATTACTATTGCGAGTATTGTGTTCGTGAACGAGACTGTTTCGTATAAAGCAAGGGTGGCACTTCAGTAATTCGGTCTTAACAAACACGACCGTTTCATAAATATAAATGCAGGGAAGTGTTAAGATATTTAATTCCTTGAATAAAGGTTTACAAGAGTTTCGGGGGTGAGATTTACAAATTATCCGAACTATCCTCTTCTGAATTCTGAAAGTTTGAATACTCTGACCGGAATTACCCCAGAAGGTAATGCCGTAACGTAAATGGGAGTAAACGTTTGCAAAATATACGCAACGGGAAATACGTGGACTAACTGCGTTAACTAAGATTCGGAATGCGTAACACAATTTGCTTAATTGGGAATTAAGATTGTCAATGTGACAATTCCATTTGAGGTTGTCTTGAATATGGAGACCTAAGAATTTTGTATTTGTAACAGTTTTTAATTGTGTTCCGTTTAAAGAAAGAGAAACCTGGGGTAAAGATTTTGTGATACTATTGTGAAATGACATAGACACTGTTTTGTCAGTGTTTACAATGAGACGATTTGCATGGAACCAAGTCGAAAGGTTAGACAAAACTTTTTGAGCATTGGCGTGTTTACATAGTAAATTAGTGTCATCAGCAAAAAGAACCATTTTGCAATCTGATGTGGATGATGACATGTGGTTCACATACAATAAAAAGAGTATAGGGCCGAGGATTGATCCTTGGGGTACTCCGCGAGTAAGTGGCTTTGTTTCTGAAAGACAACGCTCAAGTATTTTATTTTTAGTATACGATATTTCGACTTGTTGATATCTATCTTTTAAATAAGAAGTTAGCCATTGATGTGGAAGTCCACGAATGCCTAAAGAATGCAATTTGGAAAGGAGAATTCCGTGATCGATGACATCGAAAGCTTTGGATAAGCCAAGAAAAACACCCTGAGGATTTTCTCCACGGTTTAGAGATGTGGTAACATCGTTTAATAAGGAAAATATGGCGCTTGTAGTGGAAAAGGATTTCCTAAAACCGTTTTGATCGTCAGAGAGAATGTTATTTTTTGATAAAAAATCTAGAAGGCGCTCATAGAACAATTTTTCTAGGATTTTTGAGAAAGTGGGTAGTAGAGATATTGGTCGGTAACACTCCCATTAAAAATGGTTTACTCAGTTTTTCTACTTACTACACCAGTAATTACGGTAGACATGACAGCTAATGTCCTCTGTTCGATAAAGTTCACACTTCAGAAAAGATACTTTTATTCGTATGACTAGCGCCACGTTTCACGCACGCATAGTATGCTTCCATTGGAACACACTAGCTCAAGCGCTAGTCGCTCGTACTATCGTATTGTCAGTTATGTGCCATGTCTCAAGGACCTCAAAACAAAGATGTTATTTTTTATCAAACAAAATGTGGAAGTAAGAAAAGTTTTAAAAATATTATATCGGGTGTCAATTTTGCTACGTGTTAAGAAGTGTGTTTTGTTATGTTTAATTTTGTTTTCTTATATTCCTTTTCTAATAAACAAATTTGTACGTGACTTTTATGGTTGGCAAGTTTAATACCCCTTATGAATGTTTTTCTGAATCTAGTACCTTAGTTATAGAACGGGCAAAAGTAAACATCATGACGCTCAAGGCAAGGTTTTAAAAAGATGTAATGGACATGAACATTATAAATACTTAACCTCACAATTAGTATTTTTAGATTCATGAAATTCTATCGAATTGTGTATTTCAATTAAAAAGTATTTACATAAAAAAAGGTATTGTAAGTTAGGTGAGCGTCATTTGCCTACAATACCTTACTTTAAAGTAAGTCACAATACCTGAACAACAAAAGTCAGAGGTATACCCCACATTCGGTAGATTCAAAATTCAATAACACAAAAAAATTACTTTCAAACCCTATCCTCATTTCACCAGGTCGCTGCATCCCTTATAAGTGTCCGATCGTCTCCGATATCTGGTATGCCGTCCGGCTTGCGAGGCGTACGTGATAAAATATTGACTTCGACGCGGTACAGTGGTGGACAGCACGCGCTCCCGTAACGATAATGGGTCGTTTGTTCTCGGCGCTGGTGGCGCCTCTACACCGCCTGCGGCCTGGGGTACGAGTTACGGCGCTGCTTCGCCAGATAGCGCGATTGCACGAACAACGAACGCCCCACGCGAGCAAGCGGGCGCGTTGCCTCCTTGACAAAATATTTGCGTGGGATATTGAACACGGATGAAAGAAATTGGAGGTTGGTGGGTACGTGTTTTAGTGTGAGGAGGAGAATGGAGGAAATTTAATGAATGGGAGGCGAAATGATTTGACATGAGAGTGAGTCAATAAAAGTGGAGAGGGAAATAGTAAAATGAAATATAAGCGTTGACTGACAAGCTTAGTTATTCGACGAAGCAGAAAATATTTAGTTGAGGTCGGAACATGAAATTTTGATGGGATTGTTCTTTCGTGATGAAAGGCCCACTAAGAAAGGGTTTTACGAAATGCCGTTTTAAAAGAGGTTATTTCTGATCGTTTTCGTATTTTCGCAGTCAAAAAATTATTTTTCACAATCCACAACCGCAAGTAAACTATTATTTTTTTTTAAAAACGTTTTTTAAAAAAATATGTATTTAGAAGCAGAGAGACGTATGCGTACGTTGATACGCGATACTCATGAGACTTTTACATTCAGAAAATAAGAAACTTTAATATATACCACACATGTTTTCTCCGTTTCCTACCCACTAGGATATTTTACGTCCGTCAATAGAAATGAATCTGACATTTCGTAACCTACACTTCACAAATGTATAAAATACATAGGTATTACCGGGAAAAGTCGACAAACTGGACGCAAAACAATGCTGTATGGACCTGGAGCAAATGCTGAATGTGAGAGAAAATCATTGTGGATTAAATCACGAATTTTAAAGGAGTTCTTGGAAGATGTCTTCCATAAAGCAACGTTGTAGAGCAAAAATTACTTCTGACAAAACGAAGCATTGAATTCAGAGAAATATAATGTTATCTTTAGGAATATAATCATGTCTTACAAACCGACACGAAATGTTACATTACGAGAAGAATTTTTTTTAATGAAGTAATTTTAGAAAAATTAAGTTAAATCAATTCGCAAGCACGATCAACAACACATGCTCATTGAACACGTGGGATGATTATGAATGAATTTTTACGATTTCTGAATGGAAATGCGTTCACATCAATATATTTATACATTAAATTGAACAAAATACTTAGTAATTGAAATAAAAGTATAAGTTATATCAAATAATACAATAAAATTTAAAAAAAAACTACATCACGAGAAATAATGAGGGTATCTATGAGATATACGCAGACAGGTCGTCAAGGGGTACGGACGTCTTAGGAGCTCTCTTTTTGAGATAACGATTGCGAAAATAGGTTGCTCGCTAGGGGATTACCGCGTCCGAGTGAGTATTTGGACGGGCCGCTTTACCTGCGTCCGCGCGGCTTCGAGTATCTCATCGGCGGTGGCGACGGAGTTGCCATGGAAGCCGCAACGTTATGTGCAGTGACATTAGCTGTTTTGTTATTAATTGGCGTTGTTAAATCAAATTCAGACCATGGAAGTGTGAATCCCGCATACAAAAAAGAGTCTCGGGTGCTCTGTAGTGTGCGCAATAAAATATTGCGTTGTGGTATGGAATGCGAGTCCTGTAGACGCTGGTTCCACGCTTCGTGTAGCCGTGGAAGGTCTAGTTCTACTCCCGAGAATAATGTTTTTATCTGCGGGAGATGTTGCGTAGAACGAGTCCAGCGATTGGAGACTGAATTAAAAGCTGCAAATAAAGTCATAGAGGACCTTCGTGCCAGTATGCGCGAACTGGAAAGAAGTACTACAGGACAGCGCTGTATGGAAGATCCTGACAACAGGAAATAATAGTTTATCAATATAATAAAACAAAAGTGTCAGACTTCCAGTCTTTCCCACGTCAAAATTACGCGAGATGGGCCCGCGGAAGAAATTTGGTTCGACTTTAAGAATATAATATTTAAAAACATTGAAAAATTTGTCCTCTATAAAAAAATAAAAAAACAATCCCGACCCTGAATACTATAATAGTTACATTAGACGTTTGAAAGCGAATGTAATAAAAATAAGAAGGAAGGAACTGACTATCAAAATACTTACAAATTTCTCTCTAGGGAGTTACTAATAGAGAAGAAAAATGCTCAAGAGTGTTTTTTACAGAAAATTCTCCAAAATAAAGACAACTGTTGGGCGCAATTTTATAAGTACCTGAATAAGTACGGAAAGGGAATAAAGAAAGTACACCAACGATTAAAAACAACGGTGTATTCTGCACAGAACCTCACGATAAGGTCAATATTTTTAACACATATTTTCTATCTCGCTTTCTTATGTACTAATTTTCTAAGCATTTTATTCCGCGAATTTTATAGATATTTGGGCGAAGATTGTTTTTCTTTTAATTTCACATTATCGTATTATGTATATTCTTATTATGTCTATTATGTTTTCCATCTGCCACCTAGCATAGCTCAAGTGCAGATTAATAATTTATTATTATTATTAACTATTTCGTATTCAAATCTATTTGCATAAATTACAGTAGTGAATGATCAAAAGAAAGTTTTCTTTAAGAATATTCTTTTTCAAACTCCCCTCAGCCAGATCTCAAAAGGTCTTAGAAAACAGATGAAATAAAACTTCAAGGAAGAGACGAACCGCCTCTAGCAAAATAATAGAAAACTCTAAAACTGTAGACAAAAAGAAGTTTCTTTTATCACTCCTTACAATCACACCAATGAACTCCACTTTTTAATATAACTGAAGGGTTGAAAGGAAGAGTGATAAGATACATTTTGTAAGCTTTGAGATCAATGATATTTTAGGCTGTATTTGTAATTCTAATTCAAAATAACAAAAATAAGAAATGAGACAGAGGAAAATAAATGAAAAATTGTGTTCTTTGGCGCTGGTGTGAAAAGTACGTGAGGCGATATTTGCGGAAGTACTGACCGCATGTAAGCCACATGGGATGATCTTCGGAGTGTGAACTGATTGCCACGCTGTGAGAGTGACAGAGGAAATATTTTTTCAGTGGGTAGTGCACAGTAACTGTTCGAAATGAGCAATAGAGCGCATTGGCTACTTAGCGCATTTCACATACTTTGCCTAAAATATTTCAATATGGCTGCCTTACACAAATTGCCAACCTCTACGAAACAAATCCTTGAAGCTCACTCGCGTGCAGGTAGCGGTCCACAATGTCATTCTCATCAGCTGATAATGTGAGGTTAAAGCGTCCCGCTACATCTTTTACTTATGAAGCAGGAAGCAAGTCGAAGTAATTCGGGAAGACCGAATTCAATAGAATAGGCAGTACACAATAGCAAGTGAATCGATTGTTGTCCGAGATTGGCTAGGCATTCAATTTCGAATACCTTGCCAACAGAACGCGAGATACCCTTATTATTACTCTTATGGACGATGGAGAAGTAAAAGCGTTGGTTACATTGAGTATAGGTTCTATACCAACATCAAGCCAGTTAGACACACAATAAATTAATAATTTACGTTCAAAAAAGCTGTTACAAACGCTTGGAGGACAAACACATGTATGACCACAATGAGGACAATAAAGTAATACACAATAAACAAATCAACACACTGCATTTCCGTTCATATTTTTTTCTTAAGTTGAATTTCTGGAAACAAAGTAAGATGACTTTTACTATAGTTGAAGCAAAACTAAGTCCAATAGTCAACCGCGTCAGATATCTCGTGGAAACTGACTTCACGATCTAGAGAAGGTGGAGGGAGACGTAGAGGGCGTGGCGAGGATGTAGGACTAGGAAGAGCAACCAACGCCCAAGGCGTATCCGACGAAGGGCACAAGGAAGGACTTAGGGGAAGCGGAACGAGCAAGGTGGCAACGGTGATGGTAGATGCCGAGGGGATGGCAATATTCCAGAACAAATATTAACAGGAAGCCCGTGGGCTCATTCACCATCTCCTGAGCATAGCTGCTCCCAGACGCCATCACGATCCCCAAAATCATCACCAGCATTTACACAGTGCTCAAAGGTAGTGTACTAATTTCAACGAATATTCTAATTATTAGTTTTATAATTAATTTGCTGATTGACGAGAAACGAACAGCAACTCTACCGAAGTTACTAATTGCTTCTACATTTTAATTCTCCAACACAAACAATCCGAACTTTAACACACTAGGCGAAATTGAATGAAACTCACATTCTGTTCGATAATAGGAATAATTATTTACGTATCAAGACTATTTTATTTACCTGAATAATATGGCAGATACCACTTCCCCACACGTCTTCTAATCGTATGCAATTTGCACTCCGTTTCATATTTAGCTTTAAGAATGTAAAAAGCACATAAGAACCGTTGAGAATAGTACATAATATTATGCAATGGAGTATTACGTAACTCACGTACAATTCCTTACGAATATCTTGTATTCCTTGTCAGGACTCAAGTAGTCAAGTTACATCCTTTTCAAATAAATGAGTCAAGTAGCGTCTGTTTTTATGTAATTTTTAAATACTGTAATTCTGGAAAATAAAATGTGATAGTTAAAACGATAGAAAACCCCAAACATCTTTTAATGCTCTACAGGCGACCCTTCATTTGCGTGACTTGCTCCGTCCGATTGGTTACTTAAGGAAATAAACTAAAAAGTTCTGGGATTCGAGTATTAATATATTTCGAACTTGGAAATTACAATTTTCCATGTACAAGTTGGCAATTATATGTTACGAGTTGTCTAAAAAATTGCGACCTGAGTATAGTGATATCAAGTAGACATGATAACATTTATGAGGATTTTCTGGGATGCGAATTGAAAGAATATTTCATTCACTGAAAATCGGTTAGCGCCCAAACCAGTCCTCGGTGACATTTTTATTTTATTTATTTCGTTTCGATCTTAACCAGCTTGCCTGTTTACGAAGTCATAGCAAGGATCTTTTCAACAATGGTTTGTCCTCAGTATATATCTTCAACTCTTTTTCGTATATTCAACTTATTCCCGCCCCTAATCTTGTGTCATAATCTATCATCTTTCTTGCTCCATTTCTCTCTTGATATCATCTCCAATTTCACTAACATATTTCCGAAATGCCTCAATGTTCCATGGTGTCAATGTACTCTCTTCTGTGTTCTATTTTGAATTTCCCCATTCGCTTTATTTTTTTTATGTACCATGCTCGTTCTTCACCACAGTGAGCAATTCCACAGTAGATGTTCTGCATTTTCTGCCTCCTTGCCACACAGACCGTTGCTTCATCCCACAGTCCTCTATTAACCAAATATTCATTGAAATTTCCATGGTCTGTTAGGAATTCCATCAAGTATGGATTTAATTTAAACCACTTACTCCGTCTATGAACCAAATCTACATCCTTTCTAACAGCATGTGGTTTTCTCCCTTTTTTCAGTTGTTCCAACGTACTTGCCAACATTCCACCAATTTTCTTGTCAATAATTTTCGAGATCCCTTGTCATCTTTGTGAATGTATTTTCTATCTATGATAACTCTCCCTTCTATGTCCATTAATTTGCGGTACTTTATTTTTGTGAAATCTAAAAGCACTATTCCATCGAGTACTTCCAGTGCTTCAGACAATTCTCCACCTAGGATTTTCAGTAAACATCGACACACCCCAGCGTTGTAGAGCGACGGAGAAAAATGGCGTGGAGTTTGTTTCTGCAGAGTCCGCCGCTGCCACTGCCACCAATTAGAGACTGACAAATTCATCCGCGTGTCAACTCCAGCTCCAGCGCCGTCGTCAATGTCAATGAAGCGATTACCCTCCACGCTCTGGGTTCAGGACGGCGTCAACTAATGACGTGTAATTAGAGGAGTGGCCTCGCACGGCTGAAGAAGGATCACAGGGATAGAATAGCAGGTTTTTCACTGGATTTTTTTAAAAAGTGAAAACAAATAGGCGTCGAAGCAGAAGACTGGCGAAGAGTAACGAACTCGGGAGTCGTTGAAGGACAAGTGAAGAACGTGTCACGCAACACGCATAGAATAGTAAAGTGACCTCATAGATATTAATATAAATAAACGCAGCGACCTTGTGCACCGGTTATCCGAAAGGGAAAACGAAGTTTGGTGTCTCTGTCGCATATCGAATTGGGTAGGGAATCCCGATTCCCCTGTCTGACTGCTAACTGCTGCGCACAAGACATTGCGCACCTTCCCTCCTCCGAGCGGGTGTGCAAGAAAGAGGGCGACACCTCACTGCATCTTCTGACTCATGTTGTCACGTAACAGTGGAATAAGACAGATGTGTCTGTCCTAAGCATGCGCAGTGCAAGCTAATCATACTCAAGACATTTTTCGGAGCGGGCGTATTATGATATCTCATCAAGTTCAGAACACAGTCAAACATATTACATAAATCTGTAAGGTACCTTTAACTTCCCTCTCAAAAAATGTCTTGCGTTTCATTGGCTGGTCAACGTCCCCTCCATCTCGATGCGCAATGGCACACTTCGTCTTTATTCCAGTACGATCACAGACAACCCTCAGCAGAGACCGCTCAGTCTACTTATATTCACGTCTATTAATAAATATATCAGGCAAAACACCACACGAGCATTATGTCTCATAAATATTTAAATCACGGCACTTCAACCAAGTTAAGATAGCAAAGGAAGAAAAGAAAAGAAAATCATAATGAAAACCATTTATCACGTCAAATATTTCACCCAAAGTTGGTAAAGTGTTATATTTACATATAAATTACTAACCTCAATGTAAACCCTGAAACGCTAATTTACTTCAGATATACACCGAAAACTAGGGAAATTCAAAATTATAAATTTTAATCGATCCATCCTCACAGACAAATCCATCCACCACACCCGTCCAGATATAACGCTCATTACCCACATAGTAAAACCACATTCCTCACAGACACTGCAGTGCCAAACACAAATAACGCACAGAAGACAATAGCTGAGAAAATTTCAAAATACGTCCCCCCCCCCCTCTCAGAAAGTTCAGACAATCTGGAAGATGAAACAAGTCCATGTAGTCCTAATAGTAATCTCTACAACAGGAGTAATTTCAAAAACTATACATTCCAGTTTAAAAACATTAAATTTACCCAAACAAATTTACATATCTCTACAAAAAGTCATCATTATTGCAACACCCTATATAGTTAATAAGTTTTTATCTCTAGAAAATTAAAAGAGAAATGGACACTTGGCCTCTAGACCCGTGACATTTTATCAATCAGCGTTTGCTGCGAAAAAATGATAATGATAATAAAATCGAGTAAGTGCTAAAAAACTTTATACTTTTGCCATTCTGTTTGTGTTCGGTAGGGTGAAGTATGACTTCCCAATTTTATACGAATCCTAGTATATAATTGGGCAATATCAACGATGGGTCTATAATAGAACAAAAATGCGCTTCTGTAGAGTTTTCATACTGGAGGAATTTGTTATTGTGAGTGGCAGCGTCTACAAACTTTGGAGCTAATTTTAAAGAAATGTCAATTGTTTTCAACTTTGTTTCAATTCCCATCAGATAAATTTATGTTTTTTTTAGAAAGTGACGAAACAACAACCAATGTTTTTTTGCTTCGTAAAGGCTTCATCTCATAGAGAAAGGAATGTTTCGAAATCTCTACTGACAGCAAATCTAACTGGAATATGTAGATGAAGATTTGATTTAACTACAGCAAACAATATTTCATTTCCTGCAGAGAGGGAAACGCTGAGGAAATGTGGGGAATGAGTTGGTTGTCAGACTGTCAACGTTAAGTGAGAAATATTCCTCATAATGCCTCATTTATAATGACACTTTTATTTCAGCTGAACAGATAAATGGGATAAAAATTTATTGCGTACGTCTAATAAATCAAAGCAATTAAGTACTTAATACGTAGGAGCCGTAAAATTGTATTTACGTAAAACTTAATCAATTGCTTACAAGTAACATGGAAATGAGACGCAATTGAAATAATAATTTCACATACATTTTTTTAAATAAAAATATTAACTTCAGAAAAATGAAAAAAAAAATCTATTTATCTTTTAGTCACGCACTACTATGCAGTAAATATTTTCCAAGGCATGAAATACCTTGGAACCAAATGTCAGTAAAACGAAGCAAAATGTCACTGGATACGAGGAAAGAAAAAATATAATTTATGTTAAACAAAAACCTCTATCATATATTAAACCTGGGTAAAATAATCATGAAACCTTTTAATTAAGAAATTTTCTTTATCTAAATGTGAAATTGGCATTTTTTTCAGAATTTCTTTCACATGTGATTTTTTTAAAAATTCAATAGACACTTCTTTATAGAATTTTTCTTTCAAAAATTTACCTCTAAGAGAAGAAATATATTTTTGCCTTACTTCAAACCCATGACCATCTAAGATCTTAACTCGTGTCAATTTGTGTTTTACTTCAGTTGTATGAAAACCAACACCCTTTGGAAGCTCAGGGTTAGCATGCTTGCTTGGCACTGAATCACTCACGGGTCACTGGGTCAATTCCCTGTGGGGTCAGAAAATAATTGTAACATTTCAATTACAGTTATATGAAAACACGAACCCTCCTTCTTCTACTCCTCCTAACTCTTACCACTCGTATTACTAACTACTCCTAGTAACACCTCCACGCTGGCCAAGGTGTTGGTAAATCCAGTTTACTGGCCCACCTACTAACTACATCCCCTACCAGTGGCGGTTCTAGAGCGTAACCAAAGGAGAGGGGGGGCTAACCAGGGAACACTTTTTGTGTAAAAAAGAGGAAGGAAGCAAAGCGAGCGAGACTTTTGGGCTTCAAAGGACAAAGGCGCTCTCTCATGGCCGGCGGCGGCGGCGGCTGGAACAACGTCTACCTAAATGAGACTTCCCGCCATGTACGCTCACGTAGAGGAAGTCACGGTGCGCCACAGCAGTTTCACTTCCACACATTCTGCAACACGCGTACATAAATGTGAAGAAACGAATTATTTTCCCCTCAGAGTGACCAGTTAGGCCAGGGCTAGCGAAGAGTTTCTCGTTTGAAGGCCAATAGATTTTCTATCGTGATATGCGCACAAAGTTTCTATACTACTGCATTTGATATCTTCTATACCGAATCTTTTTGAAATAAGAATAAATGACAACAAAACGTTCAACGTGCAGAAAACGAAAACTTGATGGAAAAAAACATTCTGATAATTCACTAGAACCACAAAATCGCAATTCATTAGGGAGACACCACTGTGATGAGCAAATGAGCTTTGCTTTAATTAAAATATTGCGAACTGATGCTTTTTTGAAATTTATTTACCCATTGTCGGATCTATACAGATGTACAGAGGTGGTGATAGCTGACCCGCAGGGCCTGTGGCGCCGGAGGTGGGATTTGAGGGTCCCACTGCGGTACGAACATTAAAAGAAAAGAAAACATAAAAAATATCAAATTTCACAAGTATGTCGACTTGATAGAAAAAGAAAAACAATTAATTATTGTCGTAAATATATTTCTTCAAGAAACTGACTAGAAATTAATTTTCATAATAAATTTTTATATGATTTTATTTAAATAAGGTATAAATCTATACAATTTGTTGCTACTAATATTTTAGTAGTGTNAGATGTGTATAAGAGACAGCAACAGAAGCGTCAGGAATGTCAACGTAGGGATTCTTAGAAATATCTTTAGTGTTTCTTTTACCGGCAAAGAAGAAAATTAACCAACGCAAGAAATGTACTAAGAAATTACAGTGACATATATCTAAATAAACCATGAAACAAAGACTTTTGAGTGAAATTATAAGTTGTAACAATAAGACAAAAAGCAAATTATGGTTTATACTGACTCTCATATAGTAGTTCATTTAATATACACGTGGTAACTGGTAAAATTATATAATTACATTACCAATTTTTTTACCGCCACTCTTAAAGGCCACATGACAGTTAACATCCTTCCAAGAAGGCAACCTCATATGGTTTTCTGTAATAGTTCTGTTAACCTTCTCTTAAATGTAAATACGATCCTCCTAATTTTTTATATTGTATTTTAAAATGTTTTAAAGGGTTGGATTGAAGAGCAGACCTTATGATCCATGTCTTGCAAAAATAATTTAAAAAAAAATATAATCCTGATTATATTCCTTTCCTTTCATGCATGCTCTTTTTGTTCCTTTATATTCATAATATTTTATGTCTAACTGTACGCAACCTTCGCACGTAAGTGTACATTATGGCTGTATCCTGGTCCAGGTATTCCTCCGGTTATCTTTCGGGTAGAGGCGGATTTTCATTCAGGCGAGAATGTCATTAACACTTTTGTTACTAACCTCGGGTTTTTACTACGATTAATATCCACGGTTTTTATAGGGATAATCAATGGATACAGAACATGTTTGATAAATATTTTTTAGAAATATTAAATCCGCCACTGCCCTTGGGTCCTTGATGGGATGGTTCCTTGCTTGCTTTCAGAGTAACTTAGTTACTGTCCCCCACCCCCACGTGGTCAAATTCAGTTAGCAACTGCTTTTTAGATACTACAATTTATGTATTAAAAAACAAGTTACTGCAAAACGAAAATCATACTAATTTAGCTGTTACCGAGTATCACATCACAGCTGAATCGCCATATTGCCAAAATTATTTCCTTTTTATCATTCAATGTCATACTTATAAGTCAATGTAAAAACTTGTGTAAAAGGCTGTACATTCCAGTACAAAAGACTGCATATTCCAAACCCCGGGTTAGATCTCGGACAGTGGCCAATTAGCAAATGGGACGATGGTAAATGTTTTCCTTATCGTTAACTCTTGGTTTCGTGGCCGGAAGATTCCGTGTTCTCTAGGTCCATTCAGAACAGCATCCCTATTTGAAAACAAGTGGTTGAGTAAAAGCAAAAGTAAATCGACCAATGACAGGATATTATTGATTTCAATCATTGGAGTAACTTATCTTGGTTAAGAAACAATTCTTACACACCCAGAACTCAACATTCACAAATGTTGATGAAATTCCTTCTTCTATTTCGTACTAGCTGACCCGACAGACGTTGTCTTGTCCAAATTTCAATAAATTTGTTTCGAGATCGTTTAGTGAATTTGTGAAAAGCTATTTTAAATGTGTACACAAAGTAGGAATGAGAAAGGAACTATTTCTGAGTGATAATTGTATCTATCAACGATTGTGGCCGCGGATATTCAATTTAAGGGGGAGTACATTCAAAAGAATGCCAATGGGAAATTATGATTTTTGCAGTTCGTCCGAATTTCCCGACTTTCCTTTGTAATCGTCCCGATTTTTTTTCCTGAAAACTTTTTTAGAACCCTAACGAACAAAACAAAAAATTACGCGTCTCCATCGTTCGAATCGTGAGTTATGGTCTTGAGTTGATACAAAAATCCCACAGAAAAAAGCACTTTGAGTTTGTCCCGAACTTTCCAATTTTCCGGGCAACTTTTCCAATTTTTCTTTCCTTAAAAACATTATTCTGACTATTACGAATATTTTTTTTTAATTAGCCAAATCGGTCCAGCCATTCTCAAGTGACACGATCAAAAACAACGAACAGCATTTAATTTTTATTTATATAGACATCTGTTCCTGAGATGTATAGAGTGATCCCGAATTTATGGAACAACTTTAAGGGTCGGTTCAGGTCTTTCTGTACGACTGTATGGTACGGGACTGTATGGTGCACATGAGACGAAGAAGTGTGATTTTAATAAGTTTCATTAAAAATAAAGAATCACACTTTGACTGATGAAAACATTACTTCTACTTACTTGTGCCATGCTCCTTCCTTTCTCTTTTCTGACCTCCCTTGGTCACCTCTTGTTCTTTTCGATCCCGACGCTATTAGGGATAGGGTATCTTTCATTTTCCTCTTTCCTCTTCTCTTTTTTTTTTTTTTAATGTGTAAAAGTCATGTGATATGTTGGAATTTGAGTTTTGAGTTGTAATGCAGGAGGGTTTTTACTGGGTATGGCTGAGTCTTTCGGCGAGTCCCACACGCGGGGAGAGTCATGTTGGCTCTCCCTAGTGCGTAACTGCATTTTCCCTACCTGTACAAGTTTT
>NNCF01126367.1:578326-650333 GCA_002313205.1 Laupala kohalensis | reverse complement strand
TTTTTCATTGTTCTTTCCTTTCTTTATTTCAACAACAACCAAAAATACACTTCTTTCGATACTGTTTCACCCAATTATTATATACTTTCATATTATGTATCTATTTTTATATTTTTTATTTTATTTTTATTTTTATTTTTATTTATTTTTATATTTTCAGTGTATGTTACTGATGATGGTTGCTATGCAGCCGAAAAAGCTTTTTAACACCAATAAAGAAATGAGCAACATGAAAACGACCTTTAATTTATCATGCTATGATAAATACAAAAATATTTAAATCAAGTAAATGAACAACGTAAGCTAAGCCAGTTGAAATACCAAAATACAAAAACGGCATTGGACAAATAAATTTTGAATATATAGCGTTACTTTACTTCAGTATATTACCGACTACAATTGAAAAAAGAAGTTATTAAAAATAAGTTGAAACATTGATTATGTCAGAGTGTCTCAAAACAAATTCTTGAAGAAAAAAAAACTAGCAAACAGACTAAAACTTTGTATCTATCATTCAACATTGAATGATGCGTTTGAAGAGAAAAATAAAACATCACAGATATAATACGAATGATCACTCAAAATAAGTACCATGAGTAACAAAAATATTAGGTGATGGGGGAAATACGCACTAAAGAAAGAATTTACTAAATAAATATTTTTCTTTTTTTTTTATACTCCAACTTTTTGAGTGCAGGTTTTAAATAACCTCCTGCGAGAAACTATCTGTAAATGTAATTACTAAATTATACTTGTAAGCAACTTTGTAACATAGCTGTAATCTACCTTCTAAAGATAAGCAAAAATTGTAAAAAGAAATGAACTTGAGATTTGGAAATAAATTATTATTAATTTCGTTAAAAATGTTTACGTCAATTCTTCGACATTCAGAGAACCGACACGCAATGAGAGTGACTCCACAGACATGTGTCTAAAATGGTCGCACACAGTCCGGAAGTACTATGAAAGAAGGAACTTCACTTTTTCTATAACCGAACATTTTACGTCACTTGAAAACGATATTTCCTTCGAAGATATTTCCTAACGTTGAAAGGAACCTAAAGAGAGCGGAGAAACTTTCCTCCCAACAACTATTAGTTGAGCTTTGAAGAGCAAATGGAATACAAGACGCTGTTCCACTTATGTCAAAATAATCTTCAACTTTCGACGAGAAAAAGACCCAGACGGTGTACGTTTATTTCCGTATCGGTTCCAGAAAAATATCCTAAGTCCATACAACTGTTACATAATTATACCGTTGACGCTTTTTAACACTTGCAAATATATTGAATAATTTAAAAATCGCTCATAATCCATACTAAAACATAAATGCGAAAACGTATCTGTCTGTTTGCTGTCACGATCGCGACTAAAACACTGAACCGATCGTGACGAAATTTGGCAAAGGAGATATTTTAAAATTAAAGACATTAATGACGACGGGGTTGGGGAAAGAATCCGCTAAATTCGCTTACGCTGCCTAAACGGTTAGAGACAGGTGACAGTAATCAATGGCAATATTGTGAGTTTCAAAGAGTTCTATAAAAAATGTCCGCGACAGCATATGTTTATCTCCAACAATTAACCTAAAAATCATTAATAGTTATTCAAAAAGAGGAGTTAAAATACTTCAATTTAAGAGACTAATTTTGGAAGGAAAAAATCAATCAACATCAAATTTAATGGATTATTCGTTTTGTGCAATTAACGAAGATACAAACGTCTTTATATCGGAAAATGTTGACGAACAGTTTACACTTACAAGAATTTTCATGAAATGATGCAGCCGCGTCATGCATTGGAAACGGAAATTCGACCGGTGTGTCTCCCTCGAGATGGTGCAGTGTATATAGTAAAGTTTTGTCTTAAATCTGTATTATTATGAATTTGAAAAATTAGGATGCTCTACATGCTCTTAAAAATCAGTAAAAAAAAAAAGTAAATTCACATTACAATATACATAGATATTATTTTTTACTGGGTAAAAGTTTAGTCCAATAAAAATGCCGGGTAACGCCGGGTAATAAGCAAGTATAGGATACACAAAAACAAATCGTCTATTTCTATGACTGAACTAAATATTTGGCATAGCTTTCCCATAATTTCTACAACTAATATACCCGTTGAATTAAACACAAAAGTACAGAAATAAATTAATAAAGCAAATATTCTTAAGAGCATCTATAAACCTCTCAATTTAAAAGAATGTGTCGAAGTTTCAAAAAATGTTGAAGCACAATATTTTACAAAATTAACCAGTAGTAAAAAAACAGGATAAAGCAAACTAGTCAGGAAATTTTATCTATACCAATAAAAGTGAATTATTTGGAATATCTGCGGCATTAAATAGGAGAAAGTAATCGATGAAATTATAAAAATTTGATAGGACACTACGCAAGGGTTATGGCAATTAAAATGAACAGTATGGTTAATATTTATGAATTACAAGAGCAAAAAAACAATGATAATTGGTTGTTAATTACTAGATGTGAATCTTCACGAGACTGGCTACTGACTATGACGCTTACTAATGTGTGTACTCGAGTTCAAGTGCGTTATGCAAGGCGGACAATACACCGAAAGTGTAATATGCGTTACTGAATTATAGAAGCAAAGTTATCTTAAGGCAGTGAAGTACATACATTAATTTCAACTACATAACCTAAAAGTAAAATGGAAACCAAAGAACTATGAGTTTTATTTATTTCTGTGTAACGTGTATGTTCCTCCTGCCAGGATTTTACAATAATGGGTAATTTCGTACATATTAGAATAAAGTACTGAAAACTGAGTGTATTTTGTAGGTTTTCTTAGAGATATTTTATTCTTCCGGTAAGACATGAAGTAGAGGAATAAAATGTAAAAAAGTTTTACACCGAAATTTTAAGTCCCAACAAGTTCCCAACGTTTGGTCTCCGTAATTCTATCTAACAAATAGTTACTAGTCTGTCGACCACACACACACACACAAAATGAGTCACACTGTATTCAGGCTTGAAATCTCCGCAGATCGATAAATGCCCCCCTAAACCCACTTGTTAACCACATGGGAATAAGTAAAAAGTATTTTAAATTCTTTTTATTTCTCAGTTCATCATTTCATATTTAGCTGGACGAATCTCCACGTTAGTTTGAATACCCTTAGACGTAATTATTTACCATTCAGATTTTACATTGAATGCACATACATTGTAACATCGATAATTAACACTATTTTTATTTTATTTTTACATTTCTGTAGTAGCAATTACGATCGATAACAAAATAATTCAATAAAAAATACTGCAGCAAACGAGTATTCTAATGAAAAAACACAAAACCAACGCTAAAATGAAGGCCGAAAAACTTCAATCTACACCACGCTAAATCCAGCCGATTGTTCTCTTTCATCCCTCATTTCAAAAACTCCAGTTTAGTTTACTTGAATATCTGTCGTGGACACGCATTCCAGGCACCAAACAATGGAACGCAATTCTCTCCCTCCACGGAGGTTACATTTTTTTTCCACCAGGAAAATGTCCGCAATTTTTAGAGGGAGAGCTTGGCTGACCAGCCTCCCCAACTCATTCCCGTCCCTGTAACACCCACCCTCCAGCACTTCATATCAACCCTCTCCCCACCACTCGCCGACGTGAGCGGGTGCCAAAGCGATAATGGTGCTTGCACAATCGCAAAACGGACAAATGAAAACCAACCACAGCAACAATTCGGTGGCAATTTACGTAATGCATCATTAACAACGGAATGTGTGGCCGCTGAACAGTTGAGCCCAGCCTTATTCCGGCGATTCGGGAAAAAGTTCGCTCTCCGAAGTGTTGAGAGTTGTTACTGCGACTGAGGTATTGGAGCATTTCGTTTTGTTGTCACGTGCTGGTTTGCTGAGCTTATCAAAGTTGAAACTGTTCCGCAAACTTATAATGTCTTTTATTTATTTATTTTTCATTTCGTACACATATAGGAACCGAGTTTTCTAGGTCAATGTAAAATAAGGACGATTACTGTTGACAGTGTTCAAATTTTTTTTTTTGACATGTATTTGTAAATGGGAAATGTGCTACTGAAGCTTATCTACATGGAGCGATAGGAGGTAAGTGTAGGGTGGAAGGATATTGTTACTAGGTGGGCCGCTTAGCTGGGTTTACTTGGTTTACAACAACATGGTCCACGTGAAGGGGTTAGTAGAGTTTCTTAGTAATAATTAGTGTTATTGATACGAGGAGGTGGTGGATAGAGGAAGAAGGAGGGTTCGCTTTTCAGTAGTCACAGCTGTATGAACTGGGANAACATTTGTGAAAAAGCTACAATTTTTTTTCTGGCCCCACCGGGAATCGAACCGGGGATGACTTGATGAACTAGAACACTACCACCTGTGCCACGGAGGGGCAGTTATTTATTTTGACTACAACATCTTTCGTCAATAACATGGAAAATAATTTAAATTTCACCTATATTTTACAATCAAATATTCTTCAGCAAACAGTAACTTGCGATTTTTTCCCTCGCTATACCTATCTACGCAGGTTCAATTTCCAACATTCCTATAATTTAATGAACTAATGTTTTTCGTAGAAAAGACATCACGTGGATGGTTTGGACGGACATTATCTGGACAGTATTAACAAAGACCCCACTGTCTCCACATTAACACATTCAAGAGTAACCACACAGTCATCTCAATCAATGATCACTATATTAAAGAGTTAACTTATTTTATTCGAGCTAATTTCGATCATTCAGTTCATTCATTTGTAAAGAAGACGTATAAATAGACATGCCAAATAGCATGTAACTCAGAATTTTTCGAAACCAGCATTCGTTAACTTAACAGCTTAACAAGAAAATTCCTAATTCTTTCATCACAATATTTCTCTCGCAATTCCACACACTGCTGTCATCCAAACTCATTTCACATCATCAAACTGAAAACTCCCTAGTTTTGTTTCAACTCCTGCAACTACAGTCACAACCCCATGATAATATATCTCACGCACGTGGTTGTGTACACCCTTTCAATCACACAAAGGCAACCCAGTCATCGTTTCCCCATCTCATCTACATCAGTACAGCAACCTTCTCGACGTATTTCCTTGCGTTTTCATTTATCAACGGGGACACCCGCACTCCCTCCCTACATTGGAGACCGCTGGTCCTTTGCATACAGTTTTGCTTGGCAAGAGACCCACGGCTAAAGGAAATATTAGATATTTCGATTCGTAAGAGCTGCATTGATTCTGGAGGCCAAGAGTCCCAGGTAAAGGCCGTCGGCAGTGGAGCATGAAGAGGACAAGAGAGAAAGGCGAAACACATCAACTTCTCCAATATTGCACTCCGCCTTTCGCTCTGCGCCACCACCCGCACCACAACACAGTGGGACCAAACATCATCTACTAGAACAACTAAATCAGTCAAAATAATCTTATTGCTGAGAAGCCTCTTTCTATATTTGCAGGCAGCGACGAATACATCAAAAAGAAGTACCATGTAATGACTGGGAATATGTTTATATTGGTAAAACAGGACAATACTTTTAAAAAAAATGAACACAACAAAGTTGATGAAAAGAAAAATTGATACAAAAATTTAAATCATTCATTTAAGTTTGAAATGACAAAAATTATTGATTTTGAGGGTGACACACGATAAAAATCAAAGATATGATCGATATTATAAAAAATAAAGAAACGTGTAACAAGAAATCAGATGTCGATGCACTTGGTAAGGTTTATACACCGACTTAATTGTACATTGTGCTTAAGGTTACATATATAATATTGTTAATGTGTGTATGATTATACATATAGAATTATGAGCGAATTTTATAAAATTAAGACAGAAAAAATTTCCATATAGGAAGTAAAATTCGCAGATAGTTTTGACTATTGTTTAATATAATTATGTTTTGGTTCAAGACACAATTGCGTATGAAATATATAAATGGTTTAAAATTTAATATATGTAGAGTTCTATATCAAATGTTATATTTATTCTTAGAGTATATTTTGTACAATAGAATGTATTTTGATAGGGTTAGCACAACTGTGGCATCATATGAGTCACGTGGGATGCAGTAGTGTTCAGGGTCAGTATCATGTGAGTGTATGTGGTATGAAGATGGTATGAAAGGGTGTTATGAAGTGCCAGTTCGGTTTAAGTTCAATAAGTCTGCAGAATGAATGTCTATGGAGAGAGGTATGACATGCCCTGATGATGATATACATTTTATATCGAAATACATTGTGCGTTATGATATATGATCTACCCGCAAAAACTCCCAAATCCCATTATTAATTCCGAGGTCAAGAACATGATGCAGGATATAAATAAGAAATAAATCTTATCTTACTCAACTTATTATAGGAGAACATTTTCTCTCAAATTATTTTTTTCCGTGATTCTTTGAGGGAAATCACCACCAAATAAAGTGACTTTTGATTATACGAACAATCCCTGACAACATTACTTCGGACAATTGACTCTACTGTATTTCTTTGAAAGGCCACTACGCTATTATTACAACTTTTTTATGGTTCTTATCGCTATACTCATAATAAAGAAGGACTGAAGGAAATACTGATTACGTATGTTCGAGTAAAGTAAACTTTTCCTTCATTTTAATGTATGTTATTATACATATTAACTTATACCACTACTAATAAATTAACACACAAGTATTGTGTACAATAAAGGTGCTTCATTATTTTTAAAAGTGAAATCTTTTTCGCCGACATAGCCTGACGATGCCGACTACGTCGTCGTCGAAAAAGCTTCCGCTTTTTTGAATGACAAAACTTGATAGTACACTATACTTGCATATTAGATTATTAATGCAACAATCCACAGGTTTCCAACTACTACTACAATATTTTTTTGATATGTGATCTACATAGTGAAATAACACAAGGCGATCCACTGCGCATCCAGGCGGAGAGGGGCGTTGGCCAGCCAATTAAACGCAAGACATTTTGAAAGGGAAGTTAAAGGTGTTGTACAAGATTTATGTAAAGTGTTTGACGAAAGTGGGTTGTAGGTTTATCTAAAGTGATATCCTGATATGCCCGCACCGACAAATTTTGTCTTGAATGAGATTGAGACGGGCACACGTCTCTTATTCCACAATGTGTGGTCCACACAATCGTCTTTCCAACGACGTACAACATAACGAAGAGCTATTACCCATTTATCATCCTTTTCAATTGACTTTTCTTTTACACTCATGGCTTATTATGCCTATCACACATATATATTCTTTAAATTTATTGAACGTGTACTTGTCCTTCTTAAACTCTTCCTTATAGATCGCATTCATCACTCCCTTTGGACTTCATAATCCGCAAATACTCTCCTTCTCCTTTTCTACACATTCCCTCGTCTCTATCTTTTTTCTTCGTCACAAATTAGCAATAAAATTTTCATGACGGTTATAAATTCAATTAAATATCTATTTGGCTGAAATCATTCAGTATAGGTTACTAGATTTTTCACATAGGGTATATACTTATAAGTTAATTGTCCCTTTATACTTTTTTCCATAGCACATCGATTTATGTCTGTTCTTCCATATAATTCAACTATCGGATCACGCCTATTATTACTTGTTAACCCTATCCACGCTGCGCGCGTCTTCTCTGGGAATAACTCTACCTGTAATCTTTGACCACATTCCTCTACACTTCCCTTCACTGCACCGTTCGTTTCTCTAATCCTCTCATGCTATTGCAATATTACTACTACTCGTATGAGCCACTATCGACCACGTTCACTTCAACTGGGTTTTCCTTTCTTTTCCTCTTTCCACCACTCCTTCATTCTTTATGCTTTTTTTTCCTCCGTCCATCTTGAACCCGTCGTTTTCTTAGGCTTTTCCTTGACTGTATTCCTTGACAATTTCTTCCGCAAGGTTTTTCTTGATTGCATGATATTGAGTTCTTCAATGTCTTTCTCGGTCTCCTTAAACCAAGTATTATCCATTTTCAACCTTCCAAAATAACTAAACAATTTTTGTTAGTCTTTTGTCATCATTTCTTTTGAGGTGTCCATAAAAGGCAATTGCATTATTTGCTTTAAGTTTATTATTATTAGTATTATTATTATTATTGGCATTTATACCATACATTTTTCGAGTGCATGGAAAACGTGCATTTCGTGCCACTGTGCGTCGCCGGCGGCGCCCCTGCTCGAGCAGAAACAATATGCGGGGACGAAACCCTGGAAGGAACGGAAGTGGCGGCAGCGGTGGCGGTTCCGAAACGAGAGAAGAACAGAGCAGGTGGGTGACTACGGAGAGCGGTAGCCACCGACACATCCATCGCTGGTGATGATGGTGATGGCTTTGGAAATACAAGCGACGTTGCGCCAGGAGTGTAGTGCCCTATTTGGCAGTGGGGGAGCTTTCATTTCGGAGCTGTTCGTATCGGTGGCGGATCTCTGAGGAAGACTAATGGGGCTCTAGTCCCCTTCCCCATAGAACCTAAATTCTTAACAGATAAAATTCAAGTTGATAAATGACGTACTTTGTAAAAGTGTTACCTGACTAATAATTGTTATTAGTTATAATTGCTATTGTTATTAATAACATAATTGTTATTATTCTTAAAAATATAATTGTTATTGTTCTTAATAATATAATTGTTATTATTCTTAAAAATATAATTGTTATTGTTCTTAATAATATAATTGTTATTTTTATTAATAATACCAGGTTGTGAATTATTTATTTCACGTGTTTTATTTAAAGATAATATTTATAAAATTAGTTTTGTAAAATCATAATTCAGACATGCTCTCCGGTTGCCTCCCCCCCCTCCGGCCTCTGGATGTTATAGTATTAGAGACCTTAATGAAGAGAGAACCGTCAGCAGAGGGAATATCACACATAATTTCTCATATTTCCAGAAAATATTACGCGCAGTTTCATACTAGTTTCAATCAGCTGTAGTTGGTCACATTATTGAGACGTGTCTCCCTCCCTTTCTCCCTACTCCACTAATAAAAGGCAAGTGAGAGTTGACACCAAAGGGACTATGAGAAATTGAGCGTAGTAAATATAGCTCTAATGAGAAATTACGTGGTACAAAGTTATGGACACAGTTGACGGTTCTCCTTTGATTACGATCTCTAGTATTGTATTCACAACATTCTCCATCAGTAGTGGAAGTCTCGGAACTCGGTATCGTATTACCTCTAAGTTCAATATCTGAGTCATTTGGATGATAAAAGTATGTAATGGTTCTGATCGGAATTTTATTTTTTGCTTTTTCCAAACTTGTACGAATTACACAATCATGATAGGGTCTACATTGAATACACTGACAGGACCTACTATTCGAGGAGCATCGCTCCCACGACAAATGTATATTTATAAGAATTTGGGAGAGTTTGAATTAAGGTCTTGTATGAAAAAAAATATATTAAAATTAGAGGTGACGTGAGTTGAGACACGGTAACCCTAGATGCTTCGACATGCACTTTGGGAATCACAGACTAAAATTAAAATTTGGTATGCCAACATAAAAATATAATTGAAGAGAAAACATTTAAAAAGTAGTGGTATTAAGTACATTGTGACTTATAAAATGGATCTTCCTGGAAACATTTCAAGAAATACTGTCATACTCTAAGAAGAACATATGGAATCAAAAATTCCTTTGGATCGCAGAAAATACAAAGAGCAAATGCTCAATAAAGCAAAAACAAAAGTATGTAAAAAACAGCTAATTAAATGGTATTTCTTTATATCAAAGAAACGATTCTTTAATATACATTATTTTTCAAAAAACAAACTGGTTCGTAGAATACGTTGATATTTCATATTCGTGGTTTCAATCGATATCTTGTGAAAATTGTAATCCATGTTAAGGTAACAATATGACATTATCTTTTACAATTTTAGTTAATATGCTTTAATACAAAACCGACATGTTTCGGAGAGCTTTCCCCATCATCAGTGTTCTACAACAATAAAAAAAAACTATATACAATTTAAGAATGAATAAACCGAAATATAGAACGATAAAAATACTGTAAAATACAAAGTCATAAGTTTATCGAAATAAAATGGGAACAACATAAATAATTTGTCTAAATTACATATCAATTGCTCACAATTTAATCAGAGTATTTGTTTCGCAATAAAACATTAATTAAAATTGTAGAAGTTAATAATATTTTATCATCCTAACTTTGATATTTTTTATCAATAGAGATAAAAATACAAAATTGTATTAACATGTTGAGAAGGAAGAAAAGAGGATCACCTTTCTATACAGCGAAATATTTCGTTATTCATTAGGATGAATTCACGACTGTTAGGTTTGACTGAGCAGATGATTTGAGAAAAGAAAATTTGGCAACACTGTACGTGTGTAACTGTGAAGACTGGAGTGCTTTCGCGGTGAAAAAGAGAATCTTGCGAGAATGAAAGCAACGTTGAAGTGAAGAGATTTAGAGTGACGGCCAAAGAATAGACTAGGTAATGAAAAGAATGGGGATTCTATAAAGGGTTCATGAGGTGAAGAGTGTAAAAGATGAGTTCGCAAAGAAATACAGATTCAGATATTCAGGAGAAAAGAACTATAGAGATAAATTACGCATTATTCTTCACAAATATTTACAATTTTCAAAGTTTCCCTCAGGAACTTTGAAGAGTATTATCTTTCAAATAAATACACGAAGAAATAAAAAAATAAGTAAATAATCGGAAGTCATGGTCATTACAATATATCCAGGTCCTGGTTTTTCTCCGGTTTTCCATTGGGCATAGGCGGACATATATACAGGTCTTCTAGTCTCTTACATAGGGGCGGCGGTCTATTGTAAGAAATAACCATAAATTTAGAGAGCTACAATTCTTAAACAGTATTTTTTCGAGTAATATGTTTGATAATAATACATACTTGTGGCATAACGTTTTTGTATTATATTATATACAAATTTGTTCGTATTGATATTGTAATACGTAGCTGACCTTTGTTTTTCTTATCTTACGAGCGTGCTGAAAAGTTCAATCTGCCTCTGCCGCAGGGTCCTTAATCGGAATTGACGGGATGGTCCCTTGTTTCATTCCTTATTGTTCTCCACGTTAGCATACTCAGTTTGTAACTGTTTTTTGACTCTAAATTTATTACTATTACTATTATTATTTCGACTGAGAATAAAACAATCAAATAGTTGACGGCACACAAGCTATCAACATACCACAATCAGAAACATTAAATGAGACTGAGAACGCAGTGACAGTCAAGAACGTTTTTTAATGAATTTACGAAAACGCTTTGACGACTCTTCTCAAGAATTGAAGAGGAAAGAGTAGACAAATTAAGGGGGGACCTCAAGGACAGTTTATAAAAAGAAAACTTGGTAGCTTCATAGCACACGTGATGCGAAATACGTTTCATGATGATCCAGTTTACTGAAGTATCTGCTACAGAATAGTATTGGTAGAGAGGGTGACCGAGAATTGATATCAAGTTTACACGATCGATCAGTAAATGTTGTTCATTTTATAAAAAAGTTTATGATTCAAAATAACCAAATGACTAAACGAAGACGATAACGAAGCAACACTATTACAGTTTTGACATCAGTTGTTAATTAATTTTCGTTCTTTCCGAGCAATAACCACTCTCATAAAAAAAATGACCGAGCAAAAAAATAAACAAAAAATGTATTCTAGTGATTTCGATTAGTTTTGAACCTTCAACACAACAAGTATAGATATTCTTCAACTGATGTCACAAGATATTCATTTCTTATTCTACTGCGAATTCTTAAACGAATTTCTTTATAGGAAGGAATTAAAGAACTTGAATACTTACAATTATATTATAATAAAAAATTAGAAATAATATTATCCACTTTATAATATTCCACAACAATGTAAATTAATGACAATATTTCCGAAAAAAATGTTTGAAATCAATAGTTGATAAAACTATGCAGCATGAACTCCCTCCACGTAAAACGTAATGTGGAACTATCGAACACATTATAAAAACATCACAGTCATCCTTATCTATTGGCAAGAACAATTCAAAGCTTGCCCTAGAAATAGGGTTGCCCTAGACACAGTAATGAGCTATAGAAGAAACGATACACCAACACAGGAGACTGCAATGTACTCCAGATTTGTATGAAAGTAACTTCTACTAATGAAAGTTTCACAACTTATTTAATATCCAAAAGCGAGGAGACCCGTTTATGTTACGTTGTGGAAGATTACAATGGTAGAGGATGCTTATACTAGGAAACGGGGAACAAGGTATCATTGCTGAGCTGGAGACAAGTGCAATGTCTGTAAGTATGACCCAGTTACACGGGAGCACACAGAAACTGGATAAGGAGCAACAAACTACTACGTAACGGGGAAATCTAATACATTTCGAAACCACGAAGAACACGGTAGAGAATTCCTTCATTCCTCGTCCCTAATCCAAAAGTGGAAGGTTAAATTGAATAAATTAAATTATTTTATTCATGAAGAGGTTCAGGGCGTGATAGCATGCTGAAGGTGAGGAAATTGGGAAGGATAAATATTGAGTTGTCGGGGAACATGGATCCAATCTTGCTCTGAAGTACGAAGTTTCTCGTAGTTTCCGCGAGTGGGGTATCGAAATTTAGAACAACTCCTCGCTATCTGAACAGGTCGAAATTGAGCGAGTCACCTTAGTCGTACAGGCACCCGAGCCTTACAGCTTAACGAAGGGCATGCGCACTCGTGCAAAAAAACAACTTTTATTTTACCAGTAGGCCGTCGGACATCGGCCAAGCGATCGCATTGAGACATTGGTTTATATGATTAGTTCAAAAACTACAAGATGGCGCTGTCCTTAGCTCCAAGTACATCACGTAGCCTTTACTCAGCATTGGAATCCTATACCTCTCGTGTCGACAGTGTCGGTTTCTAACGTAATGTATTCATGGTAAACACTTTATTATGCATAATATTTGATCTAATGTATGCGTGATGAAAAGTGTACAAAGAGCATACAAACGTTAACATATTTCAATAAATCAAGCATTTATTCCCACTTTTTAACCATAAAAAAAATTATAGACATTTTTACAGGGCACGTTTGCTGTTGCATTATACTGAAGGCTGTAGGGTATTTTTTCCTTTCCGGATGTGGTATATATTGGGTGTCACAAGCGCTTGATCCAATACTATAAACACCGCTGGGTGGAGGTGCAAGGGGAGGACTGGGGCGGTTCACCCCATCGCACCCTCCAACACGAGACCACCGGAGACCATTGGCATGCAGAGGAGGTGGGTGTAATGGATCCCCGCTGGGCGGCGGATAGCAACACAATACACCGATTGTACGTCAACTGCGACACGGTATTCGCAGTAATCATGTCCAAAGATATATTACAAGATCAACAAGAGACATACATTTGCTGGTGGTGCAGGTCAGTCATTGGAAGGGGAGATATCAACTGGTACAATAACAACAGCACTAGTATAATGCTTTAATATACCTTACATATCTGTATAAAAGTGTACAAAGCATATACGTACTAGATATCAGTCGTTTAGCAGGGAAGATTTTCATGCACTCCTACCAACTTAATTCAAGAATGTACTTCTTTATGCTCTGGGGGTAATAGTTACAAGTTTAACTTACAACAAAAGAGTACCCTCAAGATCCATGTGGAAAATAGGTTCGTAGCGATCAGAACTTTAAAACAATGCCAGCGCCAATACCGAGACTTTATCGTCGACCTACATTGAATTCCTTAAAAAAATTTTCAGGTTAATAATGATTCCCTTCTCCATTGACTGTACAACATTCTGATACATATTAATCTTATTTACATTTTTTTTATATTTTCTCTTCACATAACGAGAATATTACTAAAGCATCTTCAGTACTTTCTTTTTTTAAATTTATTTTTAAAACTTGTTTTCATGTAATGAATGGTCCCGTCCCTGCCCTTCCACTCGAGAATAGTCCGGAGATTATTTTTCCGAACATAATAACGAAGACATATTTACAAGAGATATCTAAACATGCGCCAGTAATTGACCCTATTTCTCAAACTTGTTTTTCTGCTCCGCAGGTGACTAACCCCTCCCCCGCACCCGACGACGAGTGGCTTGGGGCGAAGAGGCTTATCTACCTTCTCGACCTCTTTGCCGTTGTGGAGAATCTATTAATAAAGTTGGGGCAAGTGGCGCCGCGGTGGCGGTCGTGCAGAAAGGGATCTCGTCGAACAAATGACTGCCACCCTTCGCGACGTGTTCGTCGTCTCGACGGGTTGAGAGGCGGCAAAGGGACGGGATAGCAGTGGAAGGAGAATCCACCGCACAAAATGCGAAGACCGAAAGTTCAAACGAGAGGAAAAACGAGATTCCATGAACAGTCTTCGCCAAATAATGAAGTGCGATTCAAATTACGTTTCATTTGCCTACCTTAGACGAGAAAAATTAATCGTCACCTCGAAAGGTGGGATCGATGGTTAATTATACATTAATTTATACGACACCATAGGTTTTCAGAAAACTTCAGTCCACGGAGATTTCACAGTACTATATTCGGCTTAACAGCGAAAAAGTGAAGAAAAAAATATCACGATAGGCCGATTACATGATTGATAGCACAGACCCACAAAAAAGTCCTCTGTACCAGAGACCCCAGTGTATGGATTTGACGTATTTTTTTGATGCTGAGAACGCCGTTGTCACTAGAAAGATTCATCGTGTCAATTTTTAGTAATCACCGAATTACCTCAGCAGGTTTTAATGAAAAAATGGCAATTTTACAAGTAACGTGGAGGTGCCCTGGTTGCAAAAACACGAAGGAAAGCTAATAGATCATTATTTGTACTACGATTCATTAAAATTTTAAATATTATTATCCCTCAAGGTTCAACGCTCGAACCAATTTTCTTCTTAATGGATTCTCCCGGAAAAATGTTTTGTTCCAATTATTCAACATTTAATAAGAGGAAACAAGGCACCCATGAGTCAAACACTTAACATTTTCCGTATTATCAAAACACAAATCGTCTATGTTACGAACACCTTTTATTTGCATTGGGTAAAGCAATTCTTACACGACACTAAATGGCCTTAAAATTGCATTATTTTACATAAAACTTTACATAACGCCAAATTACCCAGAGGCCCAAGCCCCCTCACCCCCCCCCCGCCATTGCCATTTTTCATTAAACCTGCTGAGGTAATTCGGCGATAACTAAAAATTGACACAATGAATCTTTCTGGGGAATCGGCATATACCCGGGTCTCTAGTACAGATAACTCTTTTTTGTGGGGCTGTGTAGTTTTTGTCTTTGACAAAGACTATACATTTTCATGCAAGTTTAATCGCTATATTAATGTTCCATTTTCATCTCTCTTTTTTTGACAGTTCTTTTCTTCATAATACTTATGTCTCTCTTAACTTACAATAAGACAATACGAATTGATGAATATAAACAGAATAATTTTCTCTCAAATATCTAAACTTGACCAATATAAGAACTAAATTGTCTTGGTGTAGTGAAAGAACGAAAAAGAAATAAAATAGAAAATACATATGTAAACTATTCTTTCTTTATTTAATGATACAAATATAATTTGTATGTTAACACTATTTTACCTTTCCTGTAAACACATCCTTTACATTTATTGTTTTACTTATCTAAATGTTGAAAATATTTTTTTTTTGTGGGGCTTTAGGGCTCGTCAACAGCGAGATCATTAGAGCCCTTAAAACTTGTACAGGTACGGAAAATGCAGTTACGCACTAGGGAGAGCCAACATGACTCTCCCCGCGTGTGGGATTCGCCGAAAGACTCAGCCATACCCACTAAAAACCCTCCTGCATTACAACTCAAAACAAATTCCAACATATCTAAAAACAATTTACTAAAAACATTTAAAACAAAAAGAAGAGGAAAGAGGAAAATGAAAGATACCCTAGCCCTAATAGCGTCGGGATTGAAAAGAACAAGAGGTGACCAAGGATNAAGGGAGGTCAGAAAAGAGAAAGGAAGGAGCATGGCACAAGTAAGTGGGAGCAATGCCAGACTCAGCTCGCGGCCCCGTGTTCGCCAAACACGTACTTACTAGATGTAAGTCCCCTGGGGGAAGAGGAAAATGAAAGATACCCTAGCCCTAATAGCGTCGGGATCGAAAAGAACAAGAGGTGACCAAGAGAGGTCAGGAAAGAGAAAGGAAGGAGCTTGGCACAAGTAAGTGGAAATAATGCCAGACTCAGCTCGGGGCCCCGTGTTCGCCAAACACGTACTTACTAGATGTAAGTCCCCTGGGGGGTGTTGAAAATAAAACTGGCCCGGAATATATTTAAAATTTCTTACACTGAATTGACCCTTGTTAATGAACAGGAGAACTGGTCGTCACAGAAAGTGTTGGAATAAGGCCACCGTTGTCAGCGATGTACTCGGTTTATCAAACTGTGAAACACGCGTCGCAGCTTTGCGTTTTCAATGGTCTTCTGTAGCTCTTCCAGTGTGCGAGGATTATTTGAGAACACCTGACCCTTCAATTTGCCCCTCAGGTAAAAATCACAGGGAAAGACATCGGGCGATCGAGATAGTCAGGAAATTTTAATGTCCTCTCCTCACTGAACACCTCAAGCACTCCTGTCATGGTTCTAATGGCGGTGTGTGCTGTTGCTCTGTCCTGCTGAAAATATCCATAAAGTACTTCATTTGCTGCGAGTTGATCCACAAATGGATTAAAGAGATCATAAACAATATTCTTTTCCGGGTCTCTCTTATTTTGCAGACTCTGTATGATACCTATCGTAANACCTATCGTAAATGTAACTACTTAAGGAGTCAGAGCGACTAGGGTTAAGTAGAGCGACTAGGGTTAAGTACCCCCAAGAAATGTTTTAAATGATAGTTTGAACCATTCTCTATCCAGTGGTGGTGAATCTTCATACCCTTACAGCGCTAAATTTTGAATTATTTGACTTAAAATTACAATTGGGTTATATGGAGAAGCTTTCGCGGGCTTATGTTTTTTTTTATATTCTGGCTTAACAAAGCGAAATTTTTTTTCTTCTAAAACATAGCAAATGTATATAGGAACAAAGCAATGACGTTAAGATTTAATACCTTACGAGGCATTTACAAGAGGAATTCACCAAAAAACTACGGAAAATACTGTTCTAACGGGAATCGCAGCCGTTTCATGTGTCTAAAGCCAATGCGACCGTAATCAAAGAAGGAGTCAAACGACAGTCTAAATTATCAAGTTTTAAAATCATAAAATAATTGTTCTCGTACAATATAAAAAAATCAGTAGAATGAATTATTAATTAATAGGGAATACTTTGGTGAATATTTCCATGTTTCGTGAATAGTTGGTAACTTGACTTCAGTCACAGAGCATATAACACCTTCATCTTGCACTTTTATTTCAGGAATCGTGTTGGTAATTTAATTTGAATATTATTTTGAAGCATCACTCTGGAAGCGTATTGGATTACAGGGGATGCTCATAACTAACTCAACATTAATGTCAACACCCTCTTCAATCGCATTTGTGAGCTAAATCAGACTTTATGGGTTTCCCGATGATGACAGTAATACCCTTAAAACAAACCGAACCTCCACCAAGTGCCCGTAACAACTGAGCCCCAAACGACAACTTTAGTGACTCGCATTTTAACAAAACGGATCTTACCCTAATTTATATTTATGCGTGACACAAAACAGCGTACTTAGTATCCGAGGTTGATGAGGGCGCCACATTGATTAGGGGGAAGGGAGTGTAATAATACGGAACGTACGTAGAAATATTAAACTTTGAGAAGCAGTTTGTTCGGTGGGTTGCTAATACCGTATTACCGAAATGGGTTAACGCGTAATTGGACGTAACACCCGATTTATTCATTGCTGTACACTTATGACAATGACGATCAAAGTACAATCTCGGGAGAAAGTAAAGAAAATAATTAAAAAAATATCGATTCCAATATAGAAGCTTATTGATTCTTTATACGCATATATAAAGTACAATATACTGAATTCTAAAAATTCACCACAAATTAGTAAAAGAGGCAATGGCATTTTTACGTTATAAGTTTAAATGAATAGAATTTATCTATATACTAGCTGATTATTCAGCGTTGCCCGAGTTTTTTTCTAAGACTAACTTTCTTTTCCTCAGAAAAAAATATATCTAAATAGTAAGATCAGAATACTTTTACTTACTGGTTTTTGGAAATCGTAAAATATCCCAATTTTTCGAATTCAGAATATTACAAATTTAATTCATCACTGCACCTTATTGATACTACTACTCATTCTAACCCCTCCACGTGGGCAAAGTTGTTGATTAACCCGCTCACCTACTAACAATGGCCTACCACCAAACTTCTACCTCCTATCGCTCCATGTAGATAAGCTTCAATAGCACGCTACATTCACCATTTACAAATACTACAATAAAAATCGTACTTACTTACAAGATGTGTGGGCGATTTCCTATTATTTCATCCTTCACCTATTCCCCTTCGATGTGACAATATTTAAAAATTACATCAAGTGAAGAAACTACGTCATTTATTCATTTGAGACGGATGTCCCTACAATTGACAGCTCTGACGAGTCTGACCATACTGGTAATATAGTTGTACTCCGTAGTGTATTATCATATACTAAGCATAAGTTATTTTGATTTGTAGTACGTTTTCCGTAGTATATTTTACATCACTTTTACTTATGTCACCGAACATTACAGAAATATATTTTACTTTTTCGGAGGTGCGATCACGAAGGCATTGCGCTCGGCCATGTTCTTTCATGACCAAGTGCAGTTCAAACAAGTCAAGTGAGCTCCTGAATATTGTCTATACTATACTATTAACTGGCAGATAGAAATAAAATAATGTTTTTTCATCATTATAATGTATCGTGTCGGGATATAAAACAATTACAATAAAAAAAAGAAGAGTTATACTTCTCAGTGTTATAACTTGAAGTGCTGGTCCCACCTTCACGTTATAATTCTTTTAAAACACAACAATATGAATAATAACGAAGAAAAAACATGATTCAATTTGTATTTATCAGTTAATAATATAGTGCATATAATAGTCTGCAACTAGCTTCACTCGTTCGAAATGCATAAGAGCATGAAGAAACATGGCGACCGAGCACAACTGTTTCCAGATTGAAGCATCTCATCTCAGAAAAAGTTGAATATCTTTCTCAAATGTCCGGTGACCTGTAAATAAAAGTAATGTAAAATTACTAATTTTACTACAAATCGACTAAAAGCCTTTTTTTGAAAATACGCGTTTCCACCACACGACGGAATGTATTACACCATCAATTATAATTGCAATTATTTCATTTAAATGGCCGGTGTGGTACGTTTTTGAAGTTGAAATCACAATAAGTACATATCATTTACACCCATTTCCGATATTTTAGTGATTTAATTCTATCTGGGCTCGTACCTTCACAGCCAGACAAATGCAGAAGAGCGTAGGACAGAAGCACGTGGATGGCTATAGACTCCGCACATTCCCCTAACTCCATGGCGAGTGAGATGCTAAAGCACCGCCAGGCATCCAATTAAAGTTGCACCATCCCATTACTGAGTCGGCAATGGGGGGTAGGGGGTGGGGGGGTTGAGCAACGGAGACAGTCTGCGGCGAGGTTTTGTAGATGGCGCGGGGGTGAGACGGGGTTGAGAACTGGCAGAGGTATCCCCTCGGGGACAACACACCAGTCCTCAAGGTAGAGAACGGACGCTCGGAACGGCACCTGGAGAATACGGATACTGGAGGGGAAGCCGAGAACAAGAGAATGCCTAGAAGCTGAATTTTGTAAGTGTTGAGTCGACAGAGGAAAGAAGGGTTTCAATATTGTAAGCAGAATGTCTTTTTTACACTCCCATTGCTTGAAATATTTTTTAACATGCTAAAACTTTATTTTAACACTTTCACAAAAGAAATAAGAGTTTTGAGATCATCCCGACATAAGTTCTTTTTTTCTTTTTCAGCAATCCCCACTTTGTCGACAGGAAGTTTATACCTAAATTTTTAAAGGTATTCCTAACACATCTCATATAAGTTGAAACAAGGCGCATTCTTATTAGAAATAAATATTATCCCAAAAAATTTATCTTTTTAAATTATAGCTTTTTACAACAAAATTTCATTCCTACGTTCATCTCTTTCCGTGTTTTTCTTTTAAATTACGAATGGTTTGAAAGGCAAAAATACTGTTTGCTGTCAATACAAAGTACCGCTAATACATATGTGAATAAATAGTCGATAATTTAATATCTCAAAGTAAAAATTCGTACAAAACCGATAAGAATGGATAAGAAGTTTTCAAAATCACTTTTTCGTTATCAAAGACACCTTAAGGTGGGGCAAGCACTCCAAGTTAGTCAAAATTGCGGAGATGTATATTTGTTTTCTTTATTATTATTATTATTATTATTGTATATTTGCTTTACAACAAAACAATGCGTATAATAACAAAGAAAAAACATGACATAATTTGTGTCTTTGAGTTAATAATGTAGTATAAACAGGAATTAAGGAATTTCAGGAATTCGCTTGATTAGTTTGAAATACGTAAGCGTGTGTACAAACATGGCGGTCGAGCGCAACGGTTTCGTGATTTATGCATCTCGTCTCAGAAAAAGTTCAATAGCTTTCTCAAATGTCCAGCGACCTATAGATAAAAGTGGTGTAACAAATACTACGTAAAAATTTGCTGCATATCAAAGTACACTTCCATCATTTTCGTGATTTAAAAGGATTTTTTTCTTCATAAGACGCAATGTATTTCCTCATCAATTATTTAAAGGAAATAATTGCAAATATAATTGATGGAGAAATACATTGTTAGTTTACATGGTCGGTGAGGTATGTTTTTTTAAGTTGATATCACAATAAGTACATGATACTCTGTTTATTTATGTCGATTTCCGATATTTTAGTGATTTAATTCTACCTACCCTAGTACTACCCTTAACATTTTTTATTCCTCAAGAATGGTTTCTCCATCAGACAAAAGTTTTACAAAAGAGAAAGATCTAAATTTATCGTTTTGACAAACCAGATTACAACTGCAATTCGCTGCTGAAGCACACTATTGCCAACGGATATCCGGATAAGGAAGTTTTCGGGCGGCAGCAGGATCTGACTGCCCGTCGACGAACCTTAATCCACGTTTTGCGTGACGGACACCGGTGGCATAAAGCCACAAAAAATGGACGTGCCAACCACAAACATTGACCGTAATTAATTGTACGGCTACCAACCTGCATACTGCATGAGGTTCATGCTGCCCATTTAGCCGACACGAATAATGTTTTAAGATGATTCAGTGATGACCAGACTGTGTGTTTGTGACATGTATGATTTTGGACAATATTTCCTCGGGAGAGTTCAGTAGTTTATCATCCAAAAGTTATGGTTTCATTACTTTAAAACGCCATGAAATAAAGTTTAGGACAAGAACTTTACGATATGCATTGAAAACATAGCTATAAAGCATACGAATAGGGTCACGAAAACAGAATATCAATAATAAATCCGGTTTCCTTCCGGATATAGACCTATTCTTCATACAGGTTCACTAGGTTCTTGTCTGTTGAAAATATAAATCTTGAATTTAAGAGTTATTTTAAATACAAATTTGTTGCTATTCTGTTAATATAACACGTTACGAACTTTTTTTATTCTTATCTTAGGCGCGCTTAAAAGTTAAATCCACCTCTTGCTTAGGGCCCTTGATCGGAATCGATGGAATGGTCCCTTTCTTGTTTCCGGAGAGTAAATTAGTCTATCGTCCTCCCCAGGCCACACGCAGTTAGTACTGCTTTTTTGACAATAAATGTATTATTATTACAATTAAAATAAACATTTATTGTGACAATAAATTATTTAAGGAAAATGAGCGTATTTTATTTTGTTTGAGCAGAAAACGCAACTATTGAGTAATAACTTATAAAGAAATTATTGAAAATCGGCCATTGCTCTTCCGTATATCTGCGTGAAGGCTACGAAGATTTATTTGTACCATAATTAGTGCATTACTCTTGATTTCTTGCGATATTTCTCTGTTTAAATTTTTGTATCTATGGAATATATATTTGATAATGATAAATTAAAAGTAGTTTAAATTATAATTTATCACTTTTTGATATTGTTGCCAATACCCCACAACTACCAAGAATATATATTTTCCTAGCAATAAAACCATTATCTATGATTGAAAAGACCTTATTATATACAACCACGAACCAACAAATCCACTGGTATGAACTTGAGTTCCAAGCACTCACCATAAAAAAATATATCCTTGCCTTCGAAATAAATCACCCTCTACCAATTATTCTTTTAGCAATACAGTCCCTTTCCTTCACGCGTGCGCACGCAAATAAATAATGTAACAAGATAAGTCTCCCTCTCCTTTACTTGTCTCTGAAGTGAAAGAAGACCTCCACTGCGTCCCTCCATAGAGATAAGTGCTTTCCTCCAGCACAGGCTCGTCACAAGCCAACGACTCGCTTTAAAGGCTGAGGCAAAAGGTTGAATTGCAGTCTACCAGAAATCATTTCTCTTCAGTCCAATCCACCTACTTTTCCTGTCCTGAACACTCACTCACTTTTTCTTATTTCGCGTCTTCTCCTTCTCCCAAGTCTTAAGATCTATAATGTCTATAGTCGTTTTAACTATACTAAGAGCCATACAATCATTTTTATTTTAATATCTTCCGTCTTGTTCTTGACCTCCGAATTAAAATGGGATTTGGTACATTTTTGCGGTTAGGTCATATATAAAGTACTCAATGTTTACTTGCCGACGATTCATATCATCATCGTATAATTCATATCATCATCAGGGCTATCATAATATACAAACAAAAGATATTTTACAACTACATACACAATTTACACCTATTATTATACATCCTTACTATATATAACATTATAATTCATTAATAAATACTATATACCAATTTGCATGTACCCCACTATATATTAATTTTCATTACATACCTTGTAATCCTCGCTCCACATACACTCATTCTACACACATATTCAACCTAACATTCAACTCTTTACACCCTTCCAAAGCATCTTCAAACTACATACTATTACTCACACTCAAGTAATACTGACACTCAATACTTATGCATCCCACGTGACTCATATGATGCTACAGTTGTGCCAACCCTATCAAAATAGATTCTACTATACAATTATACTCCAAGAATAAATATTTTTACTATAGAACTACGTATATTACATCTCTACATATATATTCTATATCACTTATTTATTTTCTTATGGTATTATGAATTTTACGTTCTGCGTTTATTTTATGTTCTGCGTTCTGCGTGTGTCCCGTACAAGCTTTATCCATATGAGCGAGTACAAAGACAAGAAAGAAGGAAAGAAAGAAAAGAGGAAAGAAAGAAACAAGGAAGGTAAGAAGGGAGGAACGAAAGAAGGAGGGAAGGAAAGAAAGAGGGAAGGAAAGAAAGAGGGAAGGAAAGAAAGAGGGAAGGAAAGAAGCTAGGAAAGAAGAACAGAAGGAAGGAAAGGACAGAAGAAAGGAAAGAAAGATAGAAAGAAAAAGAAGGAATGAAGGCAAGGAAGAAAAAAGAAGAAAAAAGAAGAAAAAAGAAAGAAAAGAAGGGAAAGACTGCAATTGTGACCATAATCCCTCACAGCAGCGACAGTTTATATTCATTGCCAGTTATCTCCGTTTTATCGCGCAGCAAATGAAGATACTACCATACGCGTAGCATTTCACCAGAGGAATGTGTCAAAGTACAACGAAAGGGTGGAAACACGGGCGAGGAAAATTAAAGGTTGGAAGGAAAAGGACTCGTAGTTTAGGAATCAATATCAAGTGGTCAAGTTGCGAAATAGGGAGTGGCCAATGAAGGAAGTAGACTCAGGTTGAAAGTTGATTGAAGGGAGGCGGAACTTCTCGGAAAGGGAAAGTAGGAAAGTTCCTCAACGAGGTAGGGATTGCTAATGTTGTTCGTCATAAAAAGTGAGGAAAGTGGGATCTATATGCGTCAGTCGCATTTCGAGTGCAATATGGATCTTGTGAGTTTTTATATGTAAGGAATATGTTTAATGGTAAATCCTACAAGGGTTGCACCTTAAATGGTTAACAGAGGTTTCCCCGTCCTGCTCATAAGACCGTCAGAACTGTCACGCAAAAGCTCAGAAAATTCTAACCTAGCGCAAAGAAAAATATTCAAAAATTCAAATCCCAATATTGTTTTTACGAATTTTTGAAAATTCCGATGTTTGCTTCGTACGAAAGCAGGTTCAGTTAGTGAAACCTATATCAATATTATTTATATTCACTATATAAAATTTCGGTGGTAGGTCCCGTCAAAATCATTTTAAAAAAGAAAAATAAATTAACTATATCTTCAGGATCGATTATTGTACCATATTATTGTATATTATCTATTCTGATTCAATGACGATACTATGTTTTTGTTTTTTATTTTGGAATTCATACATAACTAACATGGGTAAAGTACACTTGCTAACTTGTATAATATATTAAGATGAACCTTCTTATCTCAATTACACAAGAAAAACTATTACAGTTAAACATGTGACTCGACAGTTCTTAGAAATCACAAATGTCTCTCGGGCTCCTGTTTGGGAGCCATTAATTGGGAAAAATTTGCCTACCTAAATCTACTAATATCATAAAGACATCACATTATTTTGAATTAGACACTAGAAGAAAGATTCTACACAAAGGTGACATTTGTAACGAAAAAATGTCCATTTATTAATAACTTGTAAACATTGCAATGCCAACTTACAAATACAACTTATCTCGAGTATTTTTGCGCCCGCAAGTCGTTCCCGCACTGACGCAGCTGAGCAGAGTATCTACGAGCTTCGCGGGTGACGCGATGCACTAACTGAGTTCGATGCCCTGCATCTACCCTCGCCAACTCTTACTCCCGGACTTCCCCGAAGTGCGATGCCGCTTACTATGACGGCGCTTCACCCGTCTCCCGGCTGTCGCTCTGTGCTGCTCGCTAGTATTATGGCCGCTACTGCTGCCACTGCTTCTACTGTTACAACTGCCGCCGCTCTTGTTACTACTCGTCGTGATACTGCCTTTCAGCCGCATCTCCACCGCGCAAGTCGCCTCCACCAGTAGAGGGAGGATGACATCGTCGATGTCTCATTGGATATGTAGTTCCGGCTGGTCGGACATCCGAGCTCGTTCCTAAAGCTTTTAGGTGCATCGGGTATACTTTTTCGATATTTAACACTCGGGGAGGTAAATATTACTCTCAATATACATAGTAAGATTGCAATAATAGAGTAAGTTTTTTTAAAAAAATAATCTTTTTTCCCTCGTTCCATGTTTTATGTATATAATAATTTTCCTCGCTTTATGAAATAAATAAATATAAATAAATTTATTGTCAAAAAACAGTACAAACTGCGTATGACCACGTGGAGGGAAAAAAAACTTAATTTACTCTCCGGAAGCAAGCAAGGGACCATCCCATCAATTCCGATCAAGGGCCCTAAGGCAGAGGCGGATTCAAAAAATTCAGCAAAAATTCCTAGATAAGATAAAAAGTTAGCTGCGAGTTATAATACTAATAGAATGTCAATATGTTTGTAATTTTAAGCAAAAAATTACATGTAAGTTATTATCGAACTATAGATTATTCTGAGTATAGTGCTTAAAAATTGAAATAACACTAAATTCACGATTTATTGTTACAATAGACCCGCCCCTAGACAAAGCCTAGAGAACCTGTATGATAAATCCGCCTCTACCCGAAGGAAAACCGGAGAAAAACCCGGGCCAGGATTATTATTATGTATATAATAATGTAAATAATTAGACTATACAGTATTGGATAAATATAAGTTTTTAATATGAAATAATACACAATTTTTTTTAACCAGATATGTTATAATTGTATATTGTAATACTTTGTTGATATTTATATACAATATTACCTTTGTTAATGTTTTAATTGTAATTTTTTTCTCATCATTCTGGTAATGTAGAGATGGTAATAGATCCTGTTATGTCTTTAATTGCACTGATGATGGATAAATAAAGTATCCAAAACGTTGGCATCTTTCTGTATAAAAATTCAGCCTGAGTATGTTTGTGCTCGCAAAACTCGAGAAGGCGGTCGATTGACTTGAAATTTTGACACAACGCTGCACGCAAATACGCGCGTGTTTTTATATACCTATTATATAGATGTCACCTACGATAGGTATAAACATGCTTTTTTTTGAAAATATACATACGCGAAATACCAGTCACTGACTAATCACGAAATATCAGGAACTACAGAGCCTACAAACTTCAAATATGGCATATAGGTTCCTTTTATGGTGTAGACAACGGATAAGATAGGATTTTACGAAAATCCACACCTAACGGGGTGAAATGGGGATCGCAATGTTTTAAGTATGTATTCTAACATAACTCTTAGAGTGCCTGGAGCAATTTCAACCAGACTTGATACACTGAAAACTGACTACATGAAAATAAGTACAGTGAGGGTAATATATTCCTTGCACCCCTAGGGAGGGGTAGCGAAGGGGATGACATGTAAAAATAATGGAAAAATCCGATATTATATTCGAAACCATAGTTGCCGTTGACATTAATAAGAGCGTCCTCGGTGCTTTGGAAGTTAACAATCAGTCCACATTGCAGATAATATACCCCTAGCATCACTGGAGAGGGGAGGAGGTGGGAATGAAGTACAGGTAAACATAATACAGAACGACCTATAGTAGTGTTGAATAAATCATTTTTGGAACCTATCAAATGAAGTGACACCCTCAATGCTGGATAAGTACACGATCCCCCCTATAAGGAATAAACACCTTTTGTATTGGGGGTGAGAAGGAGTGTGATATAAAAATAATCGAAATTGACCGATATTAGTGGTAAGATCGTAGTTTCGGGGCCGCTGAAATTAGTACTTACATTCTCAAAGACGTCAAAGTTCACAATCAGCCCGTATAAACTTCAGCACCCCTACGAAAGGGGATGCTATGAAAAAAATTCGTACATGACATACCAGTGACGAGTCCATAATATTCGGCGTCGCTGAGATGATAGTGAAATCCCCATATCATGTAAGTCTGAACTCAGCACTCATGAAACAAACGCACCATAAGCACCCCTTGGGTTAGGGTACGGGTGGAAATGGGATTATGGATAAAAAGAATTGAAAACTAATTTTGAACTATAAAAATATGAAAATTGCATCGGATCCATATTATTAGGGTTCATGAGATTTTGAAACTACCAATGCCTTTAAGTTGAGATCACTTAGTGGCACTGTATTTTTAGAGCTGCGGCGGAAAGAGCGAGACGTAGAAATAACGTAAAAAGTCCGATATTCGGGTCGAGTCTATGGTTATTGTTTATTCTGAGATGAATAATTGTATTTCTAATGACATTATTTTCCTTCATTAAGAACATTATGCACGAAACGTCTAAAGGTGAGGGTTGGGAAGAGCGTGACAAGAAAAATAATCGAAAATGTCAGACAAGAAAGGATTTTACGAAAATTCGTCCCTGAGGGTGTGAGATAGAAAACCGGTGTTTTCTAAAATCTTTTTCTCAATTACGTCGGTGAAAATGAGAGATTGGTACACACCAATACTATCAAACCTCCACCATTAATGGATAACATTTTCACTGGATATCAATGTGAGAAAGAATAAAGTTACAGACATATTACAAAATTCACGCAAGCAACGTCACGGGTATTCAGATAGGACTTAATAAATCTTTTATTTTATGACCAAATCCTTAAAATTATAAAATATAGAAAATAATGATATTCATATATTTTCGTTTTGAAAGGAGAAGTAATCTAATCCCAAAGCATACGTTCAATCGATGAAAAAGTAATTGCGGAGAACAAAATAATCATGCCTTCCGCATATATTTTTCATCGGGCTGAATCCAGGATTAACAGATAGAAACAGAAATAGAAAAAAACAACATGATTACCTCTTTCAATTAAAATCATCTCTAAATATAATATCGTGCGACACAATTTATGGGTAGGAACATGTCGAGTATTGAAAACAGATTTTAAAACCGCAACATTCAAATTCATTCGAATTCCATTTTCAATCAGATTTGAGAGATTAATGAAAAGGTTTCTGCAGGAGAACATTTCGCGAATGCATAATTCAGTGTTTACACTGTACCTCAACACTAAATTTAGCGTATAACACGAATAAAAATTAACATGCGCATTACACTTGTAATCGCTCCAAATAAAGAAGAGTGTCTTTTGTACAATCCTACAGTTTTAATTCTACTTTACGACCATCATTATAGACAGTTTTTCACAATTTGTAAAAATACCGACTTCTGTTTAAGTCTTCATCAGGTTATAATAATAATAAATTTTAATAAATTTATTGTCAAAAAACGGTACAAACTGCGTATGACCACGTGGAGGACAATAAACTAATTTAATAGTTTATAATAGTTAATAGACATTTACAACTTTAATACGTAGTTACATTACAAAAAATAAATAACTGTGCGAAATAAACCTTAACAAAACGTCTTAATAAGCATACATAAACTTTAGAGAACGTCTCCATAACCGTTTGCAAATTTATACAATTTGGAGTACTTTTTATATACATGCATTGCAGGGTTAAATATATCAATTCCCTGTGCCAGTTTTTCTTTAAATGAAGATGTACTTTTTTAGCAAAGTGAATTGTTTTTATTTTGTTTTATTTGTGAAATGTTTTAATATTTTTAGTTCTGCTAGTGTTATATACTTAGAACTATTGATTTCATATTATTGTCTTGGAATCAAAATAGTATAATTATACTATTAACATCCATTATATAATCCAGAAACGTAAATTATATCTTAAGACTTTCTTTGTACGATCACCATAGATTTATTGTTTTTATATTCCACTACACGACATTTCGACAGGAGATTGGGTTCTTCCTCGGTGCATCGTGCATTGATAGTTTCATTAATAGTATTGCAGTTAGTCTCTAATTTAAAGTTATTAAATATTCACTACTTATTAGCAATATTTTCCAAATATTTTAACAATTTCATAATAATACTTGTTTGTTTAAAAAAATTGTTGTATTAAATATAAATTTGTCGATATTCGGTAGATATAAGTTTTTTAGCTGATAAACACAATAACTTATTATTTTTATTCTTATCTTGCGAGGGTGCGTGCTATTATTTGGCCTTCGGGTGCAAAAATATAAATCTTAGGGTCCTTGATTGGAATTGATGGAATGGTCCATTGCTTGCTTCCGGAGAGTAACTTAATTTGTCATCTGCGTGGCCATATTTGACGTATTATTAAGAAAGTAATAAAAGCAAAAAATATTATCAAACACTCACAATGTTGAGGCCGTTTTAACCCTTTCTTGTATCAACTCACCTGAAAGAAAAAGAAATTGACAGCGTTAAAAGTGCGGATCTCGTAAAAAAACTTTTAAAAAAAGATGACTGTTAAATAGTATAATTAATACAGAAATAACAAAATATTATGTGATACTTTCATATTAAAGTAAAATGTCATAGAACGCTATATTTGAACGTCAGAAGCATACAAAGTAAAATTAGATGAGAAGTTCTTAATGCGAGTGATTCAATAAGAATCACTATTGACGTGTCATTCTTCGAGGACACATATTACATTGGTGCGAGGTATTTCATTGCATCTTGAATATGGTGAAATTATATTCCCTTTATTACAGTAATACCCCGCAGAGTCAACCATGAATTTGTCTTTCATTTTTGCTACTTTTATATTTTTTCTCCCTTGGAATTTCGCGGCTTTTTTCCGTGCAATACCCAAATGTCAAAGTAAGACAAATCCCTATTTTTGCTATTTCCAGATTTTACGAGTCGCATGAGTTTTCTCAAAAGTTATTATATAATATTGGAGAAGGGAGGAGAGATTAAAAAGACTTAAAAGTTTATTTTTTTCATAAAAACTACACCTTTCTTCACATTAAAATTCGGTTTAGTCTTTTTGATTGTATTATTTGTTTTATTCACATGATTCCCTATTTCTTCCCAGCGCTCCAATGACCCAGATGTTGGTGAACCAAATAGCTTCAATAATAATAATAATAATAATAATAATAATAATATGAATCGACAAATCTAACAGAGAAATCTTTATTATTGATGTAGCTGTTCCTTCGACTAACAATTTAAAAAAGAGTGAACAAACAAAAATTCAAAATATCAGGCACCCCTAAGGCGTCTGGATCTGGAAACAAAATAAAGTGGTAATTATTCTTCTCATAATTTTAGCAACAGGAATCATTTGCAAAACACTAAAGAGCATCTTGCAAGACTTCCATTAACGAGATGTGTACCGCCACAAATGCGGAAATCTGTTATATTTCAAACATGTCACCTAACAAGAAAATTACTTAAACTCGACTAAGACTAAATTTTACTTCCGGTTTGACATACAAACCCACCCCAACTACCTGTTTGAACAGAGAAAATACAATTTCACAACATATTAACATAAATTATTATTATTATTATCTGTATTTCTTCCCCAGCACTGATGATCCTCGTTAAGCGAGCGAAAAAACTTTCTGTTTAATCAATATCACACCAGAGTAAACTATTCTTTCTTATTTTTAATTGTAAAAGCTCTATCAAAACTTCACCGCAAATATCAATCCATTTTATATGTTACTTAGTTCTAAACTGTCTCTCTTATAATCGTGTACATGTATATTCCTTTATTTCGTAATCATGTATATTTGTTTCCTTCTCGGACAGGTAGAATAGATCATACTTTAAATTTTGAAACTAGGAAACAAAAAATAGACATTGGACAAATCTCATGTTTCAATTGAACCACTAGAGACTGGAATACAATGCCTGCAGCTCTGCATCTATTCACAGGGTTAGGCAAGTTCTGGAAGAAGAGGTTCGTTAGTGTAGACGTGAAGATAGTGGTATTGAAATGAATTGATACCAGGGAAATACATGAGTTAGAAAGGGAGGGAAGGGAAATGTGAAGTGAAGTGCACTAAAGGGATAAATCAAAAAGTTCGGGTCATCTGTCATAAAATGTGCAATAAGTAATTATTAATATTTTAGTTGTTTCAGCGACATATGTTTTTATATTTTAATATTACTTTAATCAAAAAGTTTAATAATTTATTTAACAATGTTTAATTTCAGTTCTCTGTAACCTGTAGTTTTGTATATTTAATTCTTCTTTCTTTCTTTCTTTATATTCTGCCACCGTGTAAGATCTGCCCATTCGCAGATAAATAAATATTATTCCACATAATACCTCACACCTCGGTCTTACTAACTGCATAACTACACGACCGCCACATCCGGGCACCTCAAAGGGGAACATCCACCGTGATTATCACCCGTGGGACACCTCCCACTGTCACACTAATATGACAAATAGGTAGCCACGCGTTATTGAAACATCATATACATATTCATGATTCAGACCAACTAAGCATCGAAGTGCGACCCCTCCTCAACTCGAGGTCTGGGCCACGTGTCGAAGGGAGAGACAAGATAAGGGTGTACTTTAACACGCCATTGTGTTACTACTTTCGAAATAACAGGTAACAATTTCAAAACTATTTTCCTGTATACTTCTATTGTGTCATGTTATTCATATAAGTTTAGTATTATCTGTACTCAACTTTGGCACGGTTGTGCACATTTATTATGTAACCCCATCCTGACCCGGTTTTCCTTCGGGTAGAGACGGAAATTTTTATGCAGAGTCGCTAGGTTCCTGCCTAAGAGTGGCGTCTACTGAATTAATAAATCTCGAATTTAGTGTTATTAAATACAAATTATTATTATTTTATGAAATACAAATTTGTGGGTATTATGTTAATGTTATAACACGTACCGAACTATTTTATTATCTTAGGAGTATGGTAAAATATTAAATCCGCCTCTGCCTTAGGACCGTTGATCAGAATTGATGGGATAGTCCCTTGCTTGCTTCCGGAGAGTAAATTAGTTTATTATCCTCCACGGGGTCAAACGCAGTATATAACGGCTATTTTGACAATAAATTTATAATTTTTATAAGTGAATGTGTTTGGGGAGACATAAAAATATCATAGAAAAAATAAAGATACTTACATACAACTGATCTAGGATTCTATTTAAAACTATTGTTTAAAACTATGAGTTCCTACTGAGATTAATTAGATTAGCAGCATTCACTCCTTTCCAATTACTGTAACCGCATTGAAACAATACTAATGAGAGAGAAGCCTAAAGACCACGTGAAAACCGAGAAGGAAATTGCATCATTGCAAGATGCTTCCTCTCGCTTTAGACACGTCGCGTTTGCCTCGCGCTGCCGCCTACACCAGCGGAATCGTAGAATATGTTGTAAGTAACATATCAACTGTGACGGGTAGATGGCTTGATTTTTAACCTTTGGATGCAAGAGGCTGCTTTTCTACGGGTTATAGCAACCTTTGTCTGGATGCCACGGCACGCCGCCTGGAATGAGAGGATCTATACTAGACCAACCCCCGTAGCAGACATATGACATCACCGCGCTTTTCTCTATTGGTTACGAGTAAACTATAATTTTTTATTGTGGTATTTGTAAATGGGAAATGTAGCGAGCTATTGAAGCTTATCTACATGGGGCGATAAGAGTTAGGAAGAGAGTGGAAGATTTATTGTTAGTACGTGGGCCCGTTAGCTGGGTTTATCAACAACTTGGCCCACGTGGAGGTGTCAGTAGTAACAGTCAGTAATGGTTAAGAATTAATGATACCAGGAGTAGTAGGAGGTGGATTCGCTTTACAGTAGTCACAGCTATACAAACTGGGACATAATGAGAAAAGCTACAATTTTTAAATTCTGGTCCTGCCGGGAATAGATCACGGAGTGACTTGGGTGTCAAGCAAGCATGCTAACCCCTTACCCACATGAGGGGTTTGCTTCTTTCGCCGCGAGGACTAAATACGTCATTATCTGTAAAGTAGAGGACGAATAGTCTTGATTTATCACACTTCTTGAAAGAAGGAAGCAATTCTTCAACAGTTCGCATTATCGCAAAGGGAGCGCTGCGAATACCCCGGGTTGCGGTCGTTGATCGATGAGTGAAATTAGTAGTAGTGAAGGTCTCCCTGAACGATGCTGAGTGTGGAGTGGAAGCGGGGGTCACGCCTCTAATCGACGCTCAATAAACACTACACACCGCTTACTAATGCTATACTCGCGTGGCGCAGGGCACGTCTGGGATCAGGTGCAAAATGGTCTGAAAATGACATGCCATGAGGAAAAAAATCCTCAATAGATTTGTGGCGACTGCAGTAGGCCTTATCCACATATCATTTTTTCACAGCGCGCGCGCTATAAATACCTGTAATTCATTGGTCTCAATAATACTAAGACACGGTTAGCAACGCGATGTTTACTAAGATCCAGAAGATTCTCGAAGAAGCATTTATTTTAATCGGATGTCATTTTTCGACATTATTGACCGTCGCTACGATCAACAAACCGAGGTGTAATAATAAATGAAGCCACAAACTAAATTCAGTATAAAGTGAAACTTCGCCTCGAGAGGTTCTCCGTCTCACCGAAGAATCAGTTCTAGCTCGCTCTTAACCTCTCTTTAGGCTTCACGCTTGCGTCCTTCAACGATTCGTAAGTGAAGCTACAAGAATATTACGCCAACATCGTTGCGAGTATGTGTGTAATGATTGTGTTTCGTCAAACGTTCGCCGAGTGAACAATGTGTATTGTTATACCTTTGCAAGAATGGAGGAAAATTGTGTTAGTGAAAACTGATAATAAAATCACCTGTTAATCTTCTAAAGGCAAAGTATTTATCGCCGTATACATCGCGGCAAATTGGTGACCTGACGTGCCTTAACTCAGGCACAGATTTTTTTCTCTAACATACTAAACTGACGATATTTAGAGTCCAATTCAAAACTGCTGAAAGCAGTTCATAAAGTGCACGAAATTCGATAGAAGTGCCACGGTTGTAGGGTATTAATTATTACACTCAATACTACGTGTAATTCGTAAATGTTGAGTAAACAGTACCAAACTCAAAAACTAAATTTTAGTACAATCTCTTCGTGGAGAAAAACTCCCCACTTCTTGTCCTGTATAAAATGTATATTTGTATATTTCCTTCGTCACCATTAGGTGACAGTGCCTACTTCTCGATTGACACTGTATAATACTATGAATACTTAACGTAAAAAAAGAGTTCCTTTATACTTTGCCGAATACTTTTTTCTCAGACAGTAAACTCAAAATATCTTTTAAATTTACAAATTAAAACATCCAAATTATTTTCAGAGACGCATATGAAGGACACTGCTAAATTTATAATAATAAATAATATACTTTATTGTCAAAAAAGCAGCTAAACACTGCATATGACCTCGTGGAGGACAATAAACTAATTTAGTCTCCGGAAGCAAGAAAGGGACCATCCCATCAATTCCGATCAAGGGCCCTAAGGCAGAGGTAGATTTAACATTTCAACATACTCCTAACGTTAAAAATAGTTCTACACGTGTTATAGTATTAACAAATACCAACAAATATTGTATTTAATAAAACAGAAAAGTCATTTCACAAGTAGGTACTATAAATCATCCGGAAAGTATTGTTGGTGATTCGTAACTATTAGATAACACTAAATTCGCTAAAAATTATTTCAATTGATGCCGTCTCTAGGCAAGAGCCTAGCGAATGTTAAAAAAATAGCCTCTACCCTAAAAAAACATATAAACCCGGGCCAAGATAGAAGCCTACTATTAATTTAGCAGTGTCCTTCATATACATCTTTGAAAATAATTATAAGTTGTGATCGATATTTCATACTATATTCTATACTACTCCAGATATACATATACTACCCCAGAGTTTTTATGACATTGTTAGGAAACTTAATAAATTATCGATAAACAAAAGCATAATGTATTCATACGAACACATAATTCAATTGTAAGCATATATTCCCGTAAATGTATATTTTTACTTTTCAGAAAACTACATAATGTGTATTAGAAATTCTTTATACGCCGTTGAAATTACGAGATACATTTAATGTTAGTGAAACAGGCCATAGTGTTCGCTCACAAAGTCTGGTAATATAGAACAGCTAATACTCCGCATTTGGTGGTAAAAATATTTGAGATGAATTTTCCAGTGAAAATCCACATGACACAAAAGCGACGGAACGAAACAAACCGGGAGAGAGAGGCACTATGGAAACTCGCCAAATGGTAGAAATATCTCATTTGCCGTGTAGTAGGCGGTTTGTTGCGGGTACACAGGCACCAGAACGCCTCCTCCAACGTTGATGCGGTCAACTAAAGCCGCAAGGTTGGACTCTGTGGGGCAGTTAAAATAAAGTGTTTCAATTGTCATGAATGTGGACATTCTTCAATATACATTATCACCGTGCACATTGTTGACTTAACAGTCAGTAATAAGATGATCTTGAAACCGATTACGATGTTAAATAGAGTTTTCCTTCTTAGGATTACCATGAATAAGAATATAATTCACATTAACAATAGGAATCCGAAAAAATGAATTTGAAACAATAATGCTTTCACAGAATATTGACAATACCACATCTTGAAATGATAGCATCACAAAAATTTCATTGAGAAATACGTAGATATAATTAGCTGCACAGCGTGTTTCATACCCTAACAAGCTAAACTCCTTTGGACTTCATAGAGTCATCTAACAAAAGTTGTGAGTAAAAAAAAAACCAAACTGCTAGTACCAATGGTAGGACATTTTTATGGAGGGTGTTATAATTTATCGGGTAATTTAATATTTTAGATTTCAGAACAGGAATAATTAACACAAACTTTATTTTATAAAATTTTTAAACTAAGTCGCGAAGAATTGAGTCGCGAATCCAAGAGAAAATATGTAAAATGGGACTATTTTTTTTTTAAATAAGGGGCATACACGAATTCTATAAATAGCTCCATAAATTTCTGCATGGGGAGTAGACATATCATTTGAGAATGTCTTAAAATAAACGTCGACAGCTCTATAAGACAAAATCCCACAGAATAATCTGAACAATTATTTCAAAATGAGCTAGTGCTCTTATAAATAAATTTGACTATACTCCCGAGGGTGCAGTGACTGTAGCAATTCTCAATTCACAGAAACGAACCATCAGCATATGATATCAATCTAAAAATATTAACGACCCATTTTTCACGAGCCATCATGTCGTGAACTACTCGAAGGCGTCCCACACGAAACGTGGTTTACCGCATGACACCTGCAGTAATATTTCAAAAATGTGCTTCGCCTCCGCAAGGCTTTCGTCGAACGAATCATCGCGATGGAATGTTAAATAAACAAAGCATCTGTCTCCGTCCGATCTGTAATCTATTATTTACGAATTACGTTGTTCCAAAAAGTTGGTACTAGACGGGTGGATACATTCATGGTCTGCGTATTATGATTTGAGTGACTTCATTACTCGTGGTCAAATAAGTGCATGTACTCGATTTTGGTTTTACTTCATCCTTATTTATTTTTTTATTGGATTAAAGCAATTACTTTGGCGTTAAAAGTGTAGGAGGAGCAATGTATATTAACGCATGTTTGTATATTTGAGTGTGTCTGTATTTGTTTGTAAGCAAAAGTGAATATACGGTTCTCACGTAAATAATTAATTCTTTAGATGTAATTTCCTTCTCGTAGCCTCCTGTACTAATTTTCTAACTATTTTGTACCACGTGTGTGTTTTCTATTGATATTTAGTTGCTGGATTTGTTATTAAACTTATTATTACGTATACTTCTCTGCCACCGAGCATTGCTCACATTCAGACTAAGAAATTATTATTATCATTATTAAAAAAGATTAAGACATTGATACACATAATTTGTGTGATCAGGATATGAAACAAAGAGTATAGTGTCATTCCATGTAAAATCAACACCGCATCTAAACTTCACCTTTAATATTGACAAAATTTTGTAGGGAAGAAGACATCAAATATCAAATAATACCACGAAACCACCATGAAAAACCAAGAAAAACACACAGAATTGTTATAAATTTTCAATTTGGGAGTTATAACAATTAAAGTTTAAATAAAACGCCCCAAAATCCACACAAAACTTCAATTATATCAAATAATTTAACTATTTTTGAGAACTATACAGACATTTCTTCGTCTGATATCAGGTAATTTATTTTTTACACGTTTTTACATTCTATGTTTTTTTCGAAAGAACCATTCAAATAGTTTAAAATAACAAACATAGTATTTTTTTCTGTCTGTCTGAGAACCATAAATATAGTATGAAGTCAAACACAAACCCATTGAATGCTCACTAATAATATGCATTTGACGTCAGAACCTAAGGTTCTGATTCACCGATAAGACAACAGATCATTCCAACGCAACATGAACAAATGCCGATAAAGTGTAAACGAATGCTCGATACGATCCAGGTACTAAGGTTCATAAAACGAAGACATACGACATTTGCGTGAGAAAAGTTCGCATACGAACCAGTTCAGAAAGATGAAATGTATCTGATGAAGCTATCAGTACGTGGCTCACTATCTGATGATTTAGCTACGAGGGACATGACAAATGAAAGTTGAAGAAACAACGACGTAGTGCACAGTAATTAATAAACCCGGTATTACTGGTTTGAAAAATTATCGCTGACTTTAGTCTGAAAAGCCTGTGCCAACAAAAAGAAATCAATGGAACTCAGTGACATGTAATTTACAACGATCCTCAAGTCATTAATTTCAGTCTTAAAAAACGAGAAAAGACATCTAACATCTAAGACTGATGAGGCAATACATTTTCTTCTGCAATTGTCACTGGTTGAAACTCATAACTAATACATACAATTTTCGTAGTTTAAGTACGAGCACAAAACATACATCCATGTTTTGTCATCGTTAACGTATTACAGACGTTTGAAAATTATCCACCATGTTGATTTTCGTACATAGCACCTGGTATTGAGTTGGCGCGATTTGGGTTGGGGAGCCGATAAAACTGCCACTACTATCTTTCTGCAAACATCATCACAGTCGGATATTACTAAAAAATAGAGTGTTTTTGCACAATGTACACGCTTCCTAGCGTATACGTTACGTTGATGACGCTAACCGCATAACGTACATGGAAAGATCCAGTGCAGTCGATGCATTTTGCATAGCGTACCTTCCACTCAAAGTATACTAAAAATTGTAAATCCTAACAAACTACTTCTCTGCAAGCGTACACAAGTAAACTGTAGTGTCAGTACACCAGCACGTGGTCATACGAAACAGAACTAACAAATCTCTCGTGTGCCTCTTAGATACTCGTGTACCCTCAACATAACCTCAAATCTACAACGCAAGAGGCGTTAGCGTATCACTAACTTCTGAGAATACGCTGAAGCAACTTGCATGTGGGTAGCGTATACGATAGCTCGCAGGTACGCAAAGCAAAAACTCCCTCGTATATCCCCTTCCGCACGTTTGCTCGTCGACTGAGTCTGTGACGGTTCCTTTTCAATTGTCGCTGAAACTATATCTTACAGACATCCTGATGACGTATTCAGTCGGATAAGTTGAAGAGCAGCCAGATAGGAAGTTTCAGAAGGGCATCTCCTGAATGTGAAGTCATTGTTAGATGATCGTTTACCTTGTAGGAGTAAGAAAGGCCATATATTTCTTTGGTGGATATTATACAGCGAGAGCTCGAACTTCAGTGTTCCGGCAACTCAGCTTACGCCAAGTCTACCGCAAGGTTCACCAATGACATAGGAAGTTTTCCTCGTTTAATACGATTAAAGGATGATGAAGAAGGATGCGTTGGAGCGAACCATGACTGACGTTCAGTATGGACAGCGTGCTACGTCCTGCCGGATCACTGCCGGATCAACAAAGATGGGTTTGATAATTCCCATGTGGAAATTTATGGAGCACCGAACTCTCACATGACAAGCACTGAGGTCGAAATCAGTTCAGAATTCAAGAACGAAAAATCGGTTTACAAATTCGAGGACCTCTCTAAAACATATCGGAAAAGTATTCAAATCGAAATAAAACCCGAAATTTAGTAGCACGATTTTATTTTAATTCCTGCAAGTCTCTCGTAACACTCAATCCTAAATGTATCTCTGTAACATAAGGTTTAATGTCCGCAAACGTCGATACAAAAAAAAACTGTTACTTTAGAGGGATCTTTACGAGACGAAAATTTACAACGCACAATCGTTCTACCACGAACTAACGTTTTTAACAAGAATGTATGCTTACTAACCTCATTAAGACAAAAACCGTTAATGACTTACCTCCATAGCACTTTTTCTTTATTTAGACTACTGTTATACCATTCTCGTTATCGCTAATACTTTGGAAACACAAATTTTTTATACTCCCGTTGAAGTTCACGTACCAAGAATCTACTGAACAACTAGGAATTTGGGATATAAAACAGGTAATTTTGAGGCCTGTTGCATGACCACCAAATCACAGATACCTGTAATTCTTCAGCTGTGACTTTAAGCGTAGAAAATGCAACCCAAGGAAAGAAAATGGGAACTAAGCACCGCGTTTATTACTTTATTATAAAATAGTAACAGGAAATTAGTCAGTCCTCAACCTGCTCATAGGCAGTTTGTAACTGCTCTCTTGACAATTAAATTATTAACTAATGTATTGCCAGGCTACCTGGTTTGATGTTGGTACATGGCTTGTACACAGTGTAGCAAACACTTAAATTTCTCCATCGTCCATCAGAGTAATAATAAGTGTACCTCGCCTGATGTTAGCATTATTTTCGGATTTAAATCTCTCACCAACATGGCTATTAATTCAATTCACATGCTCTTGTGTGGAACGAATATTACCTTGTACATCCATTTGTTGCGTTATTAACTTGCATTATTTACAGCTTTTTTTATTGATTTTGTAACAACTATTTATATTTATGTATAATATAAATTTGTAGAAGTTGACAATTCTTGTTAGACAGCCTATTGCATTATATTCGGCAAAATTTTATAACTTTTTGCACAAAGGGTTCGCGATTTTTCAAACCTACGCTAAAGCGGCAAAATACCATAACATATAGACACCGTTCCCTGAGCTACCTCAGAAAATGGTGGGTCAATCAGTGTTACGCGCTAACCAAAAACATCCGCTTCATAACAGAAGAAGGTTTTGAGCTACAAATAATTATTTTCACGTCGCAGACCTACCTGTCTGTGGTATTTGAGGCTGAGACACACTGGCGTTTAGTACGACCAACAAATCACGGATACCTGAAGCCCTCAATGGATCCTCCGACTCTTCACCGAACTTTCCCCCAATCGCGAGGGAGCGACGGCAGCGACCGGAAGAAGTGGAAACGGAACTCCCGGCATGCATCATCCGGTCCCGGGACGCGGGCAGACGTGAGCACCGCTCGGGGACGGGGGAGTCGCGAGGGTGGACGATGACCGGTCCCCGGGGACATGTCACGTGATCCGTGATGGACAGCCCGTCGCGCATAGTTAATTGGCGAAGCGAGGGGGCGTGCGGGGAAGGTGTGATGATTGGGGGAAGGAAATGCATGGGGACGGAGGAGAGAGAAGGTTGGTACAGGGGTGAGTCCAACGCCAGAGGGCGCGCTATGCATTGCTTCCCGATATACGTGCGCAACGAGGGAGTGGGGGCGGACGTCAGAATGTTTATGGATTACACCGAAGTGTGCAGTGATGGCGTAGAATACTAGAAATCCGAGCATAGGTATGTATTTTCAATGAGATTTGTCCATTACGAGACACTGCTACCTTTCATTTGACCGACATGAAAACCTTTAGAAGAATAAAAATACGGGAAAAGGGTGGATATCAATCCCTTCCTCTCCTCAACACGTCATTCTTTCCTTAGAATTTTATTTCTTGAGGACACAAGCAATGCATCTTATCCCAACTTAAAATAAAATAAACTATTCGTCAAAAAAGCACTTTCAAACAGCGTACAACGAGGAGGACAATAAACTAAGTTACAGGGGTATTATCTTGAGGAATAGGTCAAAAGAAAAAAAATCCTTTTGATACAGTACGTACAAAGGTTGTGCCTGGTGTATAGGTTGGAGATGTGGAAGAGTGATGTAGATGCAGAAATATTGTACCAAGGCTCGCGGATGGATAGATTACATCCGAACCGTTGGAGAGTCATGTAGTGTTTTTTCTACCCATTCTACAATATAATGCTCCCGTACCAGTGGCCAAGAATTATACAACTAATTTACTCTCCGGAAGCCATCCCATTAATTCCGATCATGGGCCCTAAGGCAGAGGCGAACTTAACATATCAGCACACTCCTAAGATAAGAATAAAAATAGGTCGCTACATGTCATATTACTAACAGAATACTAATGAATAGATATTAATAAAACACAAAAAAAAGTTGTTTCACAAACACGTATTATTATCAAACACTATATTATTAGGAAAATATCATACTAATATATAAATGTATAATGCCAGAGTGTATCTGTCTGTTTGCTAGCTGATCACACTTACCCATAGACCCGATCGTCATGAAATTTGACAAGGAGATAGTTTAGATGTCCGGGATGAACATAGACTAACTTTTATTTTTTAAATGTGTGATAAAAAACTTAGAAATAGTATTTAACCATGAATGTAGATAAAGTCGTGAAAAAGGAGATATTTGCTTACACTACCTAAACGGTTAGAGATAGGTGACAACTATCAAAGGCAATATTGTATATCTCAAAGAAATCTACAAAAACAGACCGCGACAACATATGTCTATCTACAAAAATTAACCTTATTTATCCATCAAACGTTATTAAAAACAGAAGTGTTAAAGTACTTCAGTTTAAGACAGTAATTTAAGAAGAAAAATAATCATCATCAAATTAAATCGTAAAATCGACGAGTAGTTTAGATTTTACAATAATGTTAATGAAATAGTGCAACTGTCTCGGAAGCGAAAATTCGACCGGTGCGGGTCCCGCGAGATAATGTATACAAGTTTTGTATTAAATTTATATTATTGAGAATTTGAAAAATTAGAATGCTGTACATTATTTTAAAAAACAAGTAAAAGTATTTTAATCTTACATTGTAGACAAATTTTATTTTTTCACGAGTAATACAAATTTAGAGTAAAAGAAAAATCCCAGACAGTGGTAATCAGCCAGTAATATATAAATCGTAACTATTAAAATAACTCTAAATTGAAGATTAATTATTACAATAGACCGCCGCCCCTAGGCGAGATCCTAGAGAGTCTGTATATACATTTCGGCTCTACCCGAAGGAAAACCGGAATAAACCCCAGGCCAGGATGGGAAAATAGTATTAAATTATTATAAATGAACTTACATAGTAAAAATATAACTTTTGCAGTTTAATATAAATTTCGAAAGCAAACGTAGTTAATCCTCAAGGTATCGTTCCCCTAAATTCTGAAGAACAAATCCTATTTACGTTACGGATGACAACAACAATTTTAGATTTTAGACATCGATAGTCTTAGATTGATTCGATGATTTCAATCACAGAGACAAGAAACGAAGGGTTAGAAAACCCAACTGAAAAAACTTATCGTTTATAGTTTTCACACAGTATTCAATTGCACTTCATATATTTATACCACATGTCTTCATTTTTTCCATGTGGGATTTCATTTTTTTATATAAAACTATCACTTGAACACTTCGGGTTTCTGTTATATTAGAACTCTGAACCTGATACATAAACACAATGTTTCAAATATTTTTTTGTATCGATTTCTACAAGTAACTCAATTACTCAAAAGAACACCTTGGCTTCGTAAGTCCTTTTGTGTATTATCCTAGAAGTCTTGACTTCTACACCACGATCAGTGGCGGATCTCTGGGGTGGGGGTGTTAAGNGAACTGAACTCCCCGGATAGACCCCCCTTGAGTACGGACTAGATCCGTCACTGACCACGATGTATGGAGAGTTTATCGGAACAGAGTTGAAGGAGAAACCATTGGTATAGTAACCACAGTCTGGGATCCTTGACGAATTTGCTACGAGGAGACTTTTGCGGCAAAGGTATCGAACATTATTGTACAAATGCCCATTAACCTTTCTCCAAAACGCAGTGACAACTTCAATATGTGTTTCTCAGAACCAGAAACGATCTGAGCCAAGCATCTGCCGCTAAAATAAATAATTGCTACACTGCAAAAAAATTGAGTCAGAGTAACACCAACTGGATCGTGATGCTGGCTACGTCATTTTTGTCAAGATAAAAAACGTCGCGAATCTGTAGTACTTAGACATTTTATTTGCAAATTACTGATTTTGGTTTTTCCAAATATTCAAATATTTTTAATTACATTTTTAATTCTTAATTTATTAAATAAAATTTTATACCTCATTTTTCACATTAAGTGTTGCCATACATTTTCAAAGTGTTCATTAGTGTTTACCTTTACGCTGATAAATTCAGTCTCCTTTTTTTTTTTAGTCCACACAAACCAAGTAGATTTATAAAAAAATATTCTAGGTGATACCAATGAAAACAATACAGCGGAAATAGTAAGAAATAGTCAAAATTAATATTTCTACGTTGTTGTTTTTCCCATCAAATGAGTTGCGAAAAAAAAACTCGATACGAATCATCACGAATTGCAGCAAATTTACTTTTACAATTATATAACGTAGTGGTCATCAAGATATTCTTTGAAATACATTTCTTACTATATTATTTAAAGAGTTCATCTTAATGTCACACGACAGCCACAAACCAGGAAACAAAGCAACATGTAACATATAACATGAAAAAATGATATAAATAAATTATATTATAGATAAAATAATATTAATAATAATTATTATTATACAAATTCATATAAATTATTATTACATAAGTTCATATAAATTAATATTACATAAATGTATATAAATTATTATATCATTTCATTCGTTTATTTAATATTTAAGCAAACAGGTCCAATTTTTTAGAGATTGATTCTGGTATGGACCATATTTCAAGTGAAAACTTTTTAAAATTGTTTCGACACAAATAGGGCTTTATCTATAAACATACAAATTTGTTGTTAAAAAAGCAATTGTAAACTGTATAATAGTTTGGAAGACAAACTTATTACAATATTATATTTCCTGCTGACACTACAAAACTACTAATAATGACACTGAAATTCATGATATTAATATTTTCTATTCTTTACTTAACTCAGGAAAATAATCAAAACAAACAAATTAAAAATAACTCCATGATTTTTTTACAAACAAAACACTGAATCAAAACAAATATAGAGAGCGAGGTTATAATGAGCAGTAAATATATAGCTTAAGTATGTTATCTTTCCTTTTCTTCAATGATCCTCTTCTATATTATACGAAAATAACACAAAATGGTGTAATTCATAAAGACACATTTCTCTTAAATACCAAATATGTCACAAATTTGTTTACATTTAGTCTGTAATGACCAAATGTGGTTCAGACGGCTTAGTGCGACAACAATGTTAGTTTGACAAAAACATTCGGCGTTGAAATTTCTTCAAAATTGTCTGGTTTATATATTGATTGTGATGTTTAACTCCCTGATGTCCACACACACCTGTTCCCGTAGTAAGAGTATGCGATTTTAAAGTCAACTATTCCGACGGCTTTTAACTGAATTCATAAATATTTAAAGTTCAAATAATAACAGGTATGTGCTTTAAATTATCTGATGCTGCTTCATCTAATTCATCACCGCTTCACGTACAGCTTCTGTGTTTACTGTCCGCAAGGGAACCATTTCCTAAAACATTTAGTACCGATTTTTTCTGTAAAATTTATGTTGGTAGAGTGGAAAATGAACTCGATATACCTAATATCTTTATGTACACGAGAATAAAAACGTGTTTCTTTCCCACACTGCTTTGCTTGTTTCCCATATTACATGGAGTCAGAAATGATGAATAATGAGATTAGTTCCGCAATTTTATTTTTCCGGTTACCGCATCCCATTTTTGACACCGATCTACAGGATGATGTGGATAATTAAACAGGAAAGTAGAGATGAAACCACACAAAATCTACTACATCATGCGTTATTCAGCACTAGTAACTTTCTCTTAGATCTCACTACCTTGACACCCGAATGTGTTAAAGCAACATAAAATTGTTTTATACTAGTTAACATTGACGTACATTTCACTACGTGTTACTGCGGAGTACAATGTGTATAATATTAATGTCTCAGATCATTCATAAAAGATAAAATATTTCAAAGAGAAAGGTGTTTTTTATCCTTCGTGATTATTTTCATGTTACACCATAATTGGCGACGAAAAACTATAATTCGGACACAGAACACTTAATCATTAAGACCAGGTCGTAAAACTTTATTTATTTTATCACCTTTAACACATCAATAACACATAGTTTTTAAATATCAAATACTGCTTTGGTTATATCTTTGCAGTTTTAAATCCAACATGTACTGTATTCTCCTATAACTAAGAAATTTAACGAAGAATTAAATTTTGTGTATTTTGTAATACGATGAATCAGGAATTGCGTTTTGAAGTTATAGTTTTCTGTTATCCGTATTTCACTGAGCAGTTATAACTCTTATAGCTATTGCAGCGTGTACACTTTTTTCATTTTCTACGATCAAAAATTGATTAAGCTTATATACTTTTCACTCAACTTCTAGAAGTGGATTCACACTTTACTTCGACGCGAATATATCAGCACTTTTCTTAATTAATTTATACTAATTTAGTCCGTTCTTCCACCTCACTATTTTCCAGATGGAGAATGAAAAAAAAGGTTTTTGAGTAATAGAACCACAGTATGTCCACCCAGCCACCATAAAAATGCTTATTTCCAATACATCGGTCAAAAAGTAAAAAATTTTCATAGAGGGACACTTACATATTAACTGATTCACGTTTTTTTACTTTTAATCCCCACACCCACACCTCTCCCTTTAAAATTATGTGGCAATAACTGGACCTCTTCCTCTCATACAAGACAAAAACAATTTCTAGGATTGAAGGTGGGGGTTGGTATAAGACAGTTGAAGCTATTTTTTAGCATCGAGTGATAATTTGCATCAGTAAATTTTTTCCATAGTTTATTTTATATAATTCATGACACAATTGACCATAATTTTGGAACCCCCTTATCCTCTTCCCGACTGCGATTGTTTTGAAACGCAGCAAATACATTCGTGAAGCTACAGTACTCGCGGCGAAAGAATAGTAATGAGGCAGGAGCCTAAACCACCAGGTAATAGTCAAGGAGCCAATGCCAGCATTGAAAGATTCCCGACACTCACTGTAGTCACATGAGCGTTAGACGAGTGTCAGTGGGTTAACGTACAGATGCTGTCGCGTACATAAGCCAATAAGTAGAACGATAATAATTGATATGCTTATGGGCCTCACCCGTGACTCAGGTGGTAGTGTTGTCGCTCATCACTAAGTCATCTCGGGTTCGATTCCCGATGGGTCCAGAAAATTTGTAGTTTTTCACATTAATATCCCAGTTCTTATAACTGTGGCTACTGAAAAGCAAACCTTCCGTCCTCTATCCAGCCCCTCCTAGTATCAATAATTCTATTTACAAACATATTTGCGTTAAATTACAAACATATTAACATTATATATGTATTTTAACTCACAGCTAACTTTTTATCTTATCTAGGAACTTTTGCTGAAATTTTTGAATCCGCCTCTGCCTTGGGGCCCTTGATCGGAATTGATGGAATACGTCCCTTGCTTGCTTCCGGAGAGTAAATTAGTTTATTGTCCTCCACGTGGTCATACGCAGTCTGTACTGTTTTTTGACAATAAATTTATTATTATTATTAACTCCACACATGGGTACCAAGTTGTTGGTAAACCCAGCTAAGCGGCCCACCTACTAACATTAGTCAACCACCCAACTCCTACCTCCTATCGCTCCATGCAGATAAGCTTCAATAGCACACTACATTTCCCATTTACACATATGCCTATGGTGATGGGCTGGGTTTGATCGCTAACCTTCGGCCACAATGAAGCTACTTGAAGTTACAATTTCCTCCTGTTATAGTAGTCTTTGGCCTGATGCGACGATAAGCCGTCTGGAATGTACAGAGCTACGGAAGCAGACATATGACAACGCCGCGCTTTCGCACCATTGGTTACAAATCTTTTCCTATTCTTTCGCCGAGAGGACTATAATAATAAGCTTAATTTTTAAAGAAAAAACCTCTGGCATTGCATCTGATCCGCATGCGCATGTACCCTCTGCCTCAGCAGCGTGTCATCTCCAACAAGCCCCGCCATGAACGCGGCGGCGGCCGCGACGGCTTTGGTGGCGGGGTCCGCGGCTGCGGCGACGGCCAACACCGCTGCCGCCGCCGTCGTCGCTCAGCCGTCCGCGGCCGCCGCCGTCACCGCCGCCGCCGCCCCTCCCGCCGCAGTCCCGAACGCCGTGCCCGCGTTCGGAGGCCCGTCCCTCGTCAGATGCGACATCTGCAAGACGAGCGCCGTGCGTCACCGCGTCTTCAAGTGTCTGCTGTGCCCGAGCTTCTACGCGTGTAAGGAGTGCTACTACGGGCGACGCGAGACTGCGGCGCATCCTCACACGCATCCGGTAAGCACACTAAAGATCGAATCGTAGAAATTGACGCGTTATTGCGGAGTCGATAACTGTCACTACTATCTTTCTGCGAACATCATCTCACTGTCAGGCATTACTAAAAACATCTCCCTCTCCACACGTTAGCTCGTAAGCAGGTTCTATGGTCTCCCCATTAGAGGCGCCGGGAAACAGACAGCTTTGGCTTCTATTCAATTGTCGCAGTTGTTATCTCTTGATATCATGTTGAATCTCAAAGAGAAAATAACATTCTTTGGTGTTAGTGAGAGAAGTACGTGAAGTGATATTTATGAAAGTATTGACCGCAGATCAACTAGATAGGAAGGTTCAGAAGGGTGTCTCCAGAGAGTAAGTTGATTGTTAGATCCGTTTGATTACGCAGAGTGTGACCGAGGTATTATCTTTTCGGTGGGTAGTACACAATAGGCGCTCGAAATGAAAAGTAGGGCGCTCCGCCAACTCAGCTTGCTCTATTTAACCTTATATTTAATTAAACCCCATATCTATTTAACCATTCATGAGTGTAGCACGGTCTCTAAGACCGGTTGAAACAATAAAACCTCTTATTTTTCCAACCACGGAAGTTCGGAAGCAGAACATCGTTGAACCTTGTTGAACTACGGTAACAGTTACATCGTAACAGTTAACAGTTGTAATGAAGACGTAGTACGAAGTAAAACAAGTGAAAAAGTTGCCTACACTGTAGCCATAGCAGCCATATATCCCCACAGAGATCAAGGTCAGGGGTTACTTACGCAAACTGTATTCCTCTAAAATATACTTCGACTCTGATGCGACAAAATGGAAATTAAACAACTAATTTTAAAACAGTGAAATTTTAATATATTGTATTTCAGTCTCACTTTTCATTTTTTTTTTTTTTTCTTTTTTTTTTGTGGGGCTTTAGGGCTCGTCAACATCAAAGGTCATTAGAGCCCTTAAAACTTGTACAGGTAGGGAAAATGCAGTTACGCACTAGGGAGAGCCAACATGACTCTCCCCGCGTGTGGGACTCGCCGAATGACTCAGCCATACCCACTAAAAACCCTCCTGAATTACAACTCAAAACTCAAATCCCAACATATCTCACTTTACTAAAAACATTTTTTTTTTAAAAGAAGAAGAGAAAAGAGGAAATTGAAAGATACCCTAACCCTAATAGCGTCGGGATCGAAAAGAAAAAGAGGTGACCAAGGAAGGTCAGAAAAGAGAAAGGAAGGAGCATAGCACAAGTAAGTGGAAGCAATGCCAGACTCAGCTCGGGGCCCTGTGTTCACTTTTCACTTGTTCGTATTTTATTATAGACAATCATACTGTATTCTTCAACCAGGTTTTACCAACACAGGATATATTTATTCATAAAAGAAATTATGAACCAACAACGTTTCGAGACAGAATTCTGTTTCCTTATCGGGTTGCAATTATTCTACACTAATTCATCATAGAATTGCATGGCCTTACTCAAAATTGTGTTAAAATCAGTTGACGGTCAACGTGTATGAAGGTAACACCTGGAAGAAGGACCTGGACAGAGATTAAGAATGGGAAAACGTTTATGTTTAACAGCATTATAACGGCCCTATGATAAGTTTCTCACAACAGCATTGTAACTCTGTTTTTTTTATTTTCAAGACGTGTGTATTTCACAAAATATTTTAACAATTTTGAGTAAGGACTTGCAACTCAATGTGGAATCAATGTAGAATAATTGCAACCTGATGACACAGAATTTTGTCTCGAAACGTTGTAGGTTCATCATTTCATTTAATGAATAAATATATCATTTGTTGGAAAAAACTGGTTAAAGAATCCAATATGATTGTCTATTATAAAATATGTACAAGGGAAAAGTGAGATTGTATTATTCACAATCAGTAACAAGGTGTTTTAATTTTTTTTTTTTAAGTATCCAATGCATTTTGACCAAAGATATCCTATCTCCATACGTCACCAAAACATTAGCACTAGCAGCCATTCTCATACAAATTTTAGAACGTGACCTATTTGTAGACATCCATCAAAACGCCAGTTTCTCTGTCGTAATCTGACACAGACGTGACATGAAAGGAACAGGTGAATGATTTAGAAGGCATTAGGATCAAGTGGTGTAGCAGATGGAGTACCACGAATAGGTCTTATTCGTTCAATCAAAGTAATTGTGCCTACCTATTCTGGTACTTGACATGTCGTACAATGGAATTGCGTCAGGTGTAGTGCATTATTCAAGTAATGGCGAGTTTGAGAAATCCTGAATATGTGCTGTCTGTTAATAACAGAGAACAGAGTTGTGCAACCGCAAGAGTTTCATCGTTACTTCTGTATAATGCAAATAAAGATACAATAGGAAGATAAATTTGTCACTGGAGAAGAAAGAGGTTTATGTTCCTTACACCCTACACACTCAAACACTTCAGAAAAAAAAAGTTACTGATACTTTCTTCACAATATTCAATACCTCCACGCATTTTCAAATAAAAGCTTTGATTCGACGATTCTGGAAAAAATTACAGGGAGAAAGAGAAAAATTTCCTTTACTAATAACTTCCATAGAATTTTACTTTTCGAACAATTTTCATAGTAAAATTCGAAAACCTTGAAGGTCGATATTGAATCAGAAGCTGAAATATTTATCTGGTCTACTTAGAGCGGAAAATGATGAAATAATTTCATGCCATGTTTTCGTATTTACTTGACCCTGCTTCAGAGTTACAACAAAAATTACCTATCTAGTTTCCGATGCCGGAAGAAGGCGCTCTTATGCTTGTGGACCTCTCGATACATAATGCAAGAGCTAAGATAGACCGGGGAAAAATCCCTTCCGTTCAGAAAAAAATGCCTAACGCGGAATTCCTTTATTAGTCAATAGGATGTTTATTCAGACCTTTTACGTCGACAAATTGTTATTGAATATCACGACATTTCAGCATTCATTACTGCTATCAAGTAAAAACGTGTTTGGCAAACACGGGGCCCCGAGCTGAGTCTGGCATTAATTCCACTTACTTGTGCTTGGCTCTTTTCTTTCTCTTTTCTGACCTTCCTTGGTCACCTCTTGTTCTTTTCGACCCCGACGCTATTAAGGCTAGGGTATCTTTCATTTTCCTCATCCCTCTCATTTTAGTCTCCCTTTATTCTTTGTCCCCCCTCATGTTATGTGCCCCCCCCTCCATATGATGTTTTGATGTATGTTGTGAGATATGTTTTGGTGAGTTGTAGTTAGGAGTTGTATCAGGAGGGTTTTTAGTGGGTACGGTTGAGTCATTCGGCGAGTCCCACACGCAGAGAGAGTCATGTTGGCTCTTCTTAGTGCGTAACTGCATATTCCCTACTTGTACAAGTTTTTCGGGCTCCAATGACCTTTGATGTCGACAATGAGCCGTAAAGCCCCACAAAAAAAAAAAAAAATCAGCTGAATGTAGTGTATAAACAAATGTGTTAACTTTGTCTTGGTAACAATTGAAACAAATTAACTACATAATACACAAATAAAACAATTCCACGTGAAAGTAAATAATATGAAAAACAGCCCATCAAAGGAGAAAATCCAAATAAACAACTATAAATTTTGGAAATGTTGTCAGTGTCAGTTTGTAAATTCAATGTGTATTTCGTAAATCTGATATGTACCAAAAATTAAACTATACGTTTACAGTAATATGGCTCCCGATACAATAATAAATCATTATATCAACCTATTGAATTATCAAAATTTAAACGATGTAATGAAATTACATTATGTTGTGGTGATGTTCTTTGATTCAAGTCTGTAATGTACGTTTTGTCTGTCCGATATAGGAAAGGGACAATTTCACAAACAAAAAAAACAACTATATTTTGTCTGTAAACGATATTTTGCGAAGACATCTACAGCATCTTTCCCCATAATTACAATATTATGAGATTGTTTGTTTTATTACTAGTCCAGGCAAAAAGCCAATCAATTATACTATTACATAGCCCATAATCCAAGTCACGTAACTTCGCCGAAAATTATGCAATATGGCGGCGTAACACGAATTACCAACGTCTACACATTCAAGTTATATCCAAATAAATATTAATAGTAGTCACAAAAGCGACTATTTGCCGTACAGAAATACAAGTTAATAACACAACCAACTGAAACACAAGGTAATATTCGTTCCACACGTTCCATGCAAGTAAAACAGAATAGAGCCACAAAAAGCACGTGAATTGAATTGTGTCCAAGGTTGGCGACGGATTTACGTTTTCTGAACTCCGAATGTCCTGCCAACATAACGCGAGGTACGAATATCATTACTCTTATGTACGATGACAAAGTAAAAGTGTTGGCTACGTTGAGTACTGATTTTATACAAACATCAACTCAGACTGGCAAGAAAAATTTTTTTCTTCTTCTTCATTTAAATTTTCTCGAAGTAAAGAAACATGACTTCGTGTATGTGTCGCGGCAAACAAAATATTCAGTTATTTTCTACAAATTAACATGACCTGCTTGAAAAGGAAGGGAGAACGAAACAGACGCCAGCATTATTCTTACTGCGAGATCAAAACAAGTTCATATTGAAAGTCCGTAGTGATGGAGCTTTAAGATAAATTAAGTTTTCGATGTTACACACCGTCGCTTCGCAAATGAGTCATCGTAGTACAAATGCAATTACTTCAGAGAACACAATGCTCAAAGAGCAAATACTGTAACACACATGAGGATTCACAGGCCATCAAATAAAAGTACTTGACACATGTGAATACTCATTCGTCATGTGAATGATCCGATTCAGACATTGATGCTCACATATCAACACCACGCAAGGGAGTGAGTGCTACTCACATGTCAATGAAGGGATGAAAAGCAAGTGAATGTGATGCCTATGCGTACGAAAGGGATGAAAGATATGCAATGAAAAGGTTCTTTTGAGTGCTTTTCAGGAAAAAATATATACAAATACTGAAATAATTTTAGACCAACGACCTTTTGATGAAGGAATATTATCTATAAACTGATCGATATAAATTGATAAATATGTAAAGATAAACTGATAGACAAAGAAGTAATTTTAGTCTTACAACTTTTTGACAGACGAATACTCTTTGTGAATAGATAAATATACAATTGATAGATTCAGAAATAATTTTAGTCTCACGACTTTTTGGTGGACCAATATCACTTATAAATCGTTAGATTTAAATAGATTAATTGATGGACAGATAAATAGGTAGATAAAGAAATAATCTTAGATTTATGACCTTTCGAAATCCTTTTTCGTGCATGTTGATTTTGCTCCCTTTGTTAATTAATAGTTTATTTCTAACTTACACAACCTTGGCAGGGTTGTGTACATTATCTCTGTAGCCCCATCCCGGCCCGGGTTTTACTCCGGGTAATGGCGGATTTTCCTTGGACGGGAATGTCATTAATACTTTTGTTTTATAACTCTCGAATTATTACTGCACTAATATCTATAATTTATTTTGAATAATTAATGGATAACAGTACGTATTTATTAAATAAATTCTTTTGATAATATTAAATCCGCCACTGCCCATGGGTCCTTGATCGGAATTGATGGGATGGTCCCTTGCTTGTTTCTGGAAAGTGGTCACATTTAAAACTCCATCTTGACAACGCAGGTGCAATGCTTGGCGGCGCGACAAGAGCTGCAGTTACATCTGGGTCCGGACGCGCGAGCCGAGATGGCGTCCTTCACTTGTCCCCATTGCGGTCGTATGGGTTTCTCCGATTCGGCTCTCATCGACCACTTGGTGGACGAGCACTTGGGTTGTCTGAGCAGCGTCCTCTGCCCCGTGTGTTGCGTGCGCGCCATGGGACAGCCAGACCGCTTCTTCGACGACCTTCTCGGACATGTTATACAAGTAAGTGGAAGGTGCCCCTCCGTGGCTCAGGTGATAGTGTTCTAGCTCATCACCAAGCCGTCCCGGGTTCAATGCCCGGTGTAGCTTATCACATGAATGCCCCACTTCATACAGCTGTTACTACTGAAAATAAAACCCTCCTTCCTCTATCCATCTCCTTCTAGTATCAATAAATCTTACTCACTCCTCCACATGGGCCAAGTTATTGGTAAACCCAGCTAAGTGGCCCACCCACTAACAATAACCTACCACCCAACTCCTACCTCATATCGCTCCATGTAGATAAGCTTCAATAGAACGCTACATTTCCCATTTATAAATACGACAATAAAAATAGAAGGGACTATCGTACTCGCGACGAAAGAATAGTAATGAGGGAGGAGTCTAAGTCATGTTTCACACTGGTATGCCCGATATTTGTTCACATATATTTTGTTTAACACGTCCGGTTTCTTATTTCATTGACGAACTACTTACCAGGACCATGGTCGCACAACGAACATGGAAATCATATCTTAATATTTGTTTGCATTTCTTACCTTGTGTTTGCGGGACATTCTAGGTGAGGTCTACAGTGAGCCCGAGAGCACCCTTATAGTCTGTCCCGTGTCGAAATCTGCCGACTCAGCGGTCCCCAGCCCGTACAAGTTGAGTTACAGGTGACCTACCAGTAGACCCACTGGTAGACGGGGCCACGTCTAGCTGTCGCCTCCCTACTGTTATATGCGCTAACAGTAGCCGGGCAACAATCCTGCTCACCGATTGGGTAGGGGAACCACTACCCGGTAGAGGCCAACCCAAATAAGGGGCGCCAGACGAGTGATGGGTCACCCGTCTGAGGGCTTGATCACCCCTACCCCACCTACTCGGTTTAAGGTGCTGAGTGGCACCCGAGACTAGGACCATGACCATACCCACGACCATGACTAGATCTTTACAACTTCGTGAACATCTCTATCCGCCGATGCGTTACCCGGGTGGTTACGGGATGCGCTGGGGCTTGGCCGTTCGTCCAGTGGTCCACCGAACGGTTTATCTTTTGATCACGGTACGCCACAGGGGTGATTTATCACACATAGAGCCATGCCGAGGGCAAGTCCTCTCCCCATGTTACGAGATCCGGGCTATATCTTCGAGCGTTCGATGGGTAACGGCCCGAGGCGCACTATGTTTGCTTCTCCCACCTATCCGAGACATCCGTTCCATTTGCCCAGCTGTACCTAGGATCTGGGCAGGGTACGTGTCCCGGTAGCAGTGTACTCAAGGTGGTGGAACACAGTGCATCCCCCCGCTATCAGAAAGGTTTCCTTCTCTACGGAGGGACCGTCGAGGCCCCTTTCGGGGTTCTCTGCTCGTGTTAGACACGTTTCCCCGTCAGTCTGGGTTCCTCCAACAAGTAGCGACCGATGTTCCTGGCGGAACATCTCCCTCCTTCCACCTCGGGTCGATCCGTTTCCGGTGGTGGACGGTATTGGGTAGGGATCCGAGGGGAACACCTGCCGGGCGGGGGTCAATCCGGCTGGATTTATGCCCGGTATTAGAGAGGCGTCTCAAGAAACTCCTTTCAGTTAAATACGGTGATAAATGGAGTTTCCGTTAACGCTTTCACACACAACGACCACCGCTATTCACTATCTTGAACGATCGCTTGAGTATCAGACTAAGATGACGTATCGCCGCAACGAGAGAAGTTTGTCGAGATAAATGTGAGAAACGATGTTTTACTTCTCGACTCGAGCCTTCAAAGCGCACGCGGCGAAAGAAAAGTAATAAAGGAGGACCGTAAAGATCCCGTTAAGGTCGAGGAGCCAATGCAAGATTGCTGTTTACTCGTGTTAGTAAAATCTTGGTGAGTTTTCGTTCGGATGCAGTCGCCTACATCATCCCATTTGTAGAAACGGTAATAATTGATATGTCAACTGTGACGGACACGGGGCATTACATATAACGTTTGGCTGCAAGGATGGTGCTTGAAGTTAGCGACATTTGTGTGGTTAGCATGGCATGTCGTCTGGAATGAGTTGACTTAAGCGTGGCCACCAATCGCAGCACACATACGATGACGTCGAACTTGATTATATTCGTTACGGTGCTTTTTTTGTTATATCTTGTCACTATTCTTTTGCCACGAGGACTGTAGTATAAATTGGAATTCTATATCAAAATAGGTCAATTCTTAAACATTTATGTTCCAAAACTCCTTCAGTGTAATGTCGATTGAAAGAATAAAATTACGCAGAAAACAGGTATTTTATTCTTCAACCAAGGTATAAAAATTGATAAGGGGAGAGTGGGACAATTGCGGATACTCACGGAAAATTAAAAATTACTCTAGTACTATCGCAAAAAGTCAAATTCTGATTTATTACATCATTGTTTTGATTACCTGGCTATTATATTAAAGTATAATTATTTCTACTACAACATGTTATAATCTCATAAACGTAAAGAAACAAAACTGGCAGGCGTGGGACACTTTCGAATTTGAAGGTGTCATGACTTATAAACTTCCGTTCTATCAGTTTGTTAAATGTAAGCAGTTTTTAGTGACTGAGTATTTAATGTATCCAAAATTACAAAATTAATTATAAATCAATAAAGTTTATCCAAAATTACACAAGTAATAATAACTCTTGAAAATAGTTGTGACACTAAAAAGTTTCATAGAGTACCTAAGTGGATGATAATGATGTCTATACATAATAAGTCGCTTTTTATCAAACCCTATTAAAAAACTTTTCTTTGTTATATATTGGTAAAGATTACAATTTGAATAATACAATTTCTTTGTACACGGGTGATTTACACCCATTTAATTCACACTACGTATCCTAATTGATTGAAACTAACATTCTGTACGATAATATGCACGTTTACTTTTATTTAGGTAGACTAATTTATTTACCTGAATATACTACTATCTCCCATATGCTACAAGTAGGCAAGTCTCGCTCGGTTTCGTATTTAGCATTAAATAATGTAAACAGGACATCAGAATAGTTATGATATTATACAATGGAGCATCACACAATTCATGTAGAATTGACTTCGAATATTGTTTATATCAACATGGTCACACGCGTCAGTGTTGTCAATTATCTGGACTCAAGTAGTAAATAATCCTTTTTCAAATAAATGAGTCGATTATAGCATCTTTTCTTGGAGAAATTTTTAAATGATGTAATCATGGGAAGGAAAAGACGAAAAATGAAATAATAGGAACGCGCCGATCAATCCTTTAATGCTTTCAAAAGCGATACTTCATTTGTGTGATTTTCTACGCCCGGTCACGTACAACAGGGAGTAGCAAACTCTGCAACATTTTAGTTTTAATGTATATGATACGTCTTAAATCCTTGTTCCCTTCTTCCACAGATGCACTCGTCCCGCTCCATCAACCTGGCGCCAGCGCACATCCTCCAGACACCACCTGCGCCACCTGGTGCGCAACCTCCTCGGGTACCCGCTGGCGCTGGGGCGACGACCAACGCCGGTGGCGTCGGAGGTACGGGCGCTGGCGCAGGTGAGCGAGCGGAATAATCGACAGATCTTCGAGTCCAGAAGCGCAAAAACCGGGCTGATAGAGAAAAGATCACGTGTCTAAGTCTCCACAGCAGAGAGAGGAAGTCGGTGATCCGCACTTTGACGAATGCTACCTGCAACTGTGCGCAAATTTGCAATAACTGTGCAGAGTAAAAGGAAGTGAGGGGGGCGGCGGGTCTACACCGCGATCAAGGGGAGGGCTAACAAGGGAGCATTTTTGTTTAATAATTATGGTTTTACAACACAAATTTAAATAAATATTATCTTTAAATAAAATTCACAAAATAAATAATTAACAATATGGTATTATTCATAACAATAACATTTATTAAAGTTATAAATATGGTATTATTATTATAAAGTAGACAGTAAAAATACAAGACAATTGGGTGTGTGAATCGCTTTATTATGGGAATTGAGGAAGACATGCAGGTGTTCAATGTTCTACAACAAGAAAGTTGAACGACAGATTTCGGTCATCAGCAAAAAGTGCCTCGCACCGATGTCGCAGAGATTCGCGATACTCGGGGTAGAACATCATCGCCAATCCACGCGATGTCGGGACGAACCCTGCATCGCTGTTATAGGGAAGAACTTAGAATATCTGATGAAATTTCTTGTCGAATATTGAACACCTGTTTTACTTCATTCTCGGAATAAAACGCTTTACACAGCTTTGCGTCTTGTGATCTTAATGTCTTTGCCTCATTATTTCTCCTACGGGAGGCATTTTCGGACATGTGTACCTTAATGATCTTTTGTTCCTAAAAATAAGATCTATCGACCCTCAAATTTTTAACGCGGGTTTTTGGGACATCCAATAAAATGTACTCGCGTCTAACATCAACTCGAGAAAGGTGTAAGTTATTTATTAGATTTGAACGATGAATTTATAAATCAATCAAGAGTTTAGCAGCTACCCTCAATTCACGGTCCCTCTCCGCCCTCCACGCTGTTTCTTTAACTCGGAAGTCAACTACAGTTCGTCTAGCAGATTAGTTCTAAGATACGTTCTCAGGACTATCATATTGGATAAGAGCGCGTCGTTGTTATCTCTCATCTGGAATTCGAACACTGATGGATTTTAGATGGAAATGATGTCCAGACGAACAAGTGATGTAGTAGTATTTGCAATAAATGCAAGAGATTTAAGTTTTTGTAACAAAGCACAGAGTGTGACGTCTCTGCAACGTAATCTGATCTCAAGGAAATCATCCATACCATCATCTTTTGTGTCAACCACTGCCACGAACTCCATTAGGTCTCACACCTGTATTCCGGCTGGGTACAAAGTTATATGAAATTATGATATAATGTAAGTATTTTGAAATCAGAAGGTATTGATTATGAAACACAAGGGCGTGTTCTAAATAACATTAAATAATACCAATCCAAAATAAATCAAGAAATAAATCAAGAAATAAATCAACATTGACGTTCAGAGTGGTTCGTCAATTAAATTGACTAACCATAAATAAAACGATTGAATTTCAATTTGTATATGAACAAGAAATTGTTTATTGCAACAGTTGTAGAATGGTATTTATACCAATGAAATTTAACAAATCTGAGTTGATCAAAAATACTGTGGATGAAACACACAAAATAACATGCAATACAATAAACAATTATAAATGTGATTCCCTGTGATAGACGAAAATTGAAAACATAGTAGAATCAGTTGACATTAACATAACTACACAAGAATATCATGTAAGATTATAAACATGTCAAAATAATAGTTCAGATATGTTTGTAAGTAATAAATATGAAAACTATTAAGAAACATTAAATATTAGAAGTCATGAACTACGAAATTTGTATGACATCATTAAGAAGTATTCGGAAATCAAATTGCTACTGACAAAATCGAACAATTTCTAGGAGTGTCTCAACTCCAAGTTTTTACTCACAGTTTGATTCACTTTTGGAACATTACAATTGATATTCACCAATTAATTTCAGTCCAGTTGAAAGTCCTGTTCTTGTAGTCCACGCTTAACCGTACTTTTGAATATAATTGAGTTCTGTGTGAGAATAGCACGATCAAAAGTATTAATTAAATTGTCATAATACCAGTAACACAATGAACATAGGTCAGATTGATATTAGTTATTCACTCGCGAGATTTAAGACATGAATGCTATCGGACGATGTGCTATGAGCGAAATCTAGGACTAGCGTCAGAGCGGATGAGGCGTCGCTCGTTTAGTTCTGGACAAGAATGATGATCCTTTTTCTTCCACTAGACTGTCATTTAGTCTCGTGTAACACTTTTTGATTGGTTGCTCACGAAATTATTTATTTACTTGTCGCACGTTAGTTACTCTACTCATTGTAGCACTTACTCATTTGTTTATTCGAGAATAGTTCCTTTTAATTGTTGTTTATAATAAATGTCTATATTCTCGTTCATAAAGGAGGTTGTGATCACTTGACATACTTTGTATATGTAGCCTTGCTACCCCTGAAATGACATGCGTCTACAATCACAAGTCTAAAAATTGAAACTGCGACGGTTTCGAGGGTTTCAAGTAGACATGATTTTGGAACGTCTTCCGAGGTTTAAATTAATATGGGTCAAATTTTCAGAAACATTTTGAGTCGGATATCCAAACCCAGTTTTTTGCTGTAGTTGACGTTCGTACGACGAGAATATTGTTTATATTACTACCTAAATTAAACATGATTTCATGGGCTTGTCAGTCGCGAGGTCAGAGCCAGTCAATTGTGTATCAAGAACAAACGCAACTATTCATAAAGAAATGAGCAAAAAATATAAATAAGAATGCCCTACATACAACAAAGAAGTGTGCCTGCGACACCATTCCCAGGAACAGGAGGCGGCGGTACCGGCGCCGGTGGGGGCGGGACGGGCGGTGGAGGCACTGGGACAGGAGGCGGAGGTGGTGGCGGCGCCGGGGGTGGAAGAGCCACAGGATCTTTGGAAGGATCTCGACGCGATCGTAGACAGTCGGCGTTGGTGCCATTCTCGACAGCAGTGGGGGCGGAAGACAACGCGACTGGAGGCGGAGCGGTGACCGGCGGCGGCACGGGGGTAGGAGGTAGGTGTGCAGATTATTATTACCAGTACTATTAGTATTGGAACTATAAGGTTCGTCAACATCTAGGTCATACGAGCCCTCACAAATATAAATACAAAGATGACAGGACAGAGAATAGTTGAAAAATATCTTAAGGTATTATGTGCGTCAGAGCGACTAGGCTTAAGTAGCCCCAAAAATGTTTTAAATGATAGTTTGAACCATTCTCTATCCAGTGGCAATACATTTTCAGACCATTACGACGCTAAATTTTGAATTATTTGACATTACATTACTATGCTGAAAGCTTTTCGGGATCATGTGTTTTTGATATTCTGGCAAAAATACCGACTTAACATAGTGAAAAAAATAAATAAAACATAGCAAATGGAAATAGGAACGCAATGATGTTAAGACTTTCATACCTTACAGGGCATTTGGAAGAATAATTCACCAAAAACTGTGGAAAATACTGTGCTAACGGAAACGACAGCCGCATCACGTGACTAAAGACAATGAGACCCTTGTCAAAAAAGGAGTCAAACGACAGTCTAAATTAATTATCACGTTTTAAAATCATAAAAAATTGTTCTCATCCAATATAAAAATTCAGTAGAATGATTTATTAATTAATAAGAAGTACTTTGGTGAATATTTCCAACTTTCGCGAATACTTGGTAACTTGACTTCAGTCGACGCGCATATAATACCTTAAATGAAATTCTCTTTTCCATGCTCGTTGCTAATATACGCTCATTTCTGAGAATATTAATTTTTACAAAAGAAAAAAATAAGAATGAAAGGAAACTTGGAACGTGAAAGAACTTGTGGAAGGAACCCCGTTACATTTATGAATTTAAGTAATTTACTAACAGGATGTTTCATTGCCGAGAATAGTTTGAAAATCTGCAGCCAGCCAAATACGCCTCCGTATTCTGATGTATTTCCTGCCTTCTGTTAAATGGTGACGCACTGTTAAAGAAGAACAACGCACGCCACATAATGGTGGGTCACCATGTTGCAAGACACACCGATGAGAGTACAATGTCTTATACGCAGAGGTCCTGGTATGGGGAAATTAAAATACCAAAATTAATAGGGGGAGGGAGTCAGCGTGGCTCAATGGATTGTTGGCTGGATGGCCGGAGTTCGAACCCCGGTTGTGTGGGGATTTTTCACCACACCCCAAATTCCAAACTGACTCCCAGGCCTACTCAGTCTGCTGTAAAATGAGTATTGGGTCTATCCTAGGGTCAAAACAGCCGGAGCGAGCTTAATAAAGCTGGCCACTTCTCCTCCATCTAGAACTGAGGCCAAGGAAACCTTTGTTTAGGCAATGCTAATTAGAATATTTCCCTCACAATAAATATTGAGGTTAAAATAAACAATGATATGCAAGTGATCAAATCAAATACTCCTTTAGATGTTTGAACGTTCCTATAAAAATTAGGGCGGTACTTTACAATAGAAGAAGTGCAAGATTACGTATTTCATCCCTTAGATGTTCATCCTGTAAAGTTTTACCGAGCCTTATCCCTAGTCACTTTAACCACATGAATTAGTAACTGCAAGATAGAGGTGTGCGCTCTAATCACCTGGATGTTGGCGAGCCCAAATAATAACAACAAACCAGACATGAAGAATCTAGATAAGGTTTGCTACATGATTGGTGTCAGTATCCGATGTGTTGTTAAAAATGCATACAAGAATTTAAAACAGAAGAACTAGTCAATTGTCAACTGACCAAATGAAATTGGTCCAATGTGAAATGTTAAAATTGAAATAGAACCAATTATGTTGGTGCTCTGGGGGATCATTAAGCTCCAACCTAGCAAAACTTCCAGGAAGGCTAAAAGATTGAGAAGTACAAGAAATTGCATTAAGAGATACGGCGAACTTCTAACGCAAAGTTCTATAAGAAACTACCACCGACTCTGTTCCTTAAGATAAAACTTGCAAGTATACCGAAATGTTTGGTATTGTTGTTTGTGAATGAAAAATGAACAATAATACTAATAAAACCTACGTAAAAATTTCGTAGCTCTAGTGATCAAAAGGGAGCTGGATACGTTATTCAGAAGTCAGACGTGCTTAACACATGCCACATTGTTTGGAACTTCCACAGCATTGATTTTTAAATGAGTTTACTGACTATACCAAAGAACTGCTCCCGCAATTGATGGAGAACCGGATTTGACCGTGAAAAAAAGATAAAAAAACAATAATAATAATAAAATGAGGTATATTACGTATTATTGTAACATAATTTCAGAACGAGAAGAATTACTATGTAGACGCATCCTTTACTTCCATTAGAAAATAAGCTCGGAATAAAACGTCATATGCCTATGATTCGATTGCAGAACCTCGAAAATACCCGAAGAGTCTTCGGCAGTTCATCACTGCGTTACTCTGCCACAAGTATCCTTTATTCCCACATCTCCAGCTTCTTGCTTCCACAGGTACCACAACCGGTGGGGGTGGGGGTGGAGGCGGTGGCGGGGGCGGGGGTCGGCGACGCTCAGGGACGCACGCTCGATCGCCACGCTCCTCGCGGTCGTCGCGCGCGTCTCGGGCTGCGCCGACGGCGGCGGCGGCGGCAGCTGCAGCTGCAGCAGCAGCTGCGGTGGCGGCGGCAGGGCAATCCGGGACACTTCCGACGCAAGGGACGTTGTTGGCGCTACCACCTCCGCCTCCGACCACCTCCAGACGGCGCGGAGGAGCCCTGGGCGAACGGAGGGTGGATCGTCGAGGCAGAAGTGGAGGTTCCTCCATTGGCGTAGCCATTGCGCCAAGGTATTGCATTGAAGCCTTGATCAGCGTTTTTAAATAAATAAATAAATAAATTTATTGTCAAAAAAGTAGTACAATCTGCGTATGACCACGTGCAAGACAATAAACTTATTTACTCTCCGGAAGCAAGCAAGGGACCATCCCATCAATTCTGATCCACGGCCCTAAGGGAGATGCGGATTGAAAATTTTCAGCATACTCCAAGATAAAAAGTCACCTACGTGTTATAATACTAATAGAATACCAAGAAATTTGTAATTTAACACCAAAAATTTGTTTCACTAGTACGAATTATAATAATTATTATTATTATAATTCTTGAACTAGTCATAAAATATATGTCGTGGATTGATAATGACTTAACTGATTTCGTGGTTCATTTTCCTTGACAAGGAATTGAAACTGGAAGTCGTTTCTTGGCTTCCAGAAAATCTAACTTAAGAAAAAACAAACGAAAACACACTGTGTTTATTAGTTTATAGTATATAAGTCGCAGTAAATTACATTATTGCCCTCAACTTCATCACAGGCAGTAAGTAACAGCACTCTTGACAATAAATTATTAATTAAATAATTTATTTTTTGTCAGTCTAACTGGCTCGATGTTAGTACTCAGTGTTATCCATCGCTTTTACTTCGCCATCGTCCACAAGAGGAATAATATTCGTAACTCGCGTTATGTTGGCAGGACATTCGGACATCAGAAAACTTAAATCCATCGCCAACCTCTGACACATCTTCAATTCACGTACTCTTTTACTTTGGTCTCTCCGCAAAAAAGTTTTTTTTCTATACTCTTAGAAATCTTAAGTCTTTTGACACTGAATGAGTATTGGGCATCTTGATGTATAGAATATTGATATTTAAACTTTCGCACAACTAACCCCTTAACTACAGAGTAAAATTGAGAAGTGAGCTAAACGCCCACTTGGTCTTCGGCTTCGCTGCCTGCTTATATTATAGTACCAGGAACTGCCTACTGAGAATTTACAGAAATCATATGAATAGAGAACAGTTAGATATGGCCTTCAAAAACAGTACAAATGTTGAGTGTATATTCGATTGCAGAACCTCGAAAATACCCNTCAAAAACAGTACAAATGTTGAGTGTATATTTACTTACGCTGCCTAAACGGTTAGAGACAGGAGAGAACTATTCATGGCAATATTATTCGCCTCAAAGAGTTCTACAGAAAGTCCACGGCATCGCATGTCTATCTACAAAGGTTACCCAAAATTATAGAAGAAGAGTTATAAAAAACAGACGTGTAAACTAAAGAGAGTAATTTATGTGGGAAAAATGATCCTAATTCAATTCATTCTGTTTTGTGTATTTGACAGAGATGAAAATTGCCTTTAAATCGTAAAATTCGGACGAGTAGTTTAGATTTTACAAACGTTTTATTTAGTTCTATAAACAGCCGCTGTCGCCGTCGTATGTTGCCTCTGGAGGACCAGGCAAAGCATTCGTCTGGCGCGAGGTGCTTCACATGAAGCGAACATTTTAGACTTGCTATTTTCGACTATTCTCAAGTACGAAGAAGAGTTGAAGTGCAACAACAACAACAAAAAAGACCCCGAGCGAAGCCGGCACGGGATGCTAGTACACAATAATCGGTAATATTGATAAACAGAAACGTCTATGGTGTACAAAATGTATTGAAACAATATTAATGAAAGTAATATTCTTACGTGACCAATCGAGAGCCGTTGTTTTAGTCACATGCCGGATGACAGAGGAACAATGACAAAACAAGTCGAGATGGGTCTTCGGCTCACCTTACCCATGCTTCCTCCAATACCCTTGACCCTATGCTTCTGGCTCTAACTGCACGGTCGACCGAGTCCATCCTTAATCGATTCTCGCAGCGCAATGAATCAACATTTGAATCCTTGTTAACGTGGAGGTAATGCTAATTTACGACATAATAGTGTACTAAGTATTTCTCTTCCACAGGTCGTAAAACATAATTAATACCCACCGTGTCCATTAATTGAACCCCTTACACCAACTGTAAAATCAACACAGTAATATCTCGTAAAAGGGGCTTCTCTCAAGTTTAAATCTTAAAAACCGAAAAATTAATTTCTCACATCATTTGTAACTTGGTGTGATGTTCACAATTCGATACAAACTAAACAGCATAATTTAGTGAATAAAACTACCGGTAAAAGGTGGCGACAATTTTGGGAATACTGCCTCAGGTAACACGTAAGTTCTTTGAAAACATGAAAATATAGTATATGTATGCATTTACATCTGTGCTTCAACGATATCTTAAATTTTCTCACTTTCTTGGGAAAATTAAAAGGGTTGGAATTCAACTCAATTGAGCTTTCTGTTCAGTGCCATCATCCAGTTGGAGCTTGATCATATAAATCATTATTAAAATATATAAAAGACGTAAAATAACTTGTTAAAATATAAGCAAATGAAATGTATAATTTGCCCAACAATTCTAAAAATATTTTCATGAAAATTACGTCTTCCAGTCGTTTGATCAGTTCTTTCTAAACAAAATACATAAGTATCTTTTCAATAATTCAGTCCGATGCACTCGACAATATGCTCCATGGCTTAAGTAACAATACACCTTTTAAAGTAACAATGCAACACAGAGTGAATAAACTTCACAACAAAATGAAACAAATGAGTCAAGTACAGTTCAGCAATACTCAAGTATATCAGTAAATAATGTTCCATAAATATTACAAATAATAACAGTTGATATCAAAACGAGATATAAAAAAGTCACTTACATAAGAAGACTACTTATAATTCAGAAAAAAAATATTACGTGAGTTACGTGAAGAGAAAATATTCAAATTGTAATACGACATAGCAAAATAATCACGTCAACAACAGAAGAACTGTATATATTCTCTAAAACAAAAATGATGAATTACGTAAGGTAAGGTAAAATGTTATATAAAAAGTGTCATAACTAACACTTGCACTTGCAAAGCTAAAAAATATTATATCATAACTAACTAACACTTGCAAAGCTAAAAAATATTTACACGCACTTGTATCGTACCTTAATAAGAGAGGTTTTGCATAACGTACACGCTTCCTACCGTATATGTTACGTTGAAGACGGTAANAGGGCCCTTGATCGGAATTGATGGGATGGTCCCTTGCTTGCTTCCGGAGAGTAAATTAGTTTTTTTTCCTCCACGTGGTCATACGCAGTTTGTACTGTTTTTTGACAATAAATTTATTATTAACGCAAATGGAAAGAACTAGTGTAATTGATGCATCTTGCAGAGCGTTTCTTCGACTCAAATCATCCTGAGAGTTGTAAACCCAAACAAACTATTTCTATGCAAGCGTACACAAATAAACTGTACGCTCATACGGCACACACAGCCAACAAATGTCAACATAACCTCAATTCCATTTAGAACTCTCACTAGTATACCACAAACGCAAACAGAGGCGTTGTAACGTACTACGCTAGGAGCTTTATTGTACCACCAACGTCTGGGCATACGCAGAAGTACCTTGTATGTGGATAGAGTATACGATGGCTCGCAGGTACGCTAAGCAAAACCTCCCTATTGATTCTGAAGCACACACTAATTCTATCACTATTACTATACTAGCGACACACCTAGAACTCGTGCGATGGATTTTGATTTACTACTTAGTTTTATTTTATAATTTAGAGTAATATATATATTATATATATAGTATTCAAAATAGTTTGGTATACTTTAACGTACTCTTCTTTGAAGTTGCGGCAACGATGCGACAGAAACATTCATTAATTCTGCTTTCAGGGTTGGTAAAGAGAGTTATTTTTTTAAAAAATTAGATATAGACAGCAATTTTTCTCTTATTTTGAACCTAATGGGTGCAAATTTTTGTGAAGCTCTAAAACGACAGTTAATTTGAGCAGAATGCAAAGATACTATCTTCTTTACATATGTAGAAAAAATATTTTATATTAATGATTCGTCCTGTATTGATGATTGTTTAAAACTAGAGTAATTACTATATCAAAACCGATGAAAACAAATGAAAAAACTTGAAGATATTTCCCAATGTGTAACTAAAAAGGGATAGTAATTTTGTTATTCAAAAATTCCTGCAGACAACAGCATGTTGACTGCAGAAATTTACTGGTGAAACCGACTCATTATTTTTTTGTTGCCATACAATTAAATTTAGTCGTGTAACTGACCTACTACTGGATATTGGTCAGTATTCCTAGAAGTTTAAACTGTATCTTCTTTTCTAAATGTGATGATGGAAATAAAATTATTAATTTTATTATTATTATTAATTATCGCGTGTGATGTCAAATCTTTCGTTGTCGTGACTTAACGAAGACATAAAAAAGAGATTATGAAAAGTCGAACTAAGAATGGTGTTTTGTATTGCGAGTTCTAAATTCTTCAATACAGAAATACCTTCCGGACGGGACTATAGACTTATATATGACACAGATTCAGCTATCTCATGTACTACGGCTGTACTACAAAAGAGAAAACGAAGTTTCGGATCTCCGTCGCTCACACATCCACTTGAGTGGGGGAACTCGATTCCCCTCTCTGACAGTTGACTGTTGCACACAAATACTTTACCCCCTCCAATGGAATGTGCGAGAGAGAGAGAGGGGGCGATACCAAACAGTATCTTCTGTCTCAAGTTATGACGGACAACCCACAGCAGAGATCGCTGGGTCTATATCATATACTAGCTGATCACCCGGCGTTGCTCGGGAATTTTTCTTAGATTAATCTTTTATTCAAGGAAAAAATTCTATCTCTATAGTAAGATCAACTAATATTTGCTGGTTTTTAAGAACATGTACAGCATCCTAATTTTTCAAATTCATAATAATACAAATTTAATATAAAACTTGACTAAGCAATACACCACCTAGTGGGAGCCGTACCGATCGAAATTTCGCTTCCAAGACATGACGCGGCTACACCATTTCATTAAAATGTTTGCAAAATCTAAACTATTCGTCGAAAATTTTACGATTTACAGACGTTTCTTTTATCTTTGTTAAACGCACAAACTAAATAATCCATTAAATTTGATGATGATTGATTTCTTTTCCTTTTTTAAAAAATTACCTCTTAAATTGAAATATTCTAACACTTCTACTTTTAATAACGTTTTATCCATAATTTAGGTTAATTATTATATACAGACATATACTGTCACGAACATTTTGGTAGAACTCTTTGAGGCAAATAATATTGCCTATCATAGTTGTCGCATATCTCTAACCATTTAAGCAGCGTAAGCAAATATAACTCCCTTTTATCTAGATTTTATCGACATGTATTGTCAAAAACCATTTCTATTTTTCTTATGACAAATTTTACAAATTAAAATGTGCCTTTTTTCATTCTGGACAAATAAACTGTCTTCTTGCTAATTTTAATCAGGTTCAGTGGTTTAGTCGTGGTCAGGTAGCAAACAGACAGTCTCGCTTTCTCACTTATATATTAGTTTGGAGAAATATATATGCAAGTAACAGGTGGAAAAGATTCGTTCGCGAGAAATCCGTCTCTTTTCGATTGAATCGTTCCAGGACGGAGTCGGTGCCGGAAGTGACGGAGCCCCCACCCGAGGCGGAGAGTCCGAGGGCCGTGCCAGTATCGTTCACACTGCCCGATCTTACGAGCGACAACCCACCGCCATCGTCTGCGGATACGACGGCACCGTCCGCCGCGAATGCCACCCGCGCCGCCGGCAACGTAACCGCCCAGAACGACGAGGAGGGCGCACAAAGCGGGTCGGAGCCAGTACCTGGCCCAAGCTGGCTACCGGACGACTCGCCGCACTGGAGCAGCATCAACATGCAGGTGCGTGACGTCAGAGCGAATTACAAAGGTTATTTTAGGTACCGTCCCACGAGAAAGTTCCTTAAGGTATTATGTGCGCTTTGACTGAAGTCAAGTTGCCAACTATTCATGAAACTTGGAAATATTCACCAAAGTAGTTCTTATTAATTAAAAATTCATCCTACTGAATTTTTATATTGAATAAGGACAATTATTTTGTGATTTTAAAACTTGATAATTAATTTAGACTGTCGTTTGACTCCTTTGACATGTGTCTCATTTTCATCAGTCACGTGATGCGGCTACCATTTCCGTTAGAACAGTATTTTCCACAGTTTTTATTGAATTATTTTCGTGAATACCCCGTAAGGGATGAAAATCTTAACGTCATTGCGTCCCTTTTTCTATTTGCTATGTTTTAGTGTTTTTTTTTATTATGTTCAGTCGGTACTTTTGCCAAATATAAAAAATAAACATAGGCCCGCAAAAGTTTCTCCATACAAGCCCATAGTAATTTAAAGTCAAATAATTCAAAATTTTGCACTGTAAGCGTATGAAAATTCATAACTACTGGAAAAAGAATGGTTAAAACTATCATTTAAAACATTTTTGGGTGGTACTTAACCCTAGTCTCTCTGACGCATATAATACCTTAACTGTCCTTCAGTGTTACGCGCTAAACGAAAAACATTCGCTCCGTAATATAAGAAAATATTAAGTTGCAAAGATGTCTGACTGCGGTATTTCCGCTGGACACTCACCTATAGATCATGACATTAGATTGCACTGTGGAATGTTGTACGCTGAAGCAATGCACAACTCTCGCACCCGATGACAATGAAATTGAATCGTACTACATTTCGTACTACAGCGGGAGCCGCTCTGTGACATCTCGATAAGGTCAGTTGAAGGAGAATGTTAGCAGGTCAAGTATCAGCAGAGGACGACATTTCCAAGTCAGTAACATACGTACACCATATATTCCTAACAGCGTACACGTATACTGAACCATCCTTTTCAAGGAAGAAATGGAGAGGGACTTTCTCGCGGGACAGTCCCCATACTTCCATTCTCAACCACGAACAACAATAACCACACGAACAATGGCTTCGTCAACAATATGATGTTTGTTAATACATAAACGCTTCGCTTGTTTATTGCAACAACCTCGAGGTATTGTTAAGTGACATCATATCCCCCATCCCGGCGATGAGGGTGGGATATGATCCGAATTAGCTGTAGATGAAATAACACAAATGATGTATAATAAACCACTATAAACAAGAGAAAAGGGGGCAAAATAAAAGGTAATTTATGTAGTAATCAAGTAGTCTAGAACATGCTTAGTTGTTTAAAAGCTCACAACCAGTACAGAAACAATGTGCATCTCATACCCATATTTAATAGTTCAAATTTGGGACATTTGACTTAAAACAAAAAATGTCACCTCTCGAATAATCGGTGAGAGGTTGTTGAATTCTAAAATCATTAACTCAAGATCATAATTTAAAACTTTTTTATGTATTTTTGTATTTTTCTGCATAACTACGAGTCTTTAGGCTCACAGGTCGGATTTTCCTATAGTTTTCACGTTATTGCAAATTGTTTCTACCCCTTCACCTTTTCCCTCTTTTGAACACCACAAATAGTCTTTGAGTACAGTACACATATTCCCAAAACTCTCAAGCTCCAACGTAATCTACTAAACGTACATGAATATAACATGTACAATAACAATCTAATTTTAAAATCGAAAATAACTAGAATATACAAAAAATTTATATTAAGATACAGCAAATAAGATATCTGAAAATCGGAGATGTTTATGTTTTAGCAACAAAACGAACAATCCCAGCAGTCAGAGAGAGAAATATCCCAACAGTCCTCTGAACCTCTGCCTTTGGAGACGTTAAAGCCGGCAGCAGTAGACGCGCAAGAATCGTCTGCACAACCATCATCATCACCACAAGCCGAGATGTCGTCGCCCCTCCAATCACCAGCCCCCACGTGTCCGCCTCCCACTCCAGTCGACGACACGGTGCACACGCCGACCACGCAAGACTCGATGCCCTCAGCGCCGCCGCCGCCAGTTACGCCTCAAGCCCTGACGGCACTGGCAGCGACGGCGCTGATTATAGTACCGCTGCCACCAGCTATGCAAGCGGCCGCGACGCTCAACGAGCCGCCGTTGGTGGCGGTGGATGAGCTTCCCCTTCCAGTGGATACGACGGTGCGTATCTTTTTCCTATTTCGTCATCATCATATACACTCAAGCCTCATTCGTGACTCAGGTTGTAGTGTTGTCGCTCATCATCAAGTCAACCCGGGAAGAGGCCACAAAATTTGTAGTTTTTCACATTAATATCCCATTTCATATAACTGTGCCTACTGAAAAGCAAACATTCTTTCTTGTAACCAGCTCCTCCTAGTTTCAATAACTCTAACTATTACTAACTACTTCTACTAGCCCTTCCACGTGGACCAAGTTGTCGGTAAACCCAGCTAACCGGTCCACCTACTAACAATAGCCTACCACTCAACTACTACCTCCTATCGCTCCATGTAGGTAAGCTTCAAAAACAAGATACATTCCCCATTTACAAATACCATAATATATACACTCAAAGTCACGGTACTTTACCAAAAATAAAGCAATATGACCACCTAACACGAATTACCAACTTCTATGAATTTAAGTAAAATCCTAATAAATATTAATACTTGTCACAAACTACTATTTGTTGCAAAAATGTACACGTTAATAACACAATGTAATATTCGTTCCACAAGTTCGATGCAGAAAAACCACAATAGAGCCACAAAAAGCACATGACTTGAATTGTGTCCGAGGTTGGCGATGGATTTAAGTTTCCAGAAATTCGAATGTCCTGCCAACATAATGCGAGGTACAAATGTTATTACTCTTACGGACGATGGCGAAGTAAAAGCGATGGCTAAATTGATCACAAGCTCTGAACTAACATCAAGCCTATTAGATTGACAAAATTAATTAATTAATCGTGTATTGTGAAGAGAGCAGTTACACACAGTGTATGACCACATTGAGGACAATTAACTAATTCACTGTTACTAATAAACACAAGTGCGTCCCCACCATGAGTTTTTCTTTGGTTACGTTTTCTCTGAGTAAGTTACATGTCCTTGAGTATATATTAACACACAATTGTCCCAAAAAATATTCTTCCTATTCTGCGTAATCGGACGGAACACACGAATGGGCAGCGCTTCACAAAAGTACGATACTTCAACCGGTGGCCCATGAAACGTTTTTTACGGCC
>NNCF01126367.1:566544-578121 GCA_002313205.1 Laupala kohalensis | reverse complement strand
TCAATCCTACCCACTAAAAACCCTCTTGAATTACAATATACCAAAACATATCTCAAAACATACATCAAAAAATGAGGGGGGGACAAAAAAATGAGGAAAATAGCCTTAATAGCGTCGGGAACAAGAGGTGACCAAGGAAGGTCAGAAAAGAGAAAGGAAGGAGCCGTGCACAAGTAAGTGGAAGCAATGCCAGACTCAGCTCGGGGCCCCGTGTTTGCCAAACACGTTCTTACTAGATGTAAGTCCCCTTGGGGGACATACAAAATAAACAACACCAATTAAGTACTAATTCAAATTACAATAATAATTGAAATTAGAATAATAAATAAACTACAAAAATAATTAGAATTTAGATAATAATGAAGTTGCGATAGTAATTAAAATTGAACATAAAAAAGACCCCCCAAAAATTAGAATTACATGAAAGTTGAAAACAGAAGTTATTTAAACAATGTAAAAATAAAAATTTACATATTCTCTCTTACATTTTAAATATAATTTGAAATATGTGTCACAATCTAATGGAAAATATGTTGTTTGACCTATTTCATTTATAAATTAACATCATATTTTATTATGTAAACTTACTAAATATATTTTAACCTACAAATTTCTTAATATTTATAATAATTCTCAAATACGCAGAAACTTATTTCCCTAATGGTGCCAGGTGAAAATTGCGACGGGCTNAGCATTGGGGCCGCCTGTGTTCACATCCCCTATAGGTTCATCGGAACAGACCGGGGGTGGGTGGGTGGGGGGGAAGAAGCGCACGGAGTTGAGAGTCGAGACGGGTGCTGTAGAGGATAGCACACCTGCGGTCAGAGCAGGACGTCGTGGGCTCGAGTCCCGGTCCGTCGCAATTTTCACCTGGCTGTTGACGGTCCCTACTATGGTACATAGTTCCGTTACTATTAGGTTGTGATATCACGTTAAGATGTCACATCCAAAGGTTTGGAGAAATTCCTTTTTCCCTCTAAATTTTGTTCTCACATGTGATCTCTCAGAGCATTTTTTTAAAGAACGTACGCATTAATACGCTTGTAGGCGACGACGGAACAAGAAGCGGGATCGTCGTCTCAAGACCCTCCTCGACCGGTGGCTGCGGCGGCGGGCAGCACCAGAGCGCGTTCGCACTCGCCGAAGACCAAGACGAAGTCGAAGCCGCCCGCGACGGTGACGGTGGTGGTGTCCAAGTTACCGGCGCCGCAACCGACGCTCATGCGGCAGACGACGCACACCACTCTGGAAGCGATGGCGGCGTTTGCGGACGACTCTTCTCTCGAGTCCACGGGAAGTCCGCACTCGTCGGGAACGCCTTCGCGGGAATGTGCTTTGGTACGGATATCGAACTCGGTTGACTCAGTGGCTAGCTGAACTCACTCAACGTTTGGGATTTCTGTTTGGTTTTCCCAATATCATGACCGGCAGACCACTACCTGGAGTGCGTCAACTTTATCTGAACTTTCACTCTCTAGTCCTTAAATCCTCCCTCCGTAACGTCATCACCTGATGCACATATTTCTGGAAATCTTTGAAAAGCATCCTTTGTACTTCTGCACTTATACCAGTCATTCCCATAAATTCCCTTCTTCAGTGTTCTTCTCCTCGTTCTTCATCCATCAATTCACACTCATGTAACACGTTATTTATGTCATCTATCCCTCGCCTGAAAATGCACAGGTTGTCCTCCCTTAAATTTCTTCTTACACAACAACTGTTGAAATAACCATGTCCCGTAAGTATTTCATACGTCAAATGTAATGGTTTGAACCATTTCCTGTTCACAAAAGTTACTTGTTTTATAAATTTATATGTATTTATTATGAAAATTATTATTTTCAAACTACGGAAAGGAAGAATATGAAAAAGAGAAATGAAAAATGCAAATTTAAACCCTCCCGAGAACTTGTAGGAGGAACCCGGATCTACTCATAAAATTCAATAGTTCATTAACATCATCCGTTTCATTTCCGAGAATTGTTGATAAATCTGCAGCCAGACCAATTTGTCTCCGAATTCTGGAGTATTTTCTGCATTCAGTTAGTAGGTGACGCACTGTCAGAGAAGAGCTACACTCATCACAAACGGGTTCATCATCAACAAGAGATACCTATGAGTGAGAGGACAATATCCTATGCGCAGACGGCCACCAAGATCTCTTCGCGCCTGGCTACAGGAACTGCTCCATGACCTAACAGGATTTATGCTCTCATCAAAAATAATTCTTGGTGAAAAATGCACTCAAAACTCTCTGCCATCAGGTAGTGGAAAGTTGAAATTGCGAAGTGATTCCATCCATAAAGGGCACCAGTAGAATAAGGGGCCACAATTAACGGGGACGGAGAAAACGTTAATCATTAAACCTGTACCTAAAATATTAGTTAATATCGGTGACGGCGTTGTGCCTCTTTGTTGATATGTCTTCCGAAACTGTCCTCCTATTTAACCGTCTCTCTCAGCGACATCCATGCACATTAAACTGCTTTGAAACCGCACACAGCTATCGCGAAAAACCAATGAATTAACGTTCGCGAGTGACGAGAAAAATTCCGTTTTGACTCGTCTCGACTGTTTCACAATGAACACCAGACATTCAAACACTTTTACATTTGGCCCTTTTTTTGTGGAATATTTTAGAATTGATCTGTTCGTTCACCTTACCACCTATTTTGGATAATAAAAATCAGCAAAACCGGCCGAGTTGGGAATCCAAGTCGTGATATCCCGCTCTCAAAGATATAGCGAGCAATGGATGATTATCTTATAAATTCATTATCACCAAGAAGTTAGAACGTGCATATTATACAAAGAGCACAAACAGATTTTCTCTCCGAGAGCAAGGACCGTTCCACTGATTCTGATCTAAATGTCTGGTATAGAAGCACAAAAATATCGCGGTCAGGATAGAGCTACAGTGATAATAGCGTTAAATTGATGCGAAGTACCGTCGTAGTAGCCAACAGATTTGCTACAGTTAATGATGCAACTAATTTAATCGTATTGCACATGATAGATTTGGTTACATCACACGCGTGCTTGGTTCAGGCGTCCGCAGGTGCCGTGAATACGCCGGGAGGCGGCGGAGCGACATCTGCGGCGGTGAATATGACGGCTGCGGCGTTAGTAGCTGCGGCGACTGGCGTGACGGCCACGTCGGTGGGTGTGGGTGGAGGGCCTTCGTTGGTAGGGCCCTTGGCTGCGACGCACAGCTGGAGGTCGGAAGGAAACGCGGGTGGCGGCGGTGGTTGGCGACCGGGACGCGCGCAACTCGAAAGTCGCTCCGTGGAGGTGAGCTGTCGTATGTTTCCCATAATACTATTAACAGTGAAGAACGGGGTATTACTGTATTCGCAGCGAAAGAATAGTAATGAGGGAGGAACCGATTACCACGCGAAAGTCGAGGAGCCTATGTCAGCATTGCGAGACTTTTCCAATCGCTGTAGAAACGTGGATATTTTACTCGCGAATCTTAGTGATTACGTTCGGATGCCATCGCTTAGATCGGTTGATTTGTAGAACAGGCAGTAATTGATCTGTCGGCTGTGACGGTCAGAGGGTCTGATCATTAACCTTTGGCCACCTCGAGGGTGCGTAAAGAGAGCCCTGTTATATCAGCCTTCTTCTAGAACAGTTGGAGCTATGGTACACCACCCCCGCATCAAACACATGACAAATTTTCAATCCATTGGATACATTTCGTTATTATTCTTTCGCCGTGATATCTATAGATATCTCTTAGTACCGCTCAGATTCCCACATACCCCAACCTTCGTGACTGGGATCTACGCGGAACAGCCCCTGATACTGGGAACCACTTCTAGGCTAGGTGAGAACTCCCATGGTAACATGCCGGCCCTTTGTTATCTTAAGTCTTAATGAAAATCTATACTTCACCATCTTAATTATCTTTCCAAAATCTACAAAACTCCATTTAACTGAAGCGTCTTAACCGCAACGTCTTAGCAACAGTTCAAAGAAAATCATAATCCAGAATCTAATTCAATGTCTTCATTGACGGAATAGAAACGCCTATTCCACATGACAAGGAAATTTCAAGATATTATAATCTTTTCAATTAAAAATTAAATTAAAAAACCACACAAAATATGACACTCAAAGGAATAAATACTAAATAAATTGAGCCTAAGAAATTGCGAGAACAACGGGGACGATTCATACGCAGAGAGAAATAAAGAGGGAATCTTTACCAAGGAATATGAGTAAATTGGGTAAAAACGAAATACTGGTACAAAAATACGCAGATTTAATAGGAAGTATCACGAAGATAATAGAGAAATAGTCAGATATGACAGGGAAAATTAGTAAAAGCTTAATAAACTTTCACATAAGGTGATTGGATCTACTGCTCTAACCATTGTTCTAATCACCACGTGCGAGTGAATCCAACAAAGAGACAGATCATATTGTCATTCAGAGAAAAATTCTTAGCTGGAATTTGATTTGTCTATAAGGATATAGAACACAACAAATGTGACTTGGTAGTGTGAACTACAGGTAATCATTGATAGGGCAAAATATCTATAACCTATGATAGAGTAAACCATCGCTAACAATTGATACACCTAGTGAACACTATGGATGTGAGTACCTAGGATTTGATGTAAGATCCAAATGGAAGAAAAGGATTCCTCCAAACCATTGGATACAACATCCCAATCTCATAGTTCCCATGCAAAGACGTAGATATTACATCCAAAATTTGAGATATGAAGCCAAAAGGTTTGGAGAAAGCCACTGCTAATTCTGAAAGAGGGTCGTACAATCAATTTTGTTCCCTACTCAAGTGTAGTGTTAGCTTTCGGTAGCCACTAGTGTAAAATGTCGGTAATCACACATACTATTAAGCAACCGGAAAGTATGTGTGATTTTTTGAATCCGCCTCTGCCTTAGGGCCCTTGATCGGAATTGATGGGATGGTCCCTTGCTTGCTTCCGGAGGTTAAATTAGTTTTTTTTCCTCCACGTGGTCATACGCAGTTTGTACTGTTTTTTGACAATAAATAAAGTTATGCATATTGTCAGAGAAAACTACCGATGGCTAGTCAAAGTATGTTTGACATGATGCACACACAGGTGAGAGCCTTGGATCTGGAATCTTCGGAAGCGGGACAATTGTCGGAGAGTCGTCGCCACGCCGCACTGCGCTCCACCACCTGCGTCAGCCTCCCAGCCACCCCGATCACCACCTCCCTCGCCACCACTCCTCCGCTGCCTCCACCGTTGCCTCCTCCCTTCCCCCAACCACCATCCCCTGCGACGCCCACGCACGTGTCGCTGTTTCCGGAGTTGCCCGCCGCCGTCGATAGAGCAGCACCGGCGTCTGGAGGTGGTGTGACCGCGGGAGAAACGTCGCTGGCGGATGGAGCTGAAGCCGCAGTGGCGACGGTGGTGAGATTGGCGGAGAACGCTTCCGCCGCCGCGGCCGAGAGACCTTCGAGACGAGACAGGACAGTGGAAGAAATGGAACGCGAACAGGTATTGTGAAGGATCGATTAGACTACATTAAAGGTGGGACCAGCACTTAATCCACGTTAGTCAAATCACTGAGAAGTATAATTGTTTTCTTTTATTGTTATTCTAATTCCTTTAAAACACAACAATATTAATAATAAAGAAGAAAAACCATTATGTAATTCGCTTCTCTCGGTTAATAATATAGTGCAAACAATATTTAGGAGTGCGCTTGACTCGTTTGAAATGTATGTTCAAACATGGCGACCGAACACAAACTGTCGCAGTGTCGCACGACAGGACGGTCGACACATTGAACGCGCGTTTTTGAGAGGGCACACGGGTAACAGATCGTCGACCGTTTCTTCAAACGCTCAGTACGACACATGCGCGGACAGAATCACGGCGCATGCGCAGAGGAGACACCGCCAGGGTATACCTCTTTCTGAGTATCCTTTCAGTGTATATTTCGATAATGTTCTGAGCACACGCTCAGAAAAAAATATTTGTTAAAAATACCGCATTAATTTTATTCTTCATTATTTGTATTTAAATTTTTGTTCGCATTATAATAGTCGTCGTCGTCCCAAGAAAAATTTAACTCATCCATTATACCAAACAAAACTGTATAAACATTAAAAAAAGTCACGTTTGATAAAACATATTTTTAATTATTTTACATTTATACATACAAGATACTTTCAATGAAATTGACTAGTACACCGAAAAAATCTAACATAGGTCTACAATTACAAAAGCCTCTCGGGACCGCCCCGAGACCACCTCAGAGGTCTTTGGGTTTCACAAGTTGAATGAGAATGGTAGACGGGCCCGAGAGGCGAACGGGATGGCGCAGTTGGTAAGCGCATGAGCACGTAGAGCTCAAGGTCCGGGGTTCGAATCCCGGTCCCGTCTCCCATTTTCATTCGACGTAACATGATTACTCTAGAATGTTAACTGTATCGCTATTGCCTTTGGTTTTTCCCTTGCGATCCGGAGTGTAATGCCGTTTTCTTAGAGCACCCCTCGACTATTGGGTATTTCACTGTAATCCAGTTGGGTAGACGGCTGCAGGGTTGTCTGGTGAGCCAATATTCGTGAGTATTTCGCCAGTTATTACGACCATTTTTTTATCCCTAGTTCCCTCCCATGAAACTGTCGTGCGATTCTAGAAGAATGTCCCAAACCAGAAAGTGTCTGACGCAAGACAAGAACTGAACGCACAGTAATATCGTCGCGCGTCACTCGTGTGCCTGCGTCCGTTGGAAGCATTGTGTTCACTTGTATAATTGATGTGAAAAATACTACGGAAAATTTACTACAAATGAAAGTAAACTTCCATCACTTTCGTGATTTAAAAGTTCGTCTTATTTTGTAAATAAGTGTTTTCTCTATTGTAATTTGTTTCCACATCAATTATAATTGCAATTATTTAATTTTTATGATCGGTGAGGTATGTTTTTCAAGTTGAAATCACAATAAGTACATGTCACTCTGTTTGTTTATACCGATTTCAGAAATTTTAGAGATTTAATTTTACTTACGCTATTACTACCTTAAGTAAATACATACCTCCCTTCTCCAATCACGAGATCTTACAATTAATATTTTTGTACTTAGCTCTCAGAAAATCACCGTGTCGTGGCAGGTAACAGACGTTTCGCCCACCCCATTAATATTGTGTTTTCAACTATAAATAAGAATCCTATCGCGGAAACCCACGTTCAGGGTTCTAATGACCTAGATATCGGCTAGTCCAACAGCCCCTCACCCCCGAAAAATACCCTATACTCACAATTCGCGAGTTTAATATGGATGGGTTTTTTTTGTGGGGCTTTACGGCTCGTCGACATCGAGGTCATTACAGCCCTAAAATTCTGTACTGGTAGGGAAAATACAGTTACGCACTAAGGAGAGCCAACATGACTCTCCCCGCGTATGGGACTCGCCGAATGACTCAACCATACCCACTAAAACCCTCCTCAATTACAATATATCAAAACATATCTCAAAACCAAAAATCAAACCATTACAAAAACTTAGAAAAATGAAGGATACCCTAGCCCTAATAGCGTCGGGATCGAAAAGAACAAGAGGTGACCAAGGAAGGTCAAAAAAGAGAAAGGAAGGAGCCCGGCACAAGCAAGTGGAAGTAATGCCAGACTCAGCTCGGGGCCCCATGTTTGCCAAACACGTACTTACTAGATGTAAGTCCCCTGGGGGGGTTTAATATGGATGGCTACGATTCAATGACTTGATCAATTTCTTCCACTGTGTGACCCTATAAGCATGTAGTCTTACAGCGACACGATTGTTATAGTGTTAGAGAAAGGAAACATTCTCACGTAGTGTTCCGATCAAATTAATAAAGAAAATTAAGCTAATTTGCCAAACATTTTAACCTAAATTGCCAAAATTAACTACCCTTTGGAAATTGTCAGAAATGTTTTCTTTTCAAGTAAGGTTATGTGATCTGTACTCATGAGAAAAGCGCAGAAAAAAACCTCAACTTGATAACAATTAAACGTGATCGATGATTTCTTTCTTTTGGAAATTGGCCCATAAATTATTAAGAAAACAATGTAGAGTTAAAAATGAAATTTAATAAAGCAATGCATGTACTTTAAATATTTATATAAGTATTATCGAAATTCTAGAACATAATAGTTGTGAGGGTTATCGTAAATAGCGGATTTTGTTATAATTTTTCTGAAACATTATTTTAGATTTTAAAATCTACTTCCAAGCGCATATTAGTTCGAATATTGAAGTAACTACTAGTACGTTCACGACAGGGACATAGATAAGGTTCTGTTAAACTTTGAAAAGCTCTTTGCCGATAAAGGTAAGATACAGATTACACTCACTTGGATCAGAACGTTTATTCTGATGTTAGGTCTTATTTATAACAAGAGTAATGAGACAATTCGTATACCCCAATGAACAAATCCTTCATCTCAATCTAAACTAATGCAACAATACGGTCACCATTGTCTGAACCTGATGTGTCTACGGTCTTGGTTCACGATAAAAAAAAGCGCCCGCTGCCAAGTGCTCTACAGTACTCACGGCGAAAGAATGGTAATGAGGGAGGAGCCAATGCCAGTATTGCAAGATTGCCAATTCTTACTGTGTTTTTGGACGGATGTTGTCGCCTACATTAGCCATTTCGTAGAACCAGCAGTAATTGATATGCCAACTGTGAAGGAGAGAGATCTTGATTACAAGACCTTGGCCACAAGGAGGCTGGTTGAAGTTGGCTTTTTCCACCGGATATAGTATCCTTTTCTACACGACATGCCTTCTGGAATGGGTGGAGACAACGTTAGGACCCTCCCGCAGCTAAGATTACGCCGCGCTCTCATTCCATTGGTTACATCTCATTACTATTCTTTCGCTGCGATTACTATAGACGCCTTCGGTGGGACAGAGGCGCGAGACGACGGCGTCGGGGCAAGCGTCTGCGGCCCAAGCGACGGAGACTGCGGGTGTCGCGTCGTCTCTGGCAACCACGCTCGCAGAGTCGTTGGCGACGTCGCTGGCGGCGTGGGACACGACGTCGGTGTCGTCGACGGAAGGCGTCGCCGACGACTTGCCTCCGTGGGCGCTGCCTTCGTCTTCGTCGGGCGCCATTCCGCTGCCTCCGCCTGGAGGGGGTTCCCCGAACATCGCGGTGTATGCGGCCACGGGCACTTCGTCTGGTACGTATATTGGTAGCGTCTCATCGAGATCGCCCCTTGGCTGACTCCAGTGTTACGCGCCACTTCGGAATTTACAGAATTTTACAAGGAACTCTCAAGTTTTAAATCACTCCACTTCATTAGTTTTAACCACAATCGAAATAGTTTACTCATTGAATAAAGGTGATTTTGGGTTTCTGAATGAAATATTAGACTTAATTACGGCGTTCGTGAATGAATAGATTATCACAAAACCGTGTAGAATTATCACAGGATGCAGATAATACCTACAAGATATCGAAAGAAAGCAACATGGATTATCTGTAGTATCATTTTAATGGGCTCTAATGAACTTCGATGTTGACGAGCCCTAAATCCCCAACAACAACAACAAAAAAGTATCACTTTACGACAGTAATTACTTCTCTCATGATACCTGTTTACAACATTCAATATTTTTAAATTATTTTGAATGAAAGATTTATAAAAATCATTCCAATTTTTAAAATATATACAATCTTTTGAAGCTATTCTTCATTTGAAACAATAAGTAAATGTGCATATATATATTTTTAATAATAAATAATTTTTGGGAGCTATTAAAACTTTTGTACATCAAATTGATACATGTTTTTTATAAATTCATATCCAATTTTCACCAAATGATAAGTGTGAATATACAAACTAATTTAAAAAGGATATTAATAACAATTTTACATAATCATTATTTAATATAAGATCTTGTGTACAAAAGACATGAATTAGACCCAATCGTACTGGTTTTGATTTCGATCCTGTAAGAACCACAAGACCAAGACTGGGTGTACAAGACCGAGGGTCAAGATTAACATTACTAAAGCAATACCAAGATAAAGTATACAAGACCAAGTCTATGAACGTCTTGGTCATGTTTTGCGGTTTACCGGTTATTACGTAAATCTACAAAATATGCTTGTAATCGGTGTCTGGTGCAGTAGTACAGGGACCGTCGAACGAGCAAGTCCCTTTCCATTTCCTGTCTTAAAAAAGATGGTGAGGACTGCGCATGGGTTATAAATACGTTCCTAACTTGCCAACATCGAGTGTTGCGCATTGCTTCAGCGTAAAACGTGATTTGTCGGTGCGTCTCCAGCGGAAATACCGCAGACAGAAGAGTCCTTGGCGCGAAAATACATCTGTGCAATTCAATACTTCCTTAAGTTATGAAGCGATTGTTTTTGGTTTAGTGCGTAATACTGGAGGGCAGCTGAGGGACTTTTTCGTGAAACGGTCCCTGTAAGTGTCATGCTGCAGGAACGCGATTGCCACGCGGTCCTTCGAGCGAGCCTCCATTCTCCCGCGCCGCGCTGCCCATGGTGGGTTCTTCGGATTCGGTGTCGTCGCCTATGCCGCTGACCACGTGTCTCTCGTTGCGCGACGCCGGGGCTTCCCCCGGAGGATCGGTGGCGTCTGTACCTTCGTCGTCCTCGGCCGAACGCCCGCCCCGCCCTTCCTCACCCCTGCCTACGGTGACGCCACTCTCCACGCCTCAACAGCAGGTAAGGATAAAAACAAATTTCTAGTCCTCGCGGCGAATGAAGACTAACGAGATGTAACCAATGAAAGAAAAGGGCGGTGTTGTCATATCTTTCTTCCGGGGAGTGGCCTAGCGCAGCTCCAACCATTCCATACAGCGTACCACAGCATCCATACAATAGCTGCTCCTAACCGTTGAAAATGTTACTTCAGGCACTATTCTTTCAGTCAAAGGTAATAGATCAAACTTTCCGTCCAGTTGGCACATCAATTACTACCGGATCTACGAATCGGCTGATGAAGGCGGTAGCATTCGAACATAAAATATCTCAGATAATATGCTGACACGAGTAAAATGCCCACGTATCTACAGTGAGTGGAAAAGTCGGCAACCTCGCAATGCTGGCATTGGTTCCTTTACTTTTACTTAGTTTTTAGGTTCCTCCCTCATTTCTTTTCTTTCACCGCGAGGACTATACACCAACCAATTTATAAAGATAATTGATTGGAGGTTTGAGGGATTAACCGGTTTGAAAAATCTATAGTTTGATGATTTTTTTTGTCAAACAATGTGAAATGACGAAAATGGGGCACTCGGCTACTCAGAATTCCGCCCCCCCCCCACGCGATATTCATGAAAGTCCTTGGCGTCACGAAAGGAAGCGACTACTTTGGAGAACCGTTTTGTTTTGTCTACTGGTACTGTACGTATCACACTCTGTTCAATGTGAAACTCGGTGAAACGTCTGGGGAAACACGATTGAAAGAACCGGAAGACGCAGGGTGAATTACTCTAGCAATTCATAAATATCATTTTCTATGTAACGTATTCGTTCATCAAGAGGTTGTGAGTCTAAACTAATTTCATCTTTCAATGAATGATATGATTATATATATATATATATATA
>NNCF01126367.1:554378-566445 GCA_002313205.1 Laupala kohalensis | reverse complement strand
TTGTAAGTCTAAAATTATTTCTTTATCTTCATTATATAACGGACGTTTTAGAAGACTTAATTTATATCGTCGAATGTTGTTTCCATGTATTATTTTGACAACTACAACACACTTCCTATCTCACGACGATTGCATATATGATGTATGGATAGTTGATACTATTTGCTTGGCCCAGTGAAAAAGTTCAAATAAAACGAATTTTCTTAAGAAGTATATTCGCATTAGTCGTGAATTTCGTTTGCAAGTAATCATGAGCTAAGTCAACTCCACTATACAAGCAACTTTTTATTTAATTCATTATAATTGTATACCGTATATTTACATCGAAATATCCGGCTATTCTAAATAATAATAAATTTATTGTCAAAAAACAGTACAAACTGCGTATGACCACGTGGAGGGGGGAAAAAACTAATTTACTCTCCGGAAGCAAGCAAGGGACCATCCCATCAATTCCGATCAAGGGCCCTAAGGCAGAGGCGGATTCAAAAAATTCAGCAAAAATTCCTAGATAAGATAAAAAGTTAGCTGCGAGTTATAATACTAATAGAATGTCAATATGTTTGTAATTTTAAGCAAAAAATTACATGTAAGTTATTATCGAACTATAGATTATTCTGAGTATAGTGCTTAAAAATTGAAATAACACTAAATTCACGATTTATTGTTACAATAGACCCGCCCCTAGACAAAGCCTAGAGAACCTGTATGATAAATCCGCCTCTACCCGAAGGAAAACCGGAGAAAAACCCGGGCCAGGATGGGGCTCCATATGAATATTTTACGTTCACAACGCATAATATTCATACATAAAGTATAACATACTTACCACATCAGACAATGATCAGCATGTCCATGAAACAGATCGAGACTCACCTGCAATGAAAAAAAACTCACTGATGACAAGTGATTTTTCAAGTCAAGCTTCCTCAACTTAAGATTTCAACCAATATTCGTTTTCCAACTTGCTGAACACGTGTGCATTTAGATAACATCATGTATAATAGAAATACATACAATTACACATATAAAATAATTGTACATAGATAATTCATTAATCTAGAGATTTTCACGAATGAAATATTTTCCGAAAATTTCCCAATAACAAAAAATTCATATTTTACAAAATATATGTAAACTTTTCATGTGTCGAGACGATTCAATCTCAGCACAATAAGACGCTGTCGCCAGCAAATCTCTGCGGCCCACGACTGATTCGGCACTTATTTTATTGCAGACAAAGTGATATGGGAGGTGGGGGGTCAATCCTTGTTTTACGTTAGAAGCTGCATACATTTCTTCCATGTACCCTACACGCGGAGATGTGTGGTAACTTTCGGTCAGGTGAAAGTGGCGACGAGTCGGAAATCCAACACGAGACTCCTGCACTGATCGCAGGGGTTTTAACTACATCACCACCCGTTCGCCTTCCAGAACCGTACACCATTTCCACCCAGACTTAAACCCTGGACGCCCTCACACACGTCCCCAAACAGGACACAAGTGAACCAGCCAGCACACGATGCTGTGTGCACTTAAGTACCGGTTTCACAAGTACCTACGTGTTAAGGTTCGTTATGCATATATTTCTCTCGTGTACTGTATCGTGGAGAAGATATGTGATAACTTTAGGTCAGGTGAAAGGTCACTGTAGAAGTTCCCCATGCCCTATAAATAAATCGTTAACTTCAGATACGTCACCAATATCGAACAAGTAAGCGCATTAAAATTTTTCACGTTCTAATACGAAAAGTAAAATTATAATTCAATGTTATTTTGAGCCCGTCTTCTTAATGAATTAGAACGACGAGTATCTCTAAAATACTTCTAATTCTGTACAGAAGATTTTAGTAGTTTTAGGAACTATTGACGAGAGTGTTTTCAGTAGCACTTCCAGTTAGAAATGTTAACATGAAAGAGAGGTGAATAACCGAGTGGATTAAATGTTTCGGAGTCCTTAAAACCTGAACCGACGTGTCTCTTCAGCCAGCTCTGACGTCACCTCCACCAGCCTCCACTTCCATGCCAGCGCTGGCGGGAGCCTCCAGCTGCCTCACACCCACATCGTCATTCAACATCCTCGGGGAATCCCGACCCATCCAGTTCTCATCTCTGCAGCAGGTGAGTGGGCGAAAGATATTGCTCTTTGGAAGAAGAAAAAATGGAAGTAGGGGATAAAAGATACGGTAATGGACGCGACTTATTTTATTTATTGTAGTATTTGTAAATGGGAACATTATCGTGAAACTTATCTACATGGAGCGATGGGAGGTAGGAGTTGGGTGGTAGACTATTGTTAGTAGGTGGTTAGGTTAGCTGTGTTTACCAACAACTTTGCTCACGTGGAGGGGTTAGTAGGAGTACTTAGTATCAGAGTTATTTATATTAGGAGGATGTGGATGGAGGAAAGAGGGATCGCTTTTCAGTAGTCACAGCTATATGAACTGGGACATGTGACATATCAGCTACCAAATTTCTTTTCTCGTCCCACAATTTTTTTCTGATGACTCTGTAAGGAGCATGAACGCTACCACCTGATCCACCAGAAGGGCTATTAATTTTGTAGCATTAGGACACCAAATAAAATACATAGCCAGAATAACAATTTTATGAGATTGCAATACGATCTTTATTAAAATGCTATTGTGTTCCTAACAGTCAGATTAGTTACCAAAGAAAACAGAACGAACCAAGTGTTAAAGAGAAAAAAATAGGATTACTAAATATATATCGAGGTATATCAAAAAATTTTTTTCGAAGAAGTAATGCAATGTTAACTTAATATATCCAGTAGCAAGAAATATCTAAAATATGGTGGCAACATAAGCTAGAAAATTTCTTTGAATAAATTTAATCTACTAATACGTAGAACTAATGCATGTGAATAAAGAAATAGTATTTAGTATTAGACTGTGTTGTATAAAAAATCGTAAAAAATTAAAATCCCAATGGCGAACAGTAGAACCGCGTTAATCTAGCACCTATGGGACAGAGACTCGGAATATTAATTGAACAAAATAATGATACGATGCAGTTTAGTAGAAGAATACGAAGAATAAATTACACGGGACAACAAAAAATTAAGTGGAAAGCAGTGATACGATGTAATGAGAAGACGAGAAGGCATACGGACATAATACAGACTCGAACAGTTTTATGAAGAAATGCAGACACACACCGTACAGAAAAGGTGACAACCATTGACATTTTTACTGTTGTGTCATGGTCGAATAAGTTAGGTTAGAGGTGGGATTAGCGCGGGTCTACTGTAGTTTTCGGGAATCTTCGTTGAATTCCCGGAACCGCTTAATTGGGTGTGTGAGCCACGTTTCAATTCCCGAAACGCCTACCCCTAACCCTGCCCTTTCCCACCCCCGCCCTACCCAACCGCTTCACTCGCCCCGACACGGTCCACTCTAATGCGCTGAGGGGCTAATGGTTGGCCCCTTGCGCAGGGGGGTGCTTGCGTGGACCTACTAGCGGAGCTGGACGAGTGGTGGTTCGCTGAGCTGGCCAACAGCTACCTGAGTCAGTCACCTCGCAGTGGCGACGGAGGAGGCGGCGGCCGCGGCACCGTCTTCGACAGCGACGACTACGTCGGCAGCGGTAGCTTGGGCATGGCCGCGCGCCGCGCCGCGGCGGCGGCGGCCAGCGCTCGACGCCGGGCGTCGCGACGCTCGAGCCACGCTGCCCAACAGCAAGCCATCCTCCAGCAGATCCAACAGCAGCAACAACAGCAGCAGCATCTGCTGCAGCACAGCGGTGGCGGTGGTCTGTCTGAAGGACCAGGTTCCACCTCGTCGTTCGCCGCCGCCGCCGCTGCTGCTACTGCTGCTACCGCCTCCACGCGATCCGCTTCCTCCACCGCCAGCGCCTTCTCCTCCTCGTCCTCATCCTCATCGTCGGGGGCCTCTGGACGAGGAAGTGCATCCTCGTTCTACAGCTCGGACAGCGAAGGCGAATGGCGGTTTGTGGCGGAGGTGGGTTGTGGCGGGTAGATGGTGGACGGGGCGGGGCAGGGTAGGGTAGGGTAGGGTAGGCGGAATGCTATACTATTGGCAAACGAAAGTGGCGTCTGGCACCTTAGGGCACTTTCCCAAACTCTTCTGGTCCCTCCACCATTAATGAGCACACCGGTAGGAGTCTCCGGGGTCAAGGTCCCCCCAAAATAGAAATGTTACCGGTTTTATAATTAAGGGTTTAGGTCAGTAAGGGTTTCCTCAACGGTTGATCCTATCCTTTTTTAAATTTTATCGTTACTATTAACTGACGTACTCCATCGAATTTTTTCATTTCGTGTAAACTTTGCCATCTGTCAGCACAAACTAACACTGACGTTCAAGATAGTTTTGACAAAAACCAACGCCAGTTATTTCTCACTGACTACGATCGCCAGCCGATAGCGGGATCTCGATAGTTCAATCATGATGGATAATGTACCAGATTTTTACGCTGAACACATTTTTGTTTGAGTCTGTTTCTCTAGGAGTCTTCAATATATAACTTTATTAACCATAGTCAATAGTTGTTAAATTACAGTGTCTGAAGAAATTTAAATTTTTTTTGTGATATTCAAATTGCAACATTAGAGAGATTCATTATTTATCAAGTATATACATGTGATAACGTTCGGTCAGGTGAATACTAATTCTACTTTACGTACAGAAAATTTAAGTAAAATCGTTGGACCAGTTTTTGAAAAATATTCAAAAATGTACTTTGACCTTAATCTGAAGTGCCCTTTGTGTTCAAGTAAAAAGAAAATTGAAAGCACGAGCATATGTTGTAAGTAAATTCTACCCTAAATATGAAAAGAAAAAAAAACATTCGGTCAGGAGTGCTGAGCACAGACGGGCGGACCGGACAGACGTCCAGCAAAAAAACACTTTTTCGTAAACAGGGGTCACCAAAACGGATATTTCCGCAAAAATCTCGTTTTCGAATTTTTTCGCGATTACAATACATTCTACATGACAATACTTCTCATTACAATGAGAAAGTAAAAATCATACTAAAACATAGCAAATGGAAATAGGAACGCAATGACGTTCAGATTTTCATACATTACCGGGCATTTTGAAGAATAATTCACTAAAAACTGTGGAAAATACTATTCTAACGGAAGTAGCAGCCGCATCACGTGACTGGAGACAATGTGACTCTGGTCAAAGAAGTCAAATGAAATTCTAAATTAATTATCAAGTTTTAAAACCACAAAATAATTGTTCTCATCGAATATTTAAAAAATCAGTAGAATGAATTATTAATTAATAAGGACAACTTTAGTGAATACTTCCAAGTTTCGTAGTTGGCAACTTAATACCTTAAGGTGGGAACAGCACTCCAAGTTAGTCAAATGACTGAGATGTATAATTGTTTTCTTTATTTTTATTCTAATTGTTATAAAACAATATAAATAATAATTATGAAATAACATGATTTAATTTCTATGTATCAGTTAATAATATCAGTAACAAATAATGTTCAAGAACTCGCTGGACTCGTTTGAAATGCACAAGAGCACTAAGGACGAACATGGAAGAGAGCGAACGCAACGGTTTCGTGATTTATGCATCTCGTCTCAGAAAAAGTGGAATATCTTTCTCAGATGTTCGGTGACTTATGGGTAAAGGTGATGTGATAAATACTACGAAAAAATTACTACAACTCAATGTGAACTTCCTTCACTTCCGTGATTTAAAAGATTTTGTAATTAAGTGTTTTCCCCATAAGACGCAATGAATTTCAACATTAATTATAATTGCAATTGTTTCATTTAAATGGTCGGTGGGGTATGTTTTTTAAGATGAAACCACAATAATTACATGTTACTCTGCTTATTTATGCCGATTTAAGATATTTTATTGATTTAATTCTACCTACACCAGTACTACCTTAAATTCTGTCATTATACATTTTGTACCCTTTCGGGAAAATCCAGCTCGTAATAAGGGTTTAATAGAAGCTTGGAAGCGTTACTCTGATCTGTATTCCATCTCATATGTATGCAAAACCAGAGTTAGCTAGTGAACACACCTGATTTTGTTCCACATTCAAAATGAGCGGATGACTTCCTGACAACATTCGGGCTACGGGGATTCCCAAGTGATCGGCTAATGAGTTTTCGGTTGCGAGGGATGGCTTCAATTAGGGTTGCGATCATACGTGTTCTTTACCCTCATCACTGTTCACACGGAATACGTGAGATATGACGCAAAAGTTTAATTTAACCCTACAAAGAAATTAAGCTAATCAATCCATGATACGATACTGGATATACTATCCTGGTCCGGATTTTTCTCCCTATAGTGACGGATTTTTCATAGGCGGGCATTTCCTTTAATACTTTCGTTATAATTAATCTAGAATTTTCACTGCACATAATATCCACGTTTCACTTTGGAATAATAAATGGGCAATAGTGTGTATTTCATTAAATATTACATCCGCCCCACGTGGTGATACATTTTTTTACAATAAACTTTCCTTATTTATTTAATTAATTACTTATTTACATACGTTCGGTTAAGGTATTGATATTAATTTTTTTTAGTAATTCCACTCAATTTTTTAGTCGTTACTCTAGAGCGAAGCTTATGTTATCACCATATTAAAAAAACAAAACAATAATTTCCACTTTAATATATAAATTGAAAAAAAAATAGAATATCATGTGAGGTTCAATTGAAGATATTTGCGTTAATTCAACAAACATACTGACGTCTGAAGCAGATAAAATCGTAAAAATATTCAGGTAAAAATTAGAGAGAGAATTAACGATTCATAGATTAATGAAATGTCACATTGCTATTGAGAAATGTCCCTCACATAAAAATGAAGTTTCAGAGTAACATATAATTGACACCTTGTCGGAAAACTGACCTTCCAAGACAGTTTAAACTTAAAAAATCCATGACATTTTTGTTAACAAAACGAAAAATTGACGCTTGAAGCAGGCGATATTACTTTCGATATAAGACACGTGAAGCGTGATTTCCTTGGCATCTAAACAAATTGATGTTCAACAGGAAACATTTCTCCAAAGGTTGTATAAACCGACTGTTGGCAGTCTGGGGTAGATACACGTAACACAGCACATAACAGAAACTTTGGGTTTACGAGACATGTACAGACAATGAGCACATTGAAGCTGGTGGTCTTTGAACCCCATGACTTATTGTTCTGTGTGGAATCTCGTTCTCGCGATATGGAATCAATAGTTTGGTGGTTCGAGCTGACGCGTCCTTCAATTACGAGATGAGTAGATTCGATGTTCGGCGTCTGTTGCAGACGGGGACACGGGCCCAGGACGCCGCTGCGTTGGCTGCATCGACGGTAGCCAATGCTCTGACGCCGACCACGGGAGTAACTGCCGTCACGGGACCTGGCATCGCCATCGCACTCCCGGCAGTTGTTGGGGGAACCACATGCGGCGTGGGGGTCAATTCTTCGAACCCCGGCGGAGGTGGAAGCGCCGTCGGCGCCACTGGTCCCACCACTACCACTTCCGTCATCGGACCCCTCGCCATATTCAGCGCTGGAGGCGTCACAGGAGGTATTTATCATGTGATCGAGTAGGTGGAGCGCTCTACTACTCATTTCGAGAACATAATCCGTACTATTAACCTAAAAGATATTGCTTCTGTCACTCTCACAACACAAACATCTAACAATCACCTCACACTTCGGAAATGTCCTTCTCAACCTTCTTATCCTGTTGATGCAGGGTTAGTACTTCCGCAAATATCGCCTCACGTACTTTTCTTACCTACACCAAGGAACGCTATATTCCTGTTGAGTTTAAATTTGTGTCTTCTGACTCGTCGGTTTACACAGTATCAACAACTGTTCCTAGTATCAATAACTCTTACTACTACTAACACCTCCACGTGGGCCACGTTGTTGGTTAACACATCTAACAGGTCCACCTTCTAACTATAACCTCTACCACTCACCTCCTACCTCGTATCACCCCATGAAGATAAGCTTCAATAGCACGCAATATTTCCCATTCACAAAAGCTATTTTCCTTATGCATATATTTCTTCCGTGTACCCTTCACATGAATAAGATATGTGATAACTTTCGGTCAGGTGAAATTGACGACAAGCCGGAAATCAAGCCGGGACTCCTACATTGATCGCAGGGATGTTAAACCCTACACTACCCGTTCACCTTCCACAACTGTACACCATTTTCACCTGACCGATCACATATCTGCTCCACGTGTAGGGTACACGGAAGAAATATAAGCATAACATATGTACTTAACACGAAGGTACGTGTGAAACAGCACACAGCAGTGGGAACGTGTCTCTGAAAGTCTGGATGGAAATGGTGTAGAGTTGTGCAAGGCAAACGGGTGGCGTAGTGGTTAACACCCCTGCGATCAATGCAGCGGTCTCAGGTTCGATTCTCAGCTCGTCACCATTTTCACCTGACCGAATGTTATTACTTTCCCTACGTACTTTGAGATCCGCATATCTTGTGATGTGGTGCTTCGTAAGGCGGAGGTCCCACAGCGGTGACGTTCCGCGAGCGGAGTCGCGAACGCGGCTGTCGCGGAGGCCGCAGCGGAGGAGGAGCGGCGTTCACGCCGGCGTTGCCAGCGCCACCTGGCGTCACGGGCGTGTCGCTGGCGCAGTCTCTGGCGCAGCAGCAACAGCAACAGCAGCAGCAGCAACAGTCGCTGCTACAAGCGTCGGCGACGTCGCACGACGATCCGCGCTTCGTGTTACGAGCGGCGCTACGCGAGGCGGAGGAACGCGACGCGGGAGTACCAGGAGCGCGGGAAGCGGCGGCCATGAGGAGTCACTTCGTACAGGTGCGCTCAGGATTACCAGTTTTGTTTTCTCTCTTCTCCTCTTTCACTAACAGAGTCTTTCTTTTTCTCTCTTTACATCAGAGGTCGGCCCGAAGGCCTTACATGAGCGGTTACAGAACATTAATAACTAACTGACCCGACAGACGTTGTCCTGTCCAAATTTCAACAAATTTGTTTGTGATCGTTTTGTGAATTGGTGAAAAACTATTTTAAATGTGTAAACAGAGTAAATATGAGAAAAAATCGCATTTCTGAGTGATCATTGTACATATCAACGATAGTGGTCGTGAATATTCAATTTGAGGAGGAGTACATTCAGAAGAATAACAATGGGAAATACCTAGGTCTCGAAGAATAGTGACATTGGGCACTAACCATGTTGGTTATTCGACGTAGAGTTTTGTTTTGAAATGTTTGAAGTCATTTCATGTTGGAAAGGGAGGCGGTGGACCATATAGGTGAGGCACAGGTTAAAACAGGTCGGATTAATGTTTTGCGAAGTAGAACTGAGTTTGTCAGTTTAAGGCTACTAGCAGAGACTAGAACTATAATAAATAGAGATCCGTGAAAGTGGCTTTATTTTTCAACAAAATTCGTTTAAAAAAAAACTAGATTTCGGTGTTATAAGCAACTTTGTGGTGTTATTACATTTTAACAACTCGCAGATAAATAAAACCTTTACTTCAGTAACTTTTGACATTTTATTTGCAGATAAATTTACACAAATAGAAGTATTATTAGTTAGCAATCCTTGTTACAAGAAAGTATTGTACATTAATAATGCCCGCAAAAATGTCTCAGTTGTGTCGATAATAAATTCGTTTTTCCTCTTCTTTTGCACTCTCCCTCTTTGTGAGAGATTCATCCACGGATAATTGTCCCTTCAATGATCCCTTTTGTTTTCTGCGCTTATGGTTATCACTAGCTATGTGTCTCATCACAGTGACTCGTCTTTCGAACTCCAGGCTTTTTGTCACAAAATTTACACAACAATATTTTCTTGCTATTAACATAAAACCCCTCCGAGCTGAATTCACTTGCCCGTGAAAATACAGTAACACTCGGGTCGAGCATTCCATGACCTAAATACACCAATCACTTAAAAATCGTAAGTCAAATGCACAATGTGCGATATTTCGCGTTATTTGGTGGATTTCGCGTTATATTATCGATTTCGTCTTATTTCGCAATTAAAAAATCACATTTTTGAGATCAAAAAGGTCTATTATGAACTTAACTCTAGAAAAAATCAGGAATAAAAAATTCGTTTTATCGCGTTTCCCGAATTTCACGGATCTCAACCAATAAAACATTTATTATCAAAAAAGGCATTTACAAACTAAGTATTTTCAGTATTACAAACGTTTCCTTCCGCGTATCATGGCATGAAGGAAATATGATAACTTAAGTCAGATCTGAATAGTCGTGATAATAAATAATATAACATTATTTAGTTTACTATCACTATTATATTTTTCACAAACTGCAGTTGCCGTTTTTGAGAAATATAAGTGATTGTAAACTAGGTAACGTTTTTTTATTAATATCCTCCATCTTGTTATTGACCTGCGAATTTATACTGGGATTTGGTTGCTTTTACGTACAGATATGAATATAAAATAAAACTCAATTTTTACTCCCCAACGTTTGGATATAATTTATATCATCATAACGGCTACGAAAATGCGCAAACAAAGGATGTTTTTAACTTCTACATAAACAATCTACAAAAATTATTATGCATCGTCACTACACACAACATTACAATTCCATCGATAACAACTATATTTTGAAACACTAGCGAGTAAATAATGAGTTTTATTTACACAAAAACAACCAAATCCCAATTACTTTATTATTTGTTATAATAATGTAATGTCACAAGGTAAGTGACCATGCAATCAATTATTTAAAATAGCCATGTGTAACATCGTGGTCAGTATAGATTTTGAAATAACATTTTCAAGCACTGTGCTCGCCGGAAATACCAAAGGCGATTAAGAGCCAGGCCCGTCGCCGCCCAAACAAGGAAAGGTGCGCGTTAAGACCTCTCGTATTGTGAAGAGATTGACCAGTTCCCATCTACTTCTGGAAACGCCCGGAGAAGGAAAATGAGTGTGTATGGAATATTTCAGCATTTGACAGAAATAGTGTTCATCCGAAAAGGCAGTTTTTCTCGGAAGCTGAGGAGTGACCAAGCCGAGGTGGGGTTTTGGAAACGGGCGAAGAGGTAGTCACGTGACCTCCGCCTCAATATATATTGGAGGGATTTCAGCTCCTAAGTGACTTTTATACTGGAGGCTTTCAGACTTTGAGACAAGTGCGAAAGCGTATAGAAGTACGCAAGTTATTTAATATGTAACTTGGTTAGTTTGGTCGTCAGACCACTGAGAATTGCTGCGGTAATTCTATTACCTGCTATAGGCGCGAATAACATAGCTTGGAACAGTTATTTATTTCGAGATAGCAACTTGGAACTTTTTGAACTTCGGATAATCTGGGTAGATTTCCGAGTTAATTCATAACTCCAGTAGTTATAACTGTGTGTAATTATTGCTTTTAGATAGCAATATCAAGTAATAACAAGTCAAACTTGTATTTATGATTTTCGAGTTTGTCTACATTTGTAAATATTCAGAGCGTTATTTAATTTGAATTAAATGTTTTATTGTTATTACTCGAGTGTTTGAGTGCTTGGGGAAACCAAGCTGATGGCAGCAAACTCTACCATAAAGGTTGTGGTTTATGGTTGAATCCCGCTTCTCCACCAAAAGCTTACACACATCGCATATGGGCTTGTGGTGTGCTGGTACACCATGATTATAGTAAATAGAAGTAAAGGCAAAATATGCATTTTTTTTACAAAGTGTGTTTTGATCGTTCCGAACAGCTCAAAATCAAACGAACTCAAATTTTCTGACAATTTAACAAAATGTATTATTATTACGAGCAAAATTGAGTAAACTTGGAGATTTAATTAATTCAGGGGACCTCGGAAACGGAAAGTTCTAGATTCGTGTCCCATGAAGCTTAATATGAAATAAATCACCGAAACGTTACCAATCCAAAGTAGTGAATATAAATAAATTTATTGTCAAAGAAGCAGTTACAAACTGCGTGTGATCACGTGGGGGACAATAAACTAAAATACTCTCCGGAACAAGTAACTTGCCCCTAGACGATGCAAACTTCCCTCATGGAGTAGGAAATCGGAAGCAGTGGCGGATCTATGGGGGAGGGGGG
>NNCF01126367.1:530165-547355 GCA_002313205.1 Laupala kohalensis | reverse complement strand
ATTTCACAAGTATAGATTATCAAACTATAGATTGTTAAAAAATCGTTCCTATTAATATAATCCAAAATTCGAGGTCTATTATTTCAATAGAGAACTTGTATACAAATCCGGAGAAAAATAATATAAAGCGGAGTTCTGCAGTGTTGGCAGCAATTCTGTAGTGTTCTGTGTTGGTTGTTGTATGAATAAATTAGCATGTAGGTTTTCGTTCGTAGAATGAAAAACTTGCTTTATACTATACATTAGTGTTAATTTATTATAAAAAACGCAATAACAAAATAAATTAGACGTATGTGTAACTTTGACTCAAAAATCAACATCACCATTAACCTCTGAACTCCAGCTAACGCGAGATTAAAATTTTGCACACTTTTATGTTCCATTATTAAAAGTACCATGTGACTTTATCGCTACCCCGTATGTTGCAATAAACGTAACCCTTTCATTCAATCGTGTTCAATATGCCTAAAAGCCACAAAACATGGTCATGAAAAACAGCAAGGAAGAAAATAATAAAATTTTATTTCTGAGATTTGTAACGGAAAAATTCCGTGAATGGTATGGGGAACCGGAAAGTATTGACAATGCATAGTTACCTAATTGCTAAGAGTAAAGAAAGTAATTTTTATTTGAGATCTCAAATACATTATTTGCAGTCTCAAATATATTATTTGCCATACATAATGTAGTACAAAGCATCTAAAAATTAAAAAGTGACGAAATGAAAGGAATTCATTCATCATCATAATACATTAGCCCTTATGACGGTGAAAGGAATCGAAAAAAAAAAAAAATTTCAACGAAGTTGTTAGATTAATATTATCGAGTTCATTTCACATCCATCAATATTTAGCAACAATATTTCTAACGTCAGTTTTACTAACAATTAATACGAAATAACACATCTACCGAGCACTGTATGTGCAGTGGATAGCACACCTGCGGCCTGAGCAGATTTCTCGGGTTCGAGTCCCGGTCCATCGCAATTTTCATGTGTCTGTTGACGTTGCAATTATAAAGAAGTCTACATATTAAAGTTAGTTTTAATTGCAAATAAGAAATAAGATTTCTGTAGAAAGAATTACATTGACAGAAACATAAAACGTGTCAAGTATATTGAATAAATTAATCCCTTCATCACCTCTGTTTTGTTAAACGATGTGACTGAAATATTATACTAAGAAACTCATCTGGGTTTTGAAAAGAATAATATAAGGGGAAATCTTTCGAATACTTAATGAAAGAACAGAATGAAAATTCAGAAGAGAATGGGTATAGAAATTATATTTTTCAGAATTTCTTGCTAGATCAGATGTCACAAAATTAAATGATATTCAAAAATTACTAGTGAAAGAGGTTAAACATTTATAAGGATTTAAATGAATAAAAATGAATGGTTCTTTGCTTTCCGCGATAGATTACAGAACTCTCAGCAGTCACAAAAAATGTCTTGGAAAAATAAATAAAACTATCAAGACTGAACCTTCTCCAGTGTCTAATAAGTTTAAGTTTTATTAAAAACAAATCAGTGTTGAAACAAAATACAAGTATTACCAGAAGATATCTTCATAAATTATCAACACTAACACTTGAATAAGAAAGGAGACTCATTTTCGTAAAGACATTTAATCAGTATGAACTTGTTTGTCCGGGACAAACCGCGTCTTAGTAGATAAAACTACCAACGTTTCGGTCATCATGCTGTGGCCTTCTTCAGGGTCGTACAGACCTAAGTCGCTGTCGTACTCAGATTTTTTCTGCTCTGTCGTACTCCGCTGTTTAAGGCAGAATATGATAGTGACTTAAGTCTGTAAGACTCTGACGTTGCCCTGAAGAAGGCCACAGCATGATGGTCGAAACGTTGGTAGTTTTATCTACTAAGACGTGGTTCGTCCCGGACCAACAAGTTCATCCTGACTCCGGCAGCGGAAACCTACGTTTAAATTTAATATGTATTTATAATTTTTAAATTTTTTAAATGTAGTTTTGCTTTGTACGTAATCATCTTTTTGCGTCAAAGACACATGATGAAAAATCTGCGAGCAGTCTCTGGATTATCATTGGGAGTTTCTGAATAACCGTTATGATACAAGTTACGCAGAAATGTATACTTCAATTAACGGGAATAATAATAAAGGCGTCTCAACTCGTTCGAAACTCATTTGTCACGTTCTGTTACAAAACACAAACATTCCTTTGAACACGGACGATTCTCCGAAAAGAATTCTTCTAAAACTTCCACACGCTTAAATGAATTGTAAAGAGCATATTAGCAATTCTACGAGGAGGGCTGATCGAACCTAGTCAGGGATTTTTCCATTCTCTGTTCTTTGAAAATATAAATATGTAAATGCGAATATTCTTGTATTCAGATGCCATGACGAATTATACGATTCAATTTGAATGCGAACAAAAGATGTAGAACAGAAGAAAACGCTGAGTAAAACGACATCTAGTGGAATTATGTCTTAATTTTTACGGAGAAAAAGAGTGCGTCTACTTTAGTGAGATGAAACATTTTTTTGCGTTCGGTTGGGAATAAAAGTGTTCACCCGACAAGAGATAATCGTTCTAATACTTTGATTAATATTTCGTGAGTTATGAGAGAAGTATGGCGTGGTGTTGCGAACTCTGCCCGCTAGACGTCACAAAATTGTCTTATCGTACGCTGCCATCAGTTTGTTTTCCGGGGTACAGGTCTGGATGGAGATGGTGTACAACTGCGGATGGGGAACGGGTGGTGTAGTGGTTAACACCCCTGCGATCAAAGTAGGAGTCACGGGTTGGATTCCCGGCTCGTCGCCATTTTCACCAGACCGAAAGTAATTACAAAACTGAAGTTTGTCTATACATGGCATCATGTAAAAGTGGGACACCATAAACGACCCCAACAAACACAAACGTGATGGAGAAATCATGGAGTATTTTTAACACTAGCTGGATTTATGCCCATGAATTATTCAGGTGGTCACCATACCATACCCATTGGAAATTATTGTGGAGTAGCAATAATGCAGCCATGTTATTCAGTAACTTGTATTGTATTTCCAGTAATTACGCAGAAATTTTTATGTGAATTTGTAGTCAACTTCACATAATTGATCCAAAGAATTAGTTTTTCTTAAATCGAAAATAAATATAAATCATTCAATTCCATTCATCTTCTTTTTGGAGGTTGCCGCACCTCACGCACATCACCAAAGCGATTCCCGAGATGACTGTTTCTAGCGGTGGCAGCCCTCACTCCCCCCTCAAAAAAAAATAATAAGGAAAGATAAAAAAATCATTTTAACCATTTAAAACGGAATTATAAAAGAAATTACGCCATTCTTAATGTCGTAATCACCAATCTTCTGTCCCTCGATTTATTTCATTATTTAAATCATACTTAATGGAAAATGCATGTTAATGAAATTTGTCAACATTTTTTATCCCCCCCCCCTCTTTTGATTCATAATCACCACTACTGGTTTCATATCGTTTGTTTGAGGTTCATATCGTTGAAGCTGGCTTTATGCGTTTTTGTTGCCTGGGGAGCTCTGTTCAATTCTGTTCTTCGAGCTTTACATAAATCTTAGTAAAAAACAGGTAGTTATAAACATATCGCTGACATTCCAGTGTTTTTTAAACATAACGAAAAATGATACCAAACACGGAATACATATAAAAGAAAAATAAATAAGTAGCAATTAGCAAAATATTTTTTACTTACTGTAGGTTTAGTTTAATTTCTTATTATTTTTACTGAGATTTCAAAAATACCAAAATACCTTCGATAGCCTTATAAATAAATAAATTCAATTTTCATTTAGATGTAACAAAAAGGCAGCTAATGGGTGCAACATGAGGGCAAACACGGATGAGAGACGGATTACTTACGTCACTTGAGCAGGTACCCTGAGACTTAGCAGTCTTCCCACAGTAGGTACTCTATAAAAGGGGTTTCCACATGGCCTGCGAGGCCAATTATTGCACCTCACGAAAGCGTTTAGCAAAATTAACATTCTTTTATGTTAGGAAAAAGTATTTGAGTGCTCACTAAAAATGTTATTTATTTCCAAAAGGCAAAAATGAACGAAGGAAGTTGATGAAGAATTAATAAAGAACCGTGAATCGCATTTTTAACACAGGTTCATTTTTGTACTTTTTGTCATTTTTATCTTTTATTAAAACAAACTAGTTCAATTTAAAAAAATAAATACTTAAAGAAATAAACTTATTGTTAAGTATTCTTCAACATCCAGTTTGCAACTGCTTTTTTGACAGTAAAGTTTATGTGATATGCTTTTCATGTAATAATTTTTTATTGTTAAGGATTGTTATTTTGAAGTTTTGTAATGCCCGGTTCAATAGTATTCGTAAATTAGACAGGGAAATGACAAACACAAGGCATGTCACATTTCGTCACAAATATCGTACTACTTTTTAACACACAACTTTCGAGTACCTACTCGTGGAGAAGTGCTAGCAATATCAACAGTCAGGTGAAAATTGCGACAAATTGAAACACGAACCCCGGACCTCTTGCTCTGGCCGGAGGGGTGCCGTCCACATCACCACCCGCCTCGACTCCCAAGTCCGCACGCAACATCCACCTGGCCTGTACCGGTGAATACATCCCCATTCAGGGGATAAGCGACCACAGGTAGCTCCAATGCTGGTAGCACTAAAATCCGGTTTCCGCGTACCAACGAGTCATATGTCAATTTTTTACTCACATCTTCCGAGTACCCATCAACAAACTGCCTGACGTAATCTATAAATAGCCCCTAATAACTTCTAGAGGACTTACGCTAAGAGTGACGAGAACTGCTAATGCGAACTAGTAAAAGTGATTAATTTTGTTCTATTGAATAAAAATTGGAGACGGGACCGGAAATCGAACTCGGGAACACCATCTTCGCGCGCTGGTCCCCTGTCGCAACGCTATCCCGTATACCCTTCAACTTCGTCTGCTAATGTCATTCAACTTGCGATGACCCAAAAATATCTCATCGAAATATAATCTCATCGGGATAGAGTAGTAGTAGTAGTAATAGTAGAAGTAACGCGCTAGCATGCAAACGGTCTCGGGATCAATCCCAGATTCCGTCACACATTTTCATTCAATATGCGAAATTGAATCCTTTACCTGGCGGTGTTATTAACCGCTATTTTAGAGATTAATGTTTGTGAGTAAAAGCATTCTTACAATGAATACAAAAACAAAACTTGTCAATTTCAGACTCTATTTAATGTTGAAATCTTTAGATTAAAAAATACGAATAGTTTTCACCGAAGCTTGGGGATTTATGGAACAAAAAATGTGAATCGGGGACGATCTATTGGGAGATTATGGATAATACAAGTAATAAGTTGGATCTATCTCGTTTCGCCGGCATTCACAATTTAGCTCGACGATAGCCGTAACGAAACCACCTCACGAAATATTCTGTTGTGCTAAGGGGCCTATGAGATTAGTCATCATTGCGGATAATTAGCGAGCTGCGTTAGTCATGGGTTCGGGCTAATGTGAGTGATTTTGACGGACGATCCTCACTCAGGTGGAAATTATTGACTTTCCCGAGGGCAGGTTACCGGCATTTCAGTGCATTAATCTCTGGGATTTGTGATGTTTAATGTTAGATGAAACTGGTTTCGTTTTACATCCATTTTGCTTATCTGAGCCTGTCGATATTACGAAGATGCCATTATCGGAATTACTGAAATGTAGTATGTGGCGTATGTCCCTGAATATTATTCTGTGACATCACAAACTGTTTTAAAATAATTCTTCGTTATCTGAAACATGGAAATCAGTATTTCTGTCGTCTAAAAAATATTGATACAATAACTCTGAAAGTTATCGAATTCAAATTTTATGCGTATCTATACTCTTAACGTGTATACAAAATTAAAACATCTTCGCCAATTCAAAATAATATTTTAAAACAGGATACAACACATAAAAGTTTTCAATTCTTTCGATTTATTTATCATTTTATCCAAACATACAGAAATAAAGACGAAAGATCTTGGTAAAAAAGATGAAAAAGATTGAATATAAATAAATCAAAATGTCTTTGACAACTATCGTATGATAGTTGACCCACTGAAATAGAAAATGCTAGTCACCAGTTCGTTCAATAAAATATGTTATCTATTATATGAAATATTATTTTTAAATAATAGTCACACAGAATGAAAAATCAACAACAGCAAAACAGAGATAAAGAAAGATCGTAATCGTATTAAAAGTTTATTCACAATTCTAAAAATCACGGTTTAATAGAATTGTTCAAAATTCCACAAATTTCAAAGCATCGATTTCATGTTTTATATTAATTATATTAATGATAATGGTTAATTAACATGTCATCAGAACTCTGAAGGGGCCAAGATACTATGACGTCAAAAAACTGCAGAAAAAAACGAGCGTTGCGCGACCCAAAATGTAAATTTATCTGAAGTTATGGAGCAACAGCTTGGAAGTAATAACTGGCCATAATCCACTTATTAAGGAAGTTCTACATTAATACGTACTGAGCTGCAATAACCATGAAGTATCGAAGAAATAACTTATCTAGAAAATCAATCCTAGAGCACTCCCGGCGAAAGAATAGTTATGAGGGAGGAACCTAAAGATGAAAGTCGAATATACAATACTCAATTGATTCCCCTGTGTCGTATACTACTCGACTTAGTGATATATTCATCTTTAATGTTGTATTCACTACCACCAAACTTGACAAAATACCTCTAGGAGAGTTTGTCCTTAAAATACCCGTTTTATATCTTTTGTAAAGTAACAAAAAATTGATATTCCTATTAATAAAATACATCGCATAAATTATCAAAGAAATCTTAATATTTTAAATCTACTTTCAACGAAATTCATTTTACGGTAGTTTCTGTGTTGTTTCCATAGCGTTGGTACACCCGGAAGGTAGTGTAAGTGCTATCAAAGGATGATTTTAACATCAAACGACAATCTGAGGCAGTCCAAGTCAAAACAAGTGTCGGGATTTTTGTTCCAAAATATTGGTGGTGACTGTCCTGAAAAACCACTCAAGTCCGCTACCTTTGTTCTTTTGGTGTACAAACTCTCGATAACTTGAGTATAGTATTACACCGGATATGGCAGACTTCGTCGGGTACGACGGCAAGTCGTCTGGAATCGTTGGACAACCCCCCACCCCACCCCCTCCGAAACATATATTTGACAACGCCGCGCACCCGCTCCATTGGTTACATCTCGTTACTATTCTTTCACCGCGAGAACGATAATCAGGAATACTACAATAACCGAATATCGATCCAGTAATTACCCAAAAGCTAGGTGTATAACTGCACTCTCATCCCCACTCAAAGTAGTTATACAAAGCAAACATTAATTTCTACGTGTTTCAATTTAAGCGAAACTGCGAGCGCTTCCCACTTACACCATTTTGTTTGCCAAGCAGGATTTAGTTTAGCAAATAAACTCACACCGTGCACAAGAGTTAAATACCATGGTTCAAGCTACTCAGATGGAGGAGGTTACTGTGATTTGCTGAACTTATGCTTCATCGCTCGTGTATTTATAGGCTGTAAAATACAGGAAGACGACTGGCTACCTCCCGACCTTTATCACCATTTTTTCCTTCCGGAACGTCTTGACTCAGAGATGCTACTTAATTCTTGATTCTAATTTACGCGTATATTTATTAAAGACAGTCATATTTCACAGCAGTTTCATAATTAACAGTACCAGAGATCATAGGTTGACTTTAGAGTCCAACTCTGGCAGTGGAGTGTAAATGATGTTAGTCTGACAAGTGAAAGATTATCTTTCACAAAATGTGTCTAGAAGTTTTATAAATTTTAGGTATGCAGGTCAACAAAAGTAATTATACTGAGAATAATTCACTTAAAGTTGCCTTGAAATGAAGTAAAATTGAATTCGAAACGTTGGCAATAATAATTATGTAAATATGACAAAATGAATAAATGGACTAGACTATCAACCTATGATATCTAGTGTTATTAATTATGAAACTGCTGTGAAATATGACTGTCTTGAATAAAAATACGCGTAAATTAGAATCAAGAATAACATTACTTTTTGTTTTTTAATACCCGAATATTTTGTTACTCAAGGCGGGAAACACTGCTGAGCACAATTTTTTTACGTTCCCCATTCCGAAACCATTTATCTTTCGTTTTCAGCTCTCTAATTTACTATCCAAATTACCAGCAACATCATTTCTTTTATTTTCTAACATTTCATCTTAATATACTTTTTTATAAATAAACTTTAATTTACAAACAACACAGTGATAAAAGTAAGTTACAACAAAAGTTACTATCACAAAAATAGAATTTACTTAAAACGTAACAAACTTTCACCAGAATATAACAGAAAATTTGGTAAATCACAAAAAAATACGAACTGGAAATAGTCCAAAGATTCAACTTCAATTCAAAAATTACACCTAGTGTAAAAATTCATAAACTTTCGTGAATCCAACAGGAATTATTACTTTGCCTCACATTACTCGATCACAAACGCTATGATTGCTTTTGCAGATCCCTGTAGATTTACGATGGATTGATTGAGCTGATGAGCTATCCACAGCCGGAGTGGGAAATTCGCAATTTCATTGTGCGTCACGTTTCTACGAAATTCGTCAGAAGTTAGTAATTTACTTAGCAGGATTAAACTTCATATACTTAAAATTCATGTTACTTTACTTAGAAAAATTACATGCACAGGAATGCACTGTGTTCATTAGTTAATTGTAAAGTAGTAGCTGTAAATTGTCATTAACGTGGTCACAGGCAGTTTGTGAGTGCTCTCTTGACAATACATCAATAATTTATTCATTCATTCATCTATAGCCAGTCTATCTGGCTCCATGCTGGTATATGGCTTGTATACGGTTACTTCACCATCGTTCATGAGGATAATAATGAACCTTGCATTACGTTGGCAGTACTTTCGGTTCTCTACAAACTTAAATCTATCGCCAACAACAGCCATCAATTCACTTGAATTGCTCTTGTGGCGCTGTTCTGTTCTTTCTGCATCGAGAGTGTGGAAAGTAAACTACCTTATGTCGTAGTTCATTGTGCTATTTACTTGTATTTTTTACTGCACACAGTACAGCATATTTATTTGGATAATTAAATTCGTAGAAGTTGGCAATTCGTGTTAGGCAGCCATATTGCATTATTTTCGGCAAAGTTACACGTCTTGGAGTATACACTATATTCCTGTATTACTTCGTGTTTTACTATGTTCACGAGGACCAATAGACATGGATTGTTATAACAATAGTAATATATTCCAACTTTCATCTCGCTGTTTTAAAATTAGTTAGTGGTACATCGTAAATTTCACGGATACACAAACCAAGTTCATCATTACAAACATATTTGGTGTTAACTACCAACACGACAATTAAAACGTGAAACTACAATATTTACAAATCATTCTATTCTCCTTCATCTATCCAGCAGAATTTGGTAATGTTCCCTCATCCGCGGATATATTAAAAAAATAATCTCTCAGTTCCATTATACGATATCGTATGTAACGCATTCACGAAATATCTTTCATTGATTGAGATAGTTCTGGCCGGTAGTATTGGATACATTGTTGAAACGGCTAATTATCTTTTTCGTTTGTATTTTATTTCCTTTGTTGGTTAGTTTTATGAACAATTGACTGTTTAATTGTAATAAAAATTAATTTACAAAGAAATTAATATTAACTGCACATTATCTTCACTCCGATCGTACGCAGCATGCTCATCTATCTAAAAGTAACTTAAAAAATAATACAGGATTTTGACTATACTTCAAAACATATATTTAAAAGATTCGGAGATTAATTCATTTTGGAAAACCATTCTAATAAGAGACAATGTACTTCATATTACAGTACGTAAAATATCGAAAGGCGGTGGCTGGCTAGTTCCCTCACTCTTGTCATCATTTCCTCGTTTCTCGACGTCTTGACCCAGAGATGTTTAGTAACACATCACCTTGTTCTCAATCCAACATCCTTACTCTTGTGAACACTCGAAATATAACTCTCCTATTGGATAATTCTTACAGCAAATTATTTTTTATCGTGCATTGAAAGATGAAACAAATATTTTCAAGTTGGATTCTCCGCTAAATTTTGAAAAATGATAGCCAACGACAAGTTTCAAGCCTTCCATGTTGATGACATCAGTTGTGTAATCGTCTCCTCACGAAATAAGCGGACATTGATTGCTCGTAAATTGTAGATTTTGAAATGACGTTCCAATTACTGTCGGTTGATGGCAATCGGCTGATGTAGACGGCAACAAGATTCTGCTGACAAGAGTAAAACGTCTACAGCGAGAAGAAGAGTCGGCAATCTTGCATGGGTGGCATTGGCTCCTGGATTTTCACATGGTCTTCCTACAATTACCAGACTGAATCTTGCGTTATGTGGCAACAGTGTACCGTTGGCCGGCTTTGTTAAATATACGTTGACTTTATTTCAGCTAGTGGATTTGCTTACGGATTGTAACGAAGTGTGTTATTGAAATCATATTCATTTCCCAGTAACAAATGAATCTGAACTTGACGTTACTATTTATTCTGCGATATGTTTTGAACTTACATGAAATTGACGGGTAAATTTATGAATAGTAAGTAGTATTTAACCGTAACCAATAATGACCGTTTGGTACCAGTCTAACATTACGGTAGATTGACCAATTTTTTTATATACTTGGTAATGATTTAAAATAACGAAAATTATTGAAAATAACTCAATTGTTAGCGCATCCCACTCCATTTAATTTTAAGACAATATACTTCCAACAAAGATGTTAAAATACTATATTTGGTAATATTAATAAAAGTAGTTCAGACGTATTCAAACTTGTTTTCTGTTTTATACCCGTCCTCTCCTCGGGTAAGTATTAACTATCTTTCATTAAAAGTAATAGTATTGTTAATTTGAAATATAGAACGTGCTAATTAGCTAAGATACTTCTCCCTTGGCCAGTCTACGAGACCAGGCCAGTCAAGCGTTACAATCCAACCTGGTAATTGTAGAACACAAGGAGACTATACACAGGTGCTGGAACTCATGGAGAGGGTATATCTACGAAAAGCGCCCACGCGGGGACATGAATCTTCAGGGCCATCAGACACTGGTTATTGTAACTACTTCCCCGCTTCGAGTGGTGCTCAGCTGATAGCTTTGTGCTGTTAGATATGCTGGCATAAAAACTTTGATATACTATTATTAGTTGTTATATAAAAGTAAGCTGATACAACAAAAAAGTAATAAGTTCAAATGAATTTGAAGTAGTTACAATAACCAGCTGAAGAATGGCTCTGAAGATTCATGTCCCCGCGTGAGCTGTCGACGCTTTTCGTACACATAGAAAAGGCTCCCCTCTCCTGAGTATAGCGTCCTTGGTAGGACGTCATATGCCACTGCACACAGCTGATATGTGTCAACGCCGCACTCTGGCTCCATTTGGTTACATCTCGTTACTCTTCTTTCGCCGCGAGTACTGCAAGGGGTCGTCGGAATGAAGGGCGCGAATCCATGGTCTGCAGAAGGGCCGAAGCTCCGCGATCCTCGGTGGAAGCACGGCAGGAGGAGAGACGGGGTACGCTGAGCCCTGTGGTTGACCTACGCCCTTTGAGGTGGCGCCACGGGATGCGCCCTGTGGTCGCTCCGCGGTCGTCGGTTTGGTCGCCGCCCACGCTGCCATCCTCGTCTGTTTGAACGGGCACAAGGGCGACGCAGCCATCGTCATCGGTTGCGGAGACATTACACAGCTATGAGGTAGATTATACACACAAGACATCGATTCTCCAGCGTTCACGAATTGTCATAGACCTACCAAATGAAATGTTGTAAGGGCTGTCGAGATAGAGAACTGAGAGTCCTCAAAAAGATTTAGAATATGAGATCCTTCTAATCCCATTTTAACAACCCTTTTCAAACCCCTCCCCTGAACCGGAAGACCTATACAAAAAGAATGTGCGAAAATATTTCAACTTTTTTTAAAAACATACCTTTAGTATTATAATTTACAAAACTTTCGCGAACAATGGCGTGGAGTATGGCGCATTCACCTTTTTACCTCTGGTGACGCTGGTTCAAACCCTGTCAGATCACAGTAGAATTCGCGGTAGTGGACAAAGTAGGTTCGATGTAAGTTCTCTCGGGGTACTCCCATTTCTCGTACCTCTGTTCCACCCTCAACAGTCATGCATCACCATTTGCCTCGTGTTATTCATAAGTCACCCGCCGCCAAGAGGTGTGTCGGTACCATTGAAACCCGATGCCAAAATAACAGAGACACCATTTCATCCATATATCCGGCCCCTTCAATAACGGAAAAGGATCGAAGACAGAAAAAATAGTATTTTGGTAATATATTTGACGCATCATTTATATTATTTAAAAAAATGTTAGTGTTCTCGTTTGAAAGTTGATCATATTCAAACAATCTATCGTGAAAGCTGACCAAACCCTGATGTGGTCATAAAGGTACGTATCTATTACGAGAACCATGGCCGTATGAAGCTGGAGAACCAAAAATCTAATTCTTTCCTAGAGATTTCTTTTGTCGTCAAGACATCTGTCGACTATGGTATTGAGATCGCAGAGCCATAGGAAGTGGTTTAGTAGGTGACGACGTAGGGCTCAATATATATAATCGGGAGGCAATTGAGCCTCGGGGCAGAAGGAACCAGTCACTGCGAGGGAGTTGCATCTGTGTGACACCCCCAGCGACTTCCTCTGTCCATCGATCATCCAAGAGCCAGAAGCTGCGTGAACCAGCGACTGCTCTTCGCTTCACGTGATTGCGAGCTAGAGAACAGACCTACGTAATGGCCTTTGCCCACTCCTCTTTGGAAGACGCTCTGCGCACCTCAGCCACTTCGTAAGTATAAATGAGTTGACACGATTCTGGGTTTCACTGGAACCATTGAACCGCTTCCGCCAATTCCCCCCAATTCCTTTCATTCCCCCCACAAGTCCTGACAACCCCCGTGACTCGTCTCGGCCAACCAAATACGGGTCACAGCGGGAAAGCTGCGACACTTTCTTTGTAATTATTTCCGATAGCTTTCTCTGCCCTCTTGAATGACAGATTTTTGGAATTTCGTTTTAATGTTGTTCTCTGACCAATGAAATTATTTTATGGTGAATAGAAAAATTAATTTATGAAAGTTCATAAGCCTGAGAATGATTAGAAATAAAATGGTACCCATCGTGGCGGTTGGTACCCTTGGTACCCATAGCTGGGAATACGCCCAAATTCAAAAAATCAGACTGGTGCAGTGGAAGTGTACTGGATCCATAACCGGTGTACCGAAGCACTCTTCAAACATTTTTGCCTGGAACTATTCCCATAAACTCTAATATATACGTCTACTATGTAATCAAGATATAAAAAAATTATAAACTTTAGTTGAACCAAGTGTAGTAACGTCCCATTGTGATAATAATATTAACTCGATACATTGGTATAACACATTAATATTTCACAAAGAAATTAACTATTACATACGTTGCATATCTGAAATTATATTTATATAAAAAAGCATAAATGGGAGTTTCAATTTACACACTGATACAGAAAAGGTATCTAGTACTTACAATATAATTTTATAACATGTTTATATGATTTTTGCTTTTTATAAACATATCTTAAGTTAATTTTCAATTGTATTAAATGCTACATCAATGTTTTTGTAAGAATTTGTCTCAACCTGACGACGCATACAATCAGGAAACGAAACGTTGTGTTGTAGTAAAACCAAATAAAAATAAGGCCCCTCCGTGGGTCAGGTGGTAGCGTTCTTGCCAATCATTAAGTGAACCCGTGTTCAATTCCCGGAGGGGCCAGAAAACATTTGTACCTTTCCACTTGAATGTCCCAGTTCATATAGCTGTGACTTCTGAAAAGAGAACCCTTCTTTTTTCTATCCACCTCCTCCTAGTGTCAATAACTATTAATATAACTTATAACAAATCCAACTAACCCCTCCACGTGGGCCAAGTCGTTGGTAAACCCAGCTAACCGGTCCACCAACTAACAATAACCTACCACCCAACTCCTAACCCCTATCGCCCCAATCTTAAATAGTACGCTAGATTTCCCATTTACAAATATTACAATTTATATATATAGTCAAAAAAAAAAAGGTCGTGAATGAAAATTTATTTATTTATTCTCAAAAACGTATTTGATAAGAGGCAATAGTATCGGAATGATTAAGCGACAGGAGGCGAGATATGGGAATAAACCAGACGAAGATGCGCAGTAGCGAAGATCGATTGTGTACATGCGCTAACGCCGTCCCCGCCTTGCAAGTCATCTCACAGTTAATATTGTAACAGCGTGGAGAGGGGGAAGTGATTTCTCTCTCCACGAAGAGTTTCTGCACTCACCTCGCTTCCTGTACATGTTCAAAACACACAATTTAATAACAAATATCACATGAGCTAGTAAAAGTTTTTGGATATCAAAGTCAAACTATCCCTGAACAGGTCCCGAAGTTGCCCAAGGGGTTCGCGGAGGTGAGTTCTAATCGCGACCCCAGGATAGACCCTGGTACTTATTATACAGCAGGCTGAGTAGGTCTTGGAGTCAGTCTGGATGTTGAGGTGTGATGAAAAATCCCCACCTCACCGGGGATCGAACCCCAGCGAGCCAGCAACTCAGCGCTCTAACCACTGACCCATGCTGACCCCCAGTAAAAGTATTAAGGTCGTGAAAAATGAAAGTTTGTTGTCTTCCTCCCATATGAAATACCTCAGCGGACGCAACAAACGCGAAATGGTATGGCATTTATTTTTTGTTTCCTAGCGTATTTTCTCGACCGAATGACCATTACCTAAGATTTGTTTTCTTAAATCAGTACCCAATTCACCTCTCCGTCTTTCTGTTCTCTATGTCATGTTTCAAAGCCGCCCGTGGCGTAGTTCGTAGCGTACTCTGCTTGTACCTCTCGTGATGCTGATTCAAACCCTGTTTGATCCAAGTAGAATTCGGTGGTAGACGAAGCGGTGTTAGCGGCAGGTTCTTTCGTTTCCCCTGCCTATTATTCCACAACATGCACCCATCATCATTTCACACATGTCATTCATTCATTATGTGCCTCGGGAAGGTGCGTCAGGAAGGGCATCCGGCACCCTTGTAATTCCCCTGCCACATTAAAGAGAGAAGCACCATACTATCCTCTATCTCCGACCCCTACTAGACAAGGGAAACATGTCATGTTGCAATGAACTTATTCCATTATTTTATCCTCCATATCAAGTTCTATCTCACTCAGCTTATCCTCAATCCATTTGCCACATTCCCTTTTTAGAACAGTCCATTTGTCTTATCCGTTGCCTAATTATTCACATACCTTTGCCTTAATGTGAGGCTATTTTGGTGAGGCATGTAGTTCAAAGGGCGATCGTGGACGGGAGGACACACTAGTGCGTAATCGAGGCTGTACAGTGCACACGTCTCGAGAGCAATCACGCCAGGACATTCCCCTGAAGTAGAGAGAGAGAGAGAGACAGCTGGAGAAGCTGAATCAGAGGGAGGTAGGGAGGAGCGACGTCAATAGCAACAAGATTGCAGCGACTCCATTCGAGACTGTCAAGATAATGTCTCTGATAGGAGTGGAGATGTTAATGTTGAACGTTTCGTTCGGGAGGAAGGGACTGAAATTAATTTATGATGGTTAACCAAACAGGAATTTGTCAATATGTCTTTCAAGCGATAATAAACAAGTTTTTTTTGTGCAGTATCCTTCAGTGCCGCGTTTATGTCATATTATTATCATTATAATAATTATTATTTACTATTGATTCTGTCTCTGTAAAAACTGGAAACATACACCCACCCCACAGATAGTATTGGGATTGGGTTTTATCGATAGGAAGGAAATTCATCCAGCCCTGTATTATGTATGATGAGTTATTAATTAATTTTAAAAAGTTCAGACAATGTGACAAGTCTGCAGGAGGACAGCTTTTTGTGAGACCTTCTTAATATTCTTCTTTATTCCTAAGTCCCATTATTATTATTATTATTATTATTATTATTTTATTATGTGAAATACAAGAGATCGTTCTTTTCGGCACAGCCCCCATATTAAGAAAGTACATCTAATCCTTTAGAGATCAGGTAGCAACCTGGGATTAGAAATTTGAAACAGCTAAGCAGTGAAACGAAATAATAACATAAAAATTAAAAAATACGTTCATAATATCTGACCAAAAGAGTGTGAATGCTGGAATTATGAGCAGAGAAAAGAAAACTGAAATAAAACTATTGAGAAAGAGCAGATTAGCGAAGTCCAATTATTTATACGGCTTAAAAGAGGACGAATTAAACCAAAATCTAAAGCTGTCATAATACGAGTAGCTGCCCTAGACCAGGCATTGAGAATGCAATATTCAATAAGGTGGTTCTTAAAACTACTCTAATAATTGCCGATTCTGTCACGATCAAACAGAAACTATTGACTATATAGTGTCAGCTTGTCCAGTTCTTCCCAAGTATGAGTATCTACAAATATATAACATAGTCTGCTACTAACTCCTACATTGGGAGATATACACAGTGATTAAAGTCCCAAATGGTATGAACATAGACCGAGACCGGTGACTTCTATTGCAGGATACTTTATTTTCTATGATCAGCAAGTTTTCTCAGTTGTTAGTTTTGAAATCTAAAAAGAGTCTCCTTGCGGTCAAAGGTTAAGAATCAAGCCATCCGTCGGCTGATGAAAGCGACTGCATTCGAATCACTATGATTGTGCAGAAAAGAAATAAAACAGCCTCGTCTCTACAGCGAGAGGAAGACTCATCAATCTCGCTAGCTTCTCGACTTTCGCGTGGCCTTTAGGCTGCTCCCTCCGAACATTTTTTTTTTCATCGTGAGATCTGCACAATAACACATTATACAGAAATCCCAAGACTAAAACTGTTGTAGACTTATCGCAAACCGAGTCGGAGGAGCTACTACTTATTTCGCGCGCTCACCGCGTACTACCCACAGAAAAAGTATTGTCCTTGTAACTCAGATAATATAAAAAGAAATGTGTTAACCTTCGGTTCGGGTGAAAATGGCGACCACTACACCACCCGTTCACCTTCCACAACTGTACACAACCCAGATCTAAGTTATCACGTATCTTCTCCACGTGTAGGGT
>NNCF01126367.1:475924-530134 GCA_002313205.1 Laupala kohalensis | reverse complement strand
TATATATAATAAAAATAAAATCTTGAAATCATCTCACACCCAGGAGACGATCTCCTGTACCTTTCTTGACCTAGGATCAGTACTTTCGAAAAATATGAGAGTTGGGTTTTTATTTCTCGAAAGGTTGCACTGTGCCCACGCAGGTGCTGCACTGTGGGTTCACGAACGTCCACGTTTCATCCCGAGGCGTCAAGACACGTCATCAAGACACCTGTAAAAAATATCCCCAGCGACAAATGAAAAGATGTCGAGGCAGCTATCGGTTTCAGTGTGATAGGTCAGTCTCAGCCGAGGAGCTAAGTGTGGATAGTGTGATATATTTAGTAATTCCTGACATGTTCGCCAACTGTACCAATTCCTATTCTATTGAAGCGTGGACGTCCCGACACGAAAAGCGCACAACGATGAGAACGCGACTTGGATCGTTCTCCTGGTAGCATCAGGAAGCGTTTCTTCAAGCCCTAATTCCGGGAAGAATTAGAATGATAATTGTCGGAATCGTGTGTCGGAAGCGGTGCTTCCGAACGGAATTGCTTCCGAACGGAATTCCTTCCGAACGGAATTCCTTCCGAACGGAATTCCTTCCGACGAAGACGGCGACATCCAGGTGCAGGATCCCTCTCTCCATTTCTCTGCCAACTACCCCGTGTACCTCCGTCTCGAATTCCGTTCTCTGAATCGGTCGCTCGACTACGCGCTTTACAGTCGCTCCGCTGCTTCACTATAGGTTGGGTATCGACCCTCCGGAGCCCCGCGTTCGACGCAGTCACGCTCCGAAGAGCACCTTAATGAGAGAACAGTCGCATGAGAACATTGTTGCCAACCATGCGGAACGCATCATCGTAGGCGCGCCAAACTTATAACAGAAAGGGATTATGAACATTCCGAGAACTAGTCGATCACAACCATGTATATCACATATTAACCCCTGCGCTACAGTGGGAAACTAATATAACATACTAATTGTGAACGGACTCTAAAAAAAGATTTTTTCTCCTTATTTTTTTAGTCTCTGGGACGTCTAATTGAACACAAATACAAATAAAGTGCCCAACAATTAGGGTTGCCATCAACAAAATCGCAAATCTAGGACAAAAACATACCAAACCCGGATTTTGAAACTAAAGCCCGGCCACTATTATGTAGAATAAATAAATAAATAAATTTATTGTCAAAAACCAGTACAGACTGCGTATGACTACGTGGAGGACAATAAACTAATTTACTCTCCGGAAGCAAGCAAGGGACCATCCCATCAATTCCGATCAAGGGCCCTAAGGCAGAGGCGGATTCAAAAATTTCAGCAAAAGTTCCTAGATAAGATAAAAAGTTAGCTGCGAGTTATAATACATATATAATGTCAATATGTTTGTAATTTAACGCAAATATGTTTGTAAATTTACATGTACAAGTTATTATCGAACTATAGATTATTCTGAGTATAGTGTTTAAAAATCATAAGAGTTGAAAAAACACTAAATTCACGATTTATTGTTACAATAAACACGCCCCTAGACAAAGCCTAGAGAACCTGTATAAGAAATCCGCCTCTACCCGAAGGAAAAACGGAGAAAAACCCGGGCCAGGATGGGGCTACAGAATTAATGTACACAACCGTGCCAAAGTTGAGTACACATAAAACTATCCTTCACAATGGAGATTTGCCGATACCAAGGTTGGTTTAATTTTCAAAATCCACTTATATTGTTTTTTAATAGTTTCTTCATTGATATATTTTTACTATAACAATTATGATTTAAGACATTCTAAAAATGGAAATGTATGAGTTTATTGGCATCTCTTTATCGTTAAACCAACGCTAGTATCCAGAAAAACGTATTTTTTTTAGAACTATTATTTCGGTTTTAAATAAAATTAATCCAGTCCATATATAATGTGTTTACGTATCTAAATTCATCTGGGTTACGTAGACTTTAAAATGCCATCAAAAACATTTCTACAAAATTCAAGGCAAAATCCTGGTAGCAAAAACGTTATCAAAATATAGTGAAATTTTGAGGTACAGTGACCAAGGAACATTTATAGAAAGCAGAAATCAGAGTAATGAGCTGAAAAAAATTTTTTTTTGAAAATATAATGATAACGTATTCCATATTTGTCATGAACTTTGCAATTTGAAACTCAGGTCTCTGGTATATATTTTATGTCAGAACTCGTAATACACACAAGCAGCCATGATTTAAGACGAAAATGACATTAAATCCATGATATTACAAGAAACAAATTCCATAATTTACTTTTTATATGCGTGACTAAAAATGTGAGTGGTTTAAATTCCGGGATGCACGCTCGAACGGAAAATTCATTTAAAAGAATGTGGAAAGATGGGGTTGAAAACTACTACGAAAAAGATTGTGTGATATATATTTCACATACCATTTCGAAAAAAAGTAATGAGAAACAATCGATATGAAACGTAATATACAGTAACTCTGATAGCAGAGGATAATTTCGAAACTTACCATGGGAGCTTGCACAATCACTTCACACTGTCGTGGAATTTATTTTAAACAACACAGGAACTCACCTAAAACAAAAAAAGAAGATAGTATAAATATTTGATGCAATAACACAGCAAGATGTAACTTAAGAACATTAAAATGAAGTATTTGTTTGAAAATTAATAACAATAATCTATTACCCTAATTTTTTGGTCTATAAATATTTTTTGACATAAAACAAATCTATTACATAAATTGACCGTGAAGTCCACTAAAACTCCAGTGTCGACATAACTCATGATCGCTTTGAATTAAGTAGGTCTCCAAAACAAATTCAATAAAATTAAACGAATCCTGCAACGAAGATCATTTTTATTGAAAGCAATAACTCACGATTAACAAGGAGTCTTCCGCTGCAGGAACAATAGACCCTCTATGCAGAAGTTAAAAGAAGTCACAATCACACTCGAGGTCATGACAGAGGGCGCGAAATGAATGGTGGAACCCGAGACGAATACACGCATTCCGCCTGATCGATGGGTTTAGTTTAATTATCCGAGGGCATAATTCAACGACTGAAGCGCCCGAGCCTAAGAGCGGTCGCCAGACGAATTAATTATCGAGGGTGTATCGTGCCAGAGGGGATGCACATGCCGGAAGCTGAAGGTTATTAATATTTGAATGCGGCACCATGGACATGTGGCGCGTGTCGGATGCACAATAGAGGACGCATTAGGTTTTATAGGATATCCACAAGGGTCCGTCATGAGCTCTTCACTTCGGACGACACTATACTCGAAGTCATGTTTCTTTACACTGACAAATTCAACATAAGAAAAAAATCAGGAAAGGAAACGCACAGTGTTTATTAGTTGTACATAAGTCGCAGTAAATTACTTTTTTTGTTCTCAACGTGGTCTTAGGCAGTTTATAACATCACTCTCGACAATAAATTATTTCTTTATTGCTTTACTCACTGTCAGTAAACATTGCTTTGAGGCTGGTACAGCGCTTGTGCACATTGTAGTCAACACTTTTACCATAAAAGTAATGATATTTGTACCTCGCTTTGTGTTGGCAGAACATTCGAATTTCTGAAAACTTAAATCTATTACCAATATCGGCCATCAATTCAATGCACTTGTTCTATCTGCATCAAGCGTGTGGAACGAATATTACCTTGTGTCTTTGTTGTGTTATTAACTTTAATTTCTTTACAGCAAATAGTCGCTTTAGTGACTACAATTAATATTTATCTGGATATAACTTGAATTGGTAGAAGTTAGCAATTCGAGTAAGGCAGCCATATTGCATAATTTTCGGCAACGTTACATGACTTGGAGTTTACGTCGCGAGACGGTCGTGGCGGTACTTCTTGAAAAATAACAAAAAGGCATAAATGTATCGTTAAATTTAGGCGATGATATTCAATGTCGCATGTGTGTCTGTATATGTTAAGAATTCTGTTCCCCGGAAAACTCACGAACGAAGTGTTTCAAAGACGAACTAGTGCATAAGCAAATTTATGAAATGATTCACATTATAATGCACGCTTTTCCACTGCATCGCAAAAACAGACTCTGTTGAAATCTCAATCTAGATGGTAATTTGTTGTGTAATTACGGTAATTTATACTACGCAGTTGTATCGCTCGGTTTGCTCACCTAAGTTGTCACTGACCCCCGGTAATCAATGGCCCAGCACGGCGAAACCTACGGTCGCAACGAAATGACGAATAGCGGCCGCTATCGGTTTGTCCAATTACGTAGAAGGCAGCGAGGTGAGACGCAGTTTTGCACCGCACTCCGCTATCAGTTACACGGCACACGACCATGGCGAACCATTCAGAAAGTGTAGTTGAACGTTTGAGAACTTTCTGTTCAGAGAAACTACAGTAGTAATGTCGTAGTAAACTAAAGTAGTCGTAAATTAGTTTATTATCCTCCACATGGTCATACGCAGTTTGTAACTGCTTTTTTCACCATAAACTTTATAATTATATACTAGTTTCACGATCATAATTTCCGAGAAAAAATTTGCATAGTTTTGAGTCTAGTAGAACTAGGGTCTAAACAACAATCACTCATAGAGCCAGCTTACGAGCTAACTTGTGGAAAGGGAGATGTGATTTGTACTCCCCGAATGATTGTGGCAGCCTTATTGGCTCCACCAACTCAAAATGCGCACACCCTACCTTCAGAATTGTACAACACTATCATCCAACGTCTATCAGAAATATCACATCAATAACAAGTTGTGATATAAAATTGACTCTTAAATAGCATGTACGTTCCTTGAACAACTGTGTTACGCGTTACTTGAATATTTAACCGCATTACTTGGTTATTTAATCGGTTCGAATGTTGGATTGAATCATCTAGAATGGGTCTGAAATAGTCATTCACGGAAATAATGAGTGTTATCGTGAAGTTTGGAGACTAGGTGAATTAATACAAGAGTAGAATATAAGCGTTAATTTTATTTGAGATGTAAGAAAAATGTTCTAAATAATTACAAAAATTTTAGAATTTTTTCCTCTCCCTTGATCTCGTGTTAACATAATCTTCAACCTTACGTTGAAGTAGATCATTATGAAATGAGTCACAGTGTTTTTATGTGCTTCAAGTTTGTTTCTTCTAATAAAAAAGGAAACGCTCCAAAATGCACGGAAATTAAGTTTATAAATTGGATTCACGCTTTCAGCGAACTCCTAGCAATATAATTTCTTTAGGAAATTAAGTTCACCCGTAAAGCACGAACGTTATGCAAGTGGTGCCATTTTAATTAAAATAAAATCAAGAATTGAAAATCGACTGCTGTATGGGGGAAGAGACCATTACCCGGTTCAGTGAAATTAAAAGAAATTAATCATTCGTGGGGTTCTACGCTTTTTATTCTCTCCAGTAAAAATGAACACAGTAGTTTTCCGAGATCAGAAAAAAACACGGTAAAAAATAGTCTGACATTTCAACTCAATATTTTAATATCTTTATCTCAAGATAGTTTTGTCAAATAGATTCCTTTGATTGAGAAAGGATTACATGTAAATTTAGGAATTTGAAATTCAAATCAGGGGATCACAACGGGACTAGAGTCGGTTCGACCAACGACGTGATCCGTGGTCACATGACAACGTTTTAATGTGTTGTTACTAAAAAAACTTTTATCTCTATTTTCAGTCAACTAACAAAAAGTAATCTGCATGCATCTTTAAATTCGCCCCTTTGAACACTAAGCATCACAAGAAGATTTTGGAACGACTTCTAGGTGAAATCCATCCTTCATCGACGGGAAGAAGACCTCCCAACATTCTATTTTTTTTTGGCAAAGTATAACTAGAAATTCTGTTCCGTATTGGGGCACGTCAAAAACGTCATTGGGACAAGGTGTTAGATGAACACCAGACCTGCACAAGAACTTTCTAATACAGCAGCCAGCAAAATTTTGGTAGATTATTTTGGGAATAAGTAATTCTGCAATTGTATTTGTTAAGTTATCAATTTATTTTTGTCGCTGCTTTTTGTTTTGTATTTCCATGAAGTAGAGAGAAAATGCTCGTTAGAAATACCTCAATTTTGTAACGGTAACAAAGTAATTCTGTATCTGTATTTTAAGGCCCTGATGATGTGGTCAAATAAACTTGTTTCTGTTAATTAATTATTGTTTTGTAAAATGAAAATGAACATAGGGTTGTTTCGATATTAGAAGACATTATTTTCAATACAAAGTTCTTTCTTAACCTATCCATGTTCTGCGGTGTGAGTTGTTACTATCTTGCTGTCTTCACCTTTTAACATCCTTTCACTCCGTGCTTAATTTCCCAGATTCCTGTTGTGTACTTCTTGAAATGTCATTATCGCGTTTCTGTGTTTAGTACACTACTTTCCATTTCCGGAGATAAAAAATAGTATGAGTCATCCTTATTTTAGAATCAATATATTCATTTGATATGTCACGTAGAAACAAGACACACAATGGACTAGCCAACAAACAACACCAGTGGACACGTTAATTAACTATAAATGGAGATCATTAACTCGCGATACGGAAGAGACAAATGCAGCTGCGAACCACAATCAGTACTGCAGGTATAGTCAAATTCGCTCACATTACTATTAATTATATAGCAAATAATGGGCTTCATTTGCTCGCAGCTACTCATTAAAATGCAAACGCGAGGCCTTCACCATATTGTACCTCTGCAAAAGACACAAGTATTGTGTAACACTTGATTTTTTTAAAAAGTATAGTATTTTTTAAATCCATAAAATACAATTACATATTGCGTAATACTATAGAAATGTTAGGAAGTTCTTTTTATAATGCAGTGATTATAACATATGAAATACATTTTGTAAATCAATTTCAGGATTTTAATTACTCTCATCTCTAAGTCAAACCCTACCAACAACACATTCAATTGAATAAAATAGATTAAATAAAAGTAATAAATAAAATATTATATTGATTGAAAAAGAGTTTGATGACAAAATAGGAAAATTTTGTAATAAAGAAAACCATGGCGGACGATATAGAAAATAAAAACAGCACTTTTCCAAGGGTTATCTAAACATCAGTATTTCGAAATATGCATAAAAGACAGGATACATAAAAGTAAAGCCTCTATATTAAAGTAAAGAGGGCCAGAAAAAGATACAATATCATTGACATACCTTAACCTTAATAATATCTTGGCACTGATTAAATACACTCTCATATATGTTGAGAGAGAGACAAGAAGTTCGATCTTTGCGATAGAGATATGATATTATTAATCCGGAATCTTTGCTTTTACGTGACAGTTAAATGAATATTTCGCTGGTTCGAAGAAATACCTACGTGTTCTTTAGGACTTAGTGTATAACACACAACTTTGTCAAGATCCTCAGAGCGTTATCCATTCTGGCAAACAACACTATTACTATAAAAGGCAAAGGAATGAAATAAAGTAGTTTTAAGACAAAATAATATACATCATGCGTAGTTGAAGAATCTAAGTCCTTCAAAATATTGAAGTAATTGAGGCATGTAAATGTACAATGTTGTGTGCCAAAAACATGTTTTTACATGAGAATGATTAAACATCAGAATTGACTATGAAAAATTAAGGAAAAATCTTCACAGAGCACTTATTTGTTGCAACTAATGGTGCTTTAAAAATAAAATTTAATCCAAATTTAAGGAGCTCTGGTCAAGCATTGTAAATGCCAAAATATTAAAATAGGTAAAAATACCACCATAGATTTTTAAAAATCCTAATTCCGCGAATAGTAGCCAAAACAATGTATATGCCACTCTTGAAAACCATCGTTTTGCTTCGAACTTTAATTTAACAACATCATATTGAAAAAATTAAAAAAATTAATTTTAATATATTATAATATCGATTTGCCGGACTGTAATTGGGTAATGCAAGTTAGCTTCGCGACGGTGTATACATCCACGCTCTCTTTTGGCCGTCATAACAATTAAACTTTAAACCGAAGACAATTATTGTTAGAGCAATTACCATAGCATTGGCATTGTCAAGTACATTTTTCGCAAATAATAATAATAATTATTAAATGCCAAAAAAATATAATAATTATTATTATATTTTTTGACACTTAAAACGTTTTTCATGTACATGCCTCAATTAATGAGAAATAGTCCAAATGTGGCAGTCCCCGTTATTTTCAATATTTTCAGACAGAAGTGGATTTAAACACAGACTACATAGGCGTGCGTCTAGGGGCCTGCACCAAAAGAAGTTTAACAATTAGCAAAATATTAAAACTATTTCAAATTTATAAGACACGACATTGGTAGTGCATACGTACGAAATCCGCATCATAATGTTTAAAATTGGAATACCTAATGTTTGCATATTTTAAAGTAAAAGAAGTACTGATACTGGTGTACTTTTCTGTGGATACTTTAAAAAGCGATGCCAATAAATTGTATTGAAAATTTTAAGTACTTTCAGTATTATTATTCGTTACTCAATTCTGCTACTGGTACGCAATATAATTTTTTTGTAGCAAAATGTCGGAAACTTTTATAAGTTTATCATACAGATTTTAACCAAGTAAGTAAACGCGATTTTCAATGTTAATGTCTTAAAAAATTTCCGGGGATATCCCCCTCCTGTTGACGTGGCCAGCATTCCAAACCCTCACCCCCGCTCAGGACCAGGTTGAGCCCAGGAGCCCACAGATCCTAAATCCGGCCCTGGTTCCATACACTCCTACAAATCCAAACCAACAAGTAGGTCAGCAACATACACGTATCTTATGAATAATATAACACACCCCGCGTGAACGCGTGATGCCATCGAACACGACGCGTATTCCCTGGGCGAGGGAGCGAAACAGACATGGGCGTCGCCTAGACAACCACGCCCAAACAGCTCAAATGCCGGGTTATAGTGGAGATAGGGCGGTTGCATGCAACGTTTACTGCAATGCGCAGTTCTCCATGGTGACGTAGATGAACTCTCGCTTAAGTGTAGGAGTATTACCGGACAAAACAGGTCAATCGAATACCACATTTCGCCCTCCTCGAATACATAGGTGATAATCAGGGTTCGGATTATGAACGATTTTTTCCTCACATTCTGTGGCTTTCAGGAATCGATTTCTGGCTTTTTTTTACCTCGAGGGGATTCGAACACACAGTGCCGGATCTAGACCGTAATCAACCGGGGGAGGGGGACGACTAACCGGGGGCCATTTTGTTTAAAAAATTATGGTTTTACAACACAAATTTTATAAATATTACCTTAAATGAAAAGGCATCAAATAAATAATTAACAAAGTTATTATTAATAACAATTAAAGATATTAACATGGTATCATTACTTTTATTAATGTGGTATTATAATTTTATCAAAAATATATAATATTAATTTTATTAATTTGGTATTGTTAATAACCAAAATAATTATAACTAATAACAATTATTAACCTTGTAACACCTTTACAAAGTATGCCATTTATACACTTCAATTTTATCCGGTAAGAGTTCAGATCCCTTAGCGCCCCCGCCCATAGGGCCGCCACTGCGAACACACAAACTCTCACGTTCGTGCACATTCCTCTGACAAAGAATACCGAATGAGATGTGGTGTGAGAACAAATCATTTACCAATATTGCTCTTCCTTTTTTCTTTTCTCTGGACGTATTTATGAGGTATATTTTTATGACTCGTATAAATGTGTATCACGATATGGAGAGCGTTATATAAAGCGCTCTATGCACAAAAATCGTTCAAGTGCACTTCCAGACTTTCGAAATAAAAGTTCGACAAAAATGTTGAAATTCCAATTACTCAACAAAGTCGCCGATTGGTAAAAATTAATTATTTAGAGGAACAAAGTATCTTACTAGAAGTAAATTATGCGTTTATTGTTATACTAAAAAGGATATCTTGCGTTTAGGCCAAGTAAAAGTATATTTTATATCTTCCTCAGGGCTAACAATTCTAAAACATGATTACTTTGATCGTATCATCCCATACCAATCACCCTGAAGAAGATATAAAATATATCTAAACGTAGGCATTAAAAAAAGTTTTACTTGGCCTAAACGCAAGATATCCTTATTTGTGCAATATGGATGCTGAAAATATTATCATCGATTCATTATTATAATTTTCAATAGTTTTGTTTGATAAGTGAACTCATTTTTGATTTAATCATTCCAAAAGAACTGAACTTGATCAATTGTGGATTCACACATATCTTTACCAAACCATAAAATGGTTCCTTGAGGGTCTCCTCCCCAAATATATTGAGAGACTCGCATATTTTAACACAATAATATTTCAGTAAACTTCACATATCTTTGTGAAACCATGTTGTACAGAAAACAAATACACGAGTAATTTATTGCCAAAATCACGTAATAAATATATAAATGGTATATTAGAATACATAAAAGAAGAATTTTACATAAACAGTAAACAAAACAACAAGAAAGAATTAAGGTTGATAGGACTTGCGCAATATTGGTGACACTGGCAGCGATGTAAAAGGGTGAAGAGGACCAAATGGCAGCGCAGAATGCGAGGTAATGCAAAAACGAAGATCGTCGCATGGACATCTGTGGCTGAAGCATGAGCGAGTGTGGGTGGGAATGGAGGGGGGGGAGATGACTGCAATGGCGGGGGTGATCACGCGGGCGCGAGGGAGTCCCAAAGGATGAATCAAGAGAGGAGCAGGCCACGANTAAGAGACAGCTTATAAGCCAAGGGCGGTAGCCGTCCACCTGTCACAGGACCACTGTCAGAATTGCTCAAAAAATATTCCAGAAAGGTTAATCCTCTTCATCATGCGTGTACTAATTCATAAGTTCCCTTCCAAGAAATACTACAAAAGAAACTCGTAATTTAACTCAGTTTTAAGAAGATAGCAATTTCATATAGAAGACGGAATTAGTCGCGCAGGTTCAACTAATAGTATGTAAACCTATACCGGCAACAGAATAACGCAATAATCAAATGTATGGCAGTTTAGAATACTGTTATACTTCAGTACTCCCTGAGCGACAGTTTTGTGAGACAATGAATAAAATGACACTTTATTGAAATTTTTATAAAGTATTGTATTGAAAAGATAAGCCTCAACATTTTATTTCCAGTGCTGGCAGCGAAAGAAGAGGATTGATCACGAGAAAGTCGAGAAGCCAATGCCAGTATTGCGAGATTGTCGACTGTTCTCTCGCTAAACACATGTGAGCTTTTTACTCGGGTCAGCAGAATCTTAGTGAGTTTACGTCTGGATACTGCCGACTACGGCAACCGATTCGTAGAATCGCCAGTTGCTGATTTATCCCCTTTGGCGGACAGAGGGCTTGATCTCTAATCTTTGGATGAAAAAACAATGCCTGAAGTTAGCTTTTGAACGGTTTAGAGGAGCTTTAGTGAGGGTGCCAAGGCATGCCGTCTGAAAAGGGTGGAGTCACGCTATTCTCTCTCCGAACCAGACATATGACAACAACGCGTTTTCGCTACATTGGTTACATATTTTCTTTCGCTGCAAGAACTATAATTCGAACACTATTTTTCAGGTCGAATTTTCATTGCAGCCCTCGCATCTAAGTCACACCCTTGCGGCACGCCAGCGCGTCCGCCGCGCCCGTCTCCAGAGCAGCGCGCGCTCCGAACGTTCGAAAAGCAACTCGTGAAAGCGCCGAAGATCTCGAGTGAGTTCGTTGGAAGCGCGCGCACTGGCGCGGAAAGTCAGGAGGGCAGCCAACGAACCATACGTTCAGGAAAAGAGTGGAGAGTTCGTAGCGGCACACCGAGCCAGGCAGCGTCTACTGACGTGGCGCCTTCCCTCCCACTTAGACACCGCTCACCATCGGAGCATGCAGTCGTGTTTGACCAAGGAATAAAGCAGAATTGGAAGGGAAGGTATAGAAAGACCTTTCTTCCATTGTGGATAAAACAAGTGGACGGGTCCAGTAACACTACGGCAGTCAGATATTTAAGGATCTTAAGGGTGTCTTTCACCAGCTTTCTTATCTGTCGGATAGCATTACTCGGATAACTTATCCGCCCGGTAATTGTGTTTTGTCTTTCGCAACTTCCATTGGATAGCTCCGCTATCGAAGAGCTAAGTTTAACCGGCCGATAGGTGCACGGATAAGCGTTAGCGGGGAGATACTATATTTGAAATACGGACGCCGTGGAGGTTGCAAATAACCTTATTTTTGAAAAATTGGAGAACCTTAAGGATCGTTAATTTCTTTTTTTGTATAACATCAGTAACCTCTTTCTTTGAAAAAAATGTTGCTATAAATAATCTTGAAAATAAATATAAGAAAACTCTCAAATCCGGTAAGAAATACGGATATAAAAATCCAAAATAGCTAAAGTTTACAATATTTTCCTGTTATGATAATGTCAAACGAGGTATACAATTTGGATGAAAAACTCTCAATTAATAACAGTTAAAAGGGTCGCCATAAGGTTTGCTACCGAGAGTCGCCTTACCTGGTGGATCAGTGTGGTAAAAGACGCAAGTTCTATCTACCGGTTTGTGACCACTCAAATAGTTACCCGACAGAAAGCGGAAGAGTCGTGAAACACAGCATTAGACAACGAATGCGAATTTTCATTTTTTCCCTTAATTAGTCCAAACTTTTGTCTTTGATATTGTTTCGGATATTTATGACAGCTACAAGAGTGTTCGCGTAATAATGTTAAATCGTGCGTACAAGAGTTTCATTCGTAAAACTCGGGAGTTAACTGACATTTTGACCATCATATTGTGGTCTTCTTCGGAGTAATGCTGTCACATGATCCATTTTTTAAAAGAATATGGTCGTAAGGTCAATTTTTAATATCTCAACGCCGCGTCACCTGAACAGCTTAACTCCCATCGGCTCTGGTCACGAAAGCCGTCGCATACGTAAACCTCAATTCTAGTGCCCCGTTTTACGAAAGTACTATCACCACAAACACAAAAGATATCATTTACATTATAAATCAGAGATAACGCCACATTTACTTTCTAGTAAACAACACATTATTTTTTCTTAATCCTCATTTGAAAGTATATTTTCCGTAACTCGTTACCCTGTTCATCACTCATCTTTTAATACTTTAATACACGCAAGAATATTTATACAGTGGCAGATATCTAACAACTTTTAGTAAATACGCATTTAAAAAGGTAACAGTATTTGAATATTATTTTTTTGTCTCGAATTGTCTAACAGAAGCGGTTTCTTATACACGTAAATGTGTGAAAATACCCAGAAAATACTTTTAAGATATTGTTAATTTTTACCCAGAGCGAATGGAAATACGTTTCTTTGCATGAAGAGCGAGAACGAGAGCGAGAGCTTTTACGTCGCCGAATAATGATTTATAACGCATACTCCCTAGCGAGGCCTGGAAAATCAGCTGGTAAATGAATGAATAAACAAGTCAAAACACATTAAATTGATTTTATACAAAATGAAATGATGTATGGAAATGTCTTGTCTTCAAGCTCAATAAATCTGGAGTTTATAATATCCTTAACCTGGTTGATTCTTGATCCCTAACTACGAACATTAGAATAACCCGCATTCATGGGATCTCCGGATAATACGGATCGATTTATAGCAATAAATCAAAATTGAAAAAGCTGATTAAGATTACATTACTCCCTGTTACAAGATAAAAACAGCGTTAAACAGTATCATTTGTGGGAGTATTACATTGTTGTGAACACATAATTCGTAACAATGAACATATGAAACAACAGATTATTTCTGCGGATTATTTCACAGAACAAAAGCCTGTAGAAATATCAAAAATAATAAACTGAATTAAAAATAATAATGACATAGGTATGTTGCCCTGGTATAAATGGTAATTCTCTAAAAGAATATTTGTTTCATCTGCATACGAACTTATAATTAAACTAGTAGAAACAGGAAGTATAATGCTTTATACCAAGGGAGTGGGTTGTGTTCCTAAGCAAGTATAACGATTATTGCGTAAATTATTCTCATGGAAATTAAATATTGTATAATATATTCTTCAGGAAAACAAACTAGATTTTTTTAAATACAAGACAAACATGATAAAAAGATTTAAAAAAGAAATAATACATTTGTAAAATAATTTTAAAACGAATTGATGTTATAAAAATGTGACTTACTCTATACAAATAACCTGATTTCATTTTATAGGTTCTTAATTTTTAGAGCACATTTTTCATTCATACCACTATTGAAAGAAATTTCTTAAATACTTTTTGAAAAATCAAAACAAATACTATTTCTAACATATGGAGGATAATATAAAATATATTTTGTAAAAGAACACGCTCATTTTAATATTTTAACCCTCAAGTTTTTTGTAATTTGATATTCATCGACAATATTGGAATTAAAATTTAAAAAATAAACTTAAGTTCAGATTTAAATAATCGGAACTACTAGTACTCTTAGAGTAACGCTATAATTAATTATAGTTTTTTCCTTACATGAAGTTACTTATCCCTTCCCATTCATCATTCTCTCTCTGTCATAAAAATTTGGGTTATTAGAACAAATCCCAGTACTGAAATAAATAAATAAACACTATGAATTGCGCAAAAAATCTACTGGTACAAATGACCAGAAAGGTTACGCACCATCCCAGAGCTTCAACAAAATACATTAACAAATAAGCGAAAATTTCTGGGAAATGATTAAGATTCATTGTCGATTGATTAAAAAATACCGAGAATCCCCTACGTCACACCTTATTGCCAACCTAGGACTTGAAAAGAAAGACACAACGAACCTACTACTACATGAGAACATATTAGATTGCTTTTGCATCCGAAAGACATCTGTTCTATGAAAATTGGAATTGGGGAGCAGTTCACGAGAAAAATTCCACGTACATAGATCGTACCACAAGAAAGTCTCTTTCTATTTCCTTCCTTGAAAATGATAGAGCAGTATCTGCATGCGCCGTACGTTTACAGCTAACAAGCAAACATCGTCCTCTGCTTACCCTTAAACTGCCAACATTCTCCCTCAGCTGACCCTACCCAGATGTCACACAGCGGGGCTCGTACAACTGCAAATGAGTCCCTTTCCATTTCATTGTCATCGGGTGCGAGTGTTTTGCATTACTTCAACGTAAAACATTTCACAGAGCAGTCAATAGACGTGAACGCCCAGCGGAAATACCGCAGATAGACATCTTTATAATCTAATACTTTCTCATGTTCTGAAGAGAATGTTTGTTCTCTTTAAAACTAAGGATATTTTGTGCATATCATTGGATCCCCCTATTTTTATATCCATTAGTGACAAAGTTAAGCTATTTTCGCAGTTCCATGATAATCGACGAAATACAGCATCAGAAATACAGCATCTTTTCGCCATCGCTCTTCCGCAGATGTTTCACTCAACATGGGTTATATCATACCCAAAGCATTCGTATCATTTATCGATGCATCCTTTTATTAAAACAACTGCTCTACTGAATTTTACGAAATTTAAAATTCTTCGGTGGAACAGAGCGCGCGGGCAAGAAGTTCCGCTCGGCCACACCGCTGGCGTAGACGGGTACTCCAACGCAATAATACATAAATCCTGTCGGATTAAATAATTCAGCGATGCAACGAGCAAAACGAGGTAAACTCGGGTTTTTCAGAAACGTGCCGAGGAGAGGAACGTCCGAGAACGCTCTCGCTCGGGCCTTCGCAATCAGCTGGCAGCCCGAGGGACGAAGAGGACTACGCCCGCTATCTGCAGCCATAAATACCAAGCTATCAGACACAGCAGACAAGGAGTGGCAGAGAAGGGATTGGGGGTTAGAGAAGCTGAAACATAAGCGGGAAGGACAGCAGATGCGTGCTCGGAGGTTGTACAGAGTTTAGGACCCACACGTTGGGATAGCGTTCCAGATTTCACTGTTGGTTTAGTGCGATAATAATGCTGTTAAGGCGAGGGATAGTCGGGTTGGTGTTTCTGTAGTTGAGGGTTGGTGGGGAGGTAGTCCCAGGTATATCAGTTGGTGTAAGCATAAAATATAGAAGAGAGGAATCATCCGTTATCTTTGAATCTGAGCACTTGCAGCAAATTTCTGGGCGATATTCAATTTCCATGATGCTGGAAAGGAATTTACATACTACATCACAACAAAAATGCTTTTAACAATAACACTACAGAGGAAAAACAGAGCGCGGTTAATTTACCAATACAAACAATTTGACCACTAAACCAGAATATTAATAAAAATGTTACAGTCAAGGAAAATAATTAAAACGCAAGAAGTAAAATATATTCAAGTAACACAGAATTTAATGTCAATTTAAATGAACAAAAATAAAGAAGGTTAAATCTATTTAGAGTATAAAGAAAATTATTTACGCGCAAAACAGTACAGACGTAAATTAACGAAAAATTTTAAGTAAACAACTTACATTCTGTTCGCTTATTAAAATTTAATGTCTTCGAATTTGGGATAAAAAATTTAAAATTTTTGAAAATAAGTACAGTAGAACATCGATTAACCGTGTTCGCGATTGACCGTGGTGCTACTCTTCCGTCGCAAAAAAGAATTTCAACTACAACTACAATTTTTACTACAAATTAAATTAGCTAATTGTCCTTCACGTCATACGCAGTTTATACTGCTTTTTTGACAAAAAATGTATTATCTTACATAAATCAACTACTTCCTACTATCTCCACAGTTGTACGTAGGTTCCTCAAAACTTAGAGACAGACCCTCAGGTACCAATAAAACTTTTGACTTTCAGGACGTAATGAATTTCAGAAATATTAGAAATGATGTAAGGAAAATCATTTCAAACTGCAAGAAACGAAGACTGATTGCCTCATATTTCCACCCCCGATAATGTGACATTCTACACACATATGTATGTTTATGTACATAATTCATTTAAAAAAGAGTCTTAATTAAGGTCGTGTGTGGGCGACAAACGCGTGCGACAACGCGCGACAACTTCAAGCGACAAAAGTGTAGAGTCGCGTCGCCAGGATGAATGTCCTGCGTGGGCGTGCGCACGATCTGTCAGCTGTTTAAGCAAGATGGCGCCACACCGCAAACAAAACGTGAAATTATGTGATAAGACGAATTTATAGTGAAATATGAGGTCCTACGTCAAAGATGACGCGATAACACACAATATATTTATCAGAAAATAACATTTTACATTGAATATTATCATTTGTACTCGCAACTGTGTTTAAATCCCAAAAGGTTTTTGGATATACTAGTGTGTCAATTTGTACTTTTTATTTCCTTGTAAATGGCATAAACGATTACATTACTAAGAAAAAACCACTAATTTGCAACACCCAAAAAAATGGCGTTTGTTATGTTCCGCACAAAACTGTAATCACTTCAATACTACACAGCAACCTCAGACGAGATCACGATGAATTGCCAAGACCTACTTGATACTATTACATTTTTTTTTTGTTTACAAACGATAATCTCTACTATGATCAAGTAGGTGGTGTGAAATGTAGCGTTTGAGGCGCGACATAACTCAAGCATGTTTGAAGTTCAAGTGTCGTCGGTTGTCCCGCTACAGCGACGCTGTCGCTCACGCAGGACAGTCTCGTAACTATAAGAGTGTTTGAATCTCGTCGCTTGAAGTTGTCGCGAGCTGTCGCACGCGTTTGTCGCCCCGTGCGACCCCCACCCCATTACCCCCAATAATCGAGGTCCTACTGTATTGAACAAATGATGGACACTCTTCGAAACTATTTTTTTTTTAAATAGGGGCTTTAGGGCTCACCAACAACGAGGTCATTAGAGCCCTTTTCGAAACTATTCAATGAGAAAAGTAGAGATGCAAAACTATTGCGCATACTTTCACAAATTCATTTCTCAGTCTGCACTAGAGAGCGACATTAAAACATTCTTTTAGGAGAGGGATGATTTTAACATGTTACTCTATATTTTGGTCGTTTTACCCTATTTAAAAAGTTTATTAAAGAAAATATTTATATAAGTGAATCTCTAACATACAAATTCTGTTCTTTCGTTTTTGGAGGACATAAGATCAGTAAGATTTATACTTTACATAAATCAAGTCATATTTATTAATAAATATGAAGATAATTAGGATATTATTAACGCGACAACAAAGCCAGTAGACCATCAACATTCTTACGTAATTTAATTAAATACTAAAGAGTTAATTTTTTTGCAATTTGAAATTGCAATATTATATTACTAAACATTAATAGTATCTATGATTAATTTCGGTTAAATAGGTGATATTGTTTGTTTACTTCCTGTTATTTCGTAACGCTCCTTATCTATCTCGTCAAATAATTCTCTAAGTGTTAAAATATATTATTTACAATAATATTATTTTAAACGATTGAAACTGCTATAAAGCATTGAAATAAAAAACAATGAAAAATTTACAAAAAAATATATCGCACGATACCTTCAAGACAAACAAAAACACACAAGCAAGTTAATTCTTCAAACGATATGTAATAATATAAAATAACATCCTCACGCATCAAATAATATGCACGAACATATATATATTACACACAGTATGCTCCAGTTAACGAGAACATTCGGCAAAAGGAGCTGTGGACACATCTGATACGTAAGCTTACGCAGCGTATCCTGCACCTAAATGCTAATAATAGTTCACTAATTTCTTTCGTACATATTCATTGAACATTCAACGTGTCGGAGGGTTGGGAATGCTGATCTACATAATAACATTAGTCAACTTCATATATACCACTATTTTCCACAATGCTACCCTTTCAGCAAATACATGAAGTGAATGTGACGTGTATAAACATACTTTATCGAAGACGATCCGTCAAGTGCTGAACATTTTAGGCTACGTCGGGGTGAGGCCGCTAAAGGCTCTTTGAAATGCTACACGATCTAATCTTGAGTAGAAAAGAGCTGAAAGTGAATCTAGTACGAAATCGATGCAGCATTTTAACGAGTTGATTCATAAAGGAAACAGGAAAGGTCAAAGGTTCAACAAAGGAAGACTAATGACAAGTTAAACTTGCGAATCATTTCCCCCCTCTAAACCAGTAATGTTCATTACACGTAACACAGAATAAATATATATTTTTAATAATTTATTGATGCCGATACCGTTAAAACATCCATGAATATTAAAAAATAAATAAATGTACGGTACTCATATCGTTATCGCTGACCAAATAATTATTTCAAGCGTTTAATTTCATGTATAAAATTCGCCCAATTAAAATACCACGCTCTTTGCATTCACATTTCATTCCAACATATAACAATCATTTCCGAATAAAATTTAACCATTAACGTGTAAAACACCTACACAGTTCTTTCCAATAATTTGTTCAACATTTGTAAACAAATAATCATTTTTCCAGAGAGGGGACGTACCTAGAGCATCTGTATTGCTGAACTCAACTTCACAATTCCAACCTCTTTGTCTGTGATCGCAATTCCACAAAAACCCGCCAACGTACGAGGCGAAAAAATTAGAGGCGCGATGACAATTATCAATATTGGCTTTCACTTCACATCTATTCTAAGGGATAAGTCAATATTTATTAAGAAACTGCCATTTTCATCTCCAATAACTTGTATGAGTGTACATTCCGTAAGAACACATGTTTCAGACAAAAGTGGGTACAAATTTTGGGTGTGACAGAGGGTCCCAGAAAAAATTATATAATATTATATAACCAACTTATAGAATTTATCTGGCCATCAATAACCAATATATCCAACTGAGGTACGCTAGCTATTTTTCAAACTACACTTTTTTTTTAATGAAAACAAAAAAATACTTCATCCTATATTTTAATGGTGAATTTCTCATAAATGAATGTTAGGATACCAACTTATTTCGAGCGTTGTGTTAGTAAACAATAGAATTCCTCATAAATCAAGTGTGACTCGTACGCAACTGAGTATTAACAAACACCATCGTTTCATCAGTATCGTGGATGTAAATACATAATTGAAAGACGCAATTAACAGTTCAAACTAATATAAATGATATATTTTTAAATTGAGCAATATATACATATTTTCCTCGAAAAAGTAAGGTAAATGCAAATACATTTTTTACTCTTTAATTCTAATTCATAACGATATAATTGGGTATAACAGTGTGTCGTCAGCAATTAACCAGTGAATGAACCGAATTAATTTTTCAGCCTCATGCAATATGTATCTTTGAACTCACCTCCTCCCGTTATTTTAGTGGCAACACGACTACCTTACAAAATACAAAATAAAAGTTGGTACATGACAGCGTCCGCACCGCAAACGACACCGCGGTTCCAAAGGGTCATTATTTGTTACACGAAACATTCGGTCCCCGACGCAGGTACGTTGCCACCCCCCTCGTACACGCCTCTTCTCCGCGATTCACCCCCACAGGTCACTTCCACCCCCTCCCCCGACTCGTTCCCTGTAACCCCGCGTATGGAAATGCGAGTGCTGCCGCTAATGCGACCTGGGACTTGGCAGTCTCTCCCTGCGCGAGCCAATTCCGCCGGAAATTTAAAATGAAAATTACGGGACGTTGAGGGTTGACGTCGGTAACAGAGTGCGTTTGCGTTGTAGTGGGTGGAGAAGAGAGGTGTAGCTGTCGGATGGATATACAAGGAAACGTGAAAGGTGGTCGAAGACTGTGTGTTGGATCTACTACTCGTTCTCGATATGGTTACAAGACTCCAGTGACGGATCTATGGGGTACCCCCCCCTCCCCATTGGATCTGAACTCTCAACAGAAAAAAGGTATACTTCGCCACTTTCAACAGTTAATAAATTTGAATACTATTTAATGTTGTTAATTCTTGATTATCTATTCGACGAGTTGATGTATTTTATATAAAAGATAATATAAAATTTGTGTTGTAAAACCATGATTTTCGTACAGAAAATCTCCTCTCCTCAGATCCCTCCCCGGTTAGCCTCCTCTCCCTCTGACTACGGTCCGTCACTGCATGACCCTGTTGTAGAGTGACATGAATGAACGAGAGTATCACATATTTATCATTACATTCGTAAGTAAATTTATTACTTACATTAATAGCATACCAAATTAAGCTGGACAGCAATGATTTGTAGCGTGATCTTAGACTGCGGTCCATTTTCTATGTACGCTTTCGATAGATGCACGGGATGAAGTTTGGACAAATGTAGCGCGACGAATAAAACAAATCGATTATATTTATTGTTTTACAACGAGATATTTTGATTCTCATTTATTATAATGCAAATTAAATAATTAATATTTAGTATTATAATACGTTTTAATATTGTAATGCACGACGGGATAATTCCGAACACAATTTTCTGTTTGCTGTGTGAGCTGACTGTTTCATGATCTGTCTGTTTCGTTATAACACTGGATGAGGCAATATCTTTTAGGTGGATAGTACGCAAAAATCGGTAGAGCTTTCCGCCAACCCAACTTGCGCCATGTCTACGCCAAGAAAGTACGCGGAAGCAGAGGTCGTACCCTTAAAGTTAATATTACGAACCATTCTTCAAATATGAAGTCCTTCTATTTGCAGTGATCGGAAGTTATATTGAAACGAAATATTTGAGTAAATATATCTGTCTAGATAAAGCCACAAGTAGCGGCGAGCGTCTACTGGAAAATGTTTGAAGAACGTATCAATACCATAGTTCGTTGGAGGTGCCCACACATAACGTCAGCTTAAGGTATTATGTGCGTCAGCATGACTAGGCTTAAATACGCCCAAAAAATGTTTTAAATGACAGTTTGAACCATTCTCTATTTAGTAACGATGAACATTCATACCCTTACGACGCAAAATTCTGAATTATTTAACTTTAAATTACTATTGGATTATTTGGAGAAACTTTCACGGGCTTATGTTTTTTTTAATATTCTGGCAAAAGTACCGGCTTAATAAAGCAAAAAAATCCTTCTAAAACATAGTAAATGGAAACAGGAACGCAATGACGCTAAGATTTTAATACCTTACAGGACATTTACAAGAATAGTTCAAATAAAACTGTGGAAAATACTGTTCTAACGGAAATGGCAGCCGCATCACGTGACTAAAGACAATGAGGAAATTGTCAAAGGAGGAGGCAGACGACAGTCTAAATTAATTATCAAGTTTTAAAATCACATAATAATAGTCCTCGTCCAATATAAAAAAATCAGTAGAATGAATTGTTAATTAATAGAAACTACTTCGCTGAATACATCTAAGTTTCGTGAATAGTTGGCAATTTGACTTCAGTCAACGCGAATATATTACCTTAAGGCGACTCGTAAAATATTACAAAGTTGATTCACAGCAAACTTGTCGTGTAGAACAACAGAATTCCAAATAAAGTAACACGAACAATGTTTTATACATATACTATATCATCCTCAAATTAAATATTATTTGTGTCAATATCCTTTTTCTTGTTTTCGACTCCACAATACATATTGGGATGTGGCTTTTGCTTTTAGGTCCAGTTGTAACTTGCCAACGTTTCAATAATATTCAATTCTTCTTCGTGGGTGTATTTAGCAAGAATCATTCTTTTACAACACTTTCATAACCTATAAAATCATAATTAGTATTATACTATAATTTATAACTAGCAATCAAATCGCACGGAAAACTGAATCTAACCTATCTCTGTATGAATGCTTACTTTTAAGTAGCAAGACTATTCTATTTCTATAAATGGCATCTGTCTAATATGCCAGATACTACTTTCCCCCATATCTTCTAGTTGTAGGCAAGTTTCACTAGGTTTCTCATTTAGCATTAAGAAAGAAAACAGGGCATCAAAACTGGTACGAACAGAATATCAAAATATAAAATGGAGTATCATGTTCAATCCTCTACAAATATTGTTTATTACTCACAGGCCATTCATTTGCCAGGAATCAAGAAGTCAAGAGATCGATTTCAAGTAAATGACTCAGGTTGTCTATTTTCTTTATTAATATCGAAATGCTGTTATCTCGGAAAGGAAGAGGTTAAGAATGAAATAATAAGAATTTGTAAATACTTTTCTTTATGATCTAAAGTGCGATACTATATTTGAATGTTTTGCTCCGTCCGCTTTCGCAGAAAATGAACGTAAAATCAAGGGAACATTTGCGTATTAATGTGTATGGTATTAGATAAATTTCTTGAACTAATAAACATAAATTAGCATACATACAAGGTATGTACTTATACATAATTATAAATTCAAGAAATGTATTATTTAATATTGTAAGTAATGATAGTATAGGTACAGTTATACAAGTATTGTAGCACAGACCGCGGCTTTACAAAATACAAGGAAAAATTACAAGAACTATTTTTTTCCCGCATCTGTGGAATAACTATTCGCATATAATCTTATTTTTTTTAATTTGGTAGGTGGGAGACCGTATTTACCTTAATTCGAACGGGACACATACTATGACACACAGCGATGGAAAACCATCCAGTGCCAGGGATAGTAGTTTCTTCCACTTTTCTTTGTTCTGCTAAGCAATTTAATAATGTTGGTCCAAGTCCACTTTAGGTTTAAAAGCTCATTATTTTCTAAAATGATAAAGAGAACGTCTGCCGATTTCAGTGTGAAGCAATCCTTAAAACAAACAATGCGCAATGGAAAACCAAGCTATCTAATTGGATATTCAACGCGAAAAGTAAACTGCCTCTATTGGATCGAGCATTTGCCATTCAAATTCATCGGCAGATTCGATTAATTAGAGCTGGAATGAGACGCAATGGTTGGACGAGTTATCAACGGACGCGCATATGGACATTAGTGAACCGCAATGCGTCAGTGCTTAGAACTTGCGCCTTCGGCAGTCGGCAACATCAAATTCCCATACATATGCGGAGCTCAATAAAACAAGATAGCTGTAAGAGGATATAATGATTGACACTAAATTCATCGCAAAATGAACATACTACCCAAACGCTGTTAACGAAGATTTAAATTGACGGACATCAATCTTAAATTAATATCGGTTCTTTGCTTTATTTATAAAAACAATAAATATATTAAGAAAACTTTATCGTGAGGGATAGTGCAATGATTATTTCAACAGTTTATTAATAACGTGTATTACCACTATTCAGTATCAGTTGTATTATTACAAATCCTGGTGTCTTGAAAAACGATGAGTATGAGGAGAATAGACGTTCTGATGATTATTTCTCGATTAAGAAAGACATGAAAGTGTATTTGCGTTCTAAAACATTTTATTTTTGTGTTATCCTCATACTTTCTGAACTATACTTTACAGTTAGAGCGACTACTTATTAAATAGTATTACAATTGATACCATTAATTTTTAACAATTTCATTGCGGTCCAATTTTTATTAACCCACACCTCCAAAACAAAGAGTTTCATTGCACAAATAGCAAAGTCATTTTCTGTAGTAACGGCACAACAGAACGTGCTATACACAAAACATATTTCTATTTTTAACTTCCTTCAACGTTGTTGAATTCTAAATTTTAGAAACATAGTTTCGATAGGTTATTTTGAAACTATACTTTTCTGGTAACAGACGAGAAGCAAAAAGGAACTGTGACACTTAATTTTATAAACGAGCAGAATTTTTTATTCTTTACAGAATCATCTCATCATATTTACAGAAAAAACATTTGAAGATATGATACGAAAAATTTATTCCTTCGAATTCAAGGAGGTTTAAACCATTTGGGGAAAACTCTTGTTATCGAACTTTGTGGGGAAAATAACAAGAAACCACCTTACGAAAAAAAAATACATTCATGAAAATTTCATAAAAAATTGTATAATACAACGGAACTTTATAATAATAATTTTAGAAATGAACTAGGAACATTTAAAATTGTTAAATTACTTTTCCTAACCCAAACTGAGCATTTTACGAATCGGTTGATATAGGAGTTAGCATCCAGACGTAAACTCACTAAGATTCTAGTAACATGAGAGTGGGACATCTCGCAATGCTCGCATTGGTTTTCACACGATCTTTATGCTCCTCCCTCATTCCTTTTCTTTCGCTACGAACACCGTAATTCGCATTTAACTGTCGTCGCGAGGAGTTATGCACGGTTTCATTCGTAAGAATTTCCGAAGTTCAGAATCTCGTGTGACAGCTTCGTCACTTTTCCCCTCGCCAATTTATAACCCCTCTGCTGGAGCAGTTACTGCCCATTATCACCAGACATCAATCTGGGCTGCGTGTACAGACCGTCGTTCGCTCCATCACTGTTTTCATCCTCATTCATCTTTCACACCATCCGTCGCTGTACTCCTTCCAAATGCACAGACGCGTTTGTGAACTCAATCGTCAGCATAAAAGTATGTGGCTGTTCGCTTGCCAGTTATCTTCATCGCGGCGAAAAAATAGTAACGAAATGTAACCAATGGAGCGAGATCGCGGCGCAGTCATATGCCTTCTTTGGGGACTGGCATTGCCCATTCCAGACGACGTGCTGAGACACGAAAACAAGAACTGCTATATCCGTTGGAAAATATTATTTCAGGTAGCCTCCTTGCGGCCAAGTTTTAGGGATCAAGGTCTCCGTCCGTCACAGTTGGCATATCAATTACTGTCGCCAGAATAAAAAAAATCTGAGCAGGGGTAGCTAGTGTATTGGCTGCCAGGCGGACAGACAACACATGAACTCACAGAGCTAACTTCCATGTGTTATGTGAATTTCCGTCCTTCTGTACCACAGCGTACAGCATTAGCTCTCACAGCTTAAGTAGCTAATCTACAAGATAAGAAAAGGGGACCTACAGTAGAAGATGTTCCCCAACACTAAGCATGTAATATTGATTCGACGTGAGTCGACGTCGACTCATCTGCATGCTTTCTTCTCTGTATGACGTTCTTAACGATCATTATAATTACAACTCCGTTGTCTTACATTAATTATTCACAGACGTACAGGAAACGTTCTTTGTTTTCGACGTCCGTCTTCAGGTATACGACAGCGCCGATATTCGATCCAGGGTCCTTTCCCTCTGAAGGCGCGAACGCTATCACTAAGCTACTGCAGTATAACCTTGTGTTACGCTAAGAGTTGGCACCATAGTATTGGTACCATGAATAGCAAATACGTAAAATAGTAATCATCTCTAGAATCTTAAAAAATACATCTTTAAACACCAAGAAAATAGTTTTTATGTATCCAAATGTTTCTTTATTTTGAATATAATTGAAATTTACTCTTATTAGATTAACAAATTTGAAAATATCATTGAAAATAATTATTATATATTCGCCGATATTAACCTTCAGAAATTCAAAATACCATCAGTGTACGGCTGCTCGACGTCGAGAAAACTCTGTAAATGTCTCGACTTCAAGTTTCGACCTAAGCAGCGTGGGGATGGCGTCGTTTAGTCGTTGTAATGAATCATTTTGTTCAAGTAAACAACTATTCATTGTTGCGAAAGCCATGGTCGATTTGACTCCGTAAAACAATTGCTCAGGTTGCGCCGCCTCAGTCATAAGTCAACGAACCGAATACATAGAAGGCAGAGCAGCCGAGTGTCATTTAGCTGCAACTACGAACGAGCGGCAAGGAACAAATAATAGTTCTTGTAGCTAAGTCACATTTTTTAGCAGGGCTGAGCTGTGGGCGCAAAACTTATAAGCTATGGCTGTTGATGTAACTTTCTTCCTCCCAGACAAAACAGCGTAAGCTTCCGCAGTGATAAAAAATTAGTCTCATTTAGACGAAAACTCTTTTACGGCAGCTACAGCGTAAGCTGTGGCAGCTAATGCCACTGTCTGTCCGCTAGACGTTAACGCTTGAGCAATTACAGCTACCTTTAGGTTGAGCTATCCAACTTATTTTTTTCCGTGCGCTTCTAGGAATCTATCGATGTAGTCGTTAGTATCAAAACCTAAACTCACGAAGATTCTGCTGACAAAACATAAAACGCTGACACACATCCTCACAGTAAAAGAAAAATAACGAGATGTAACCAAATGGTGCGAAAGCGCGGTGTTGTCATGTCTCCGGCGCGGTGTGACCTACCGTAGATCCACCTGTTCCAGGCGACATGTGACACCCAGACAAAAACCCGTGGAAAAGTTAACTTCAGGCAGTTTCAAACAGGTCAAAGGTTAGAGATCAAGTCACTGTTTTCATATCTATTACTGTCGGTTATGCGAATCGGCTGATGTAGGCGTTGTCATCCAGACGTAAACTTACTACGATTCTGCTGAGACGAATAAAACGCCCACGTGACTGAGGTGAGAGTAAGAGTCGGCAATCTCGCAATGCTGGCATTGTTTTCTCGGATTTCACGTGATCTTTAGAGTTCTATCTTATTGTTCTTTCACTACGAGCACTATAGTGACTAGATATCATGTCACAGCTTCAACCAAAACGCATTTTGGTGTTGAAAGAACAATGTAGCATTTAAGCGATTGGAAATGGGGAAGGCATTCATATAACAGTTAGAGTATGTAAAATACTGTATTTAAAAAAAGTTATGAACATACTCTTCTACTTTATTATACAATATCAAACGAAATACCAATCAGTCGAAAAAATAAGAAAAAAAGATCTCATGAGAACTTGACGAATTTGCTCCAGGAGTGTGTATTATGATTTTTGCGAGTTGTCCAATGCATGTTGTGGTGATATAGTCACAGAAACCTTATTCTCGATAAAATATTACATATAAATAAAAAGTATCATGCATGTTCATTTATTGACCATATGTTTTATGCACGAAAATTCGAATGGCATTCATTTCAAATTTAAAAAATTCTTTGTTTTCATTTTAGTTTTCAGGGGAACGGAGTCATTCTTTGCCACTCCGCCTTCTTCGTCTTCGCTCGTCCTTTCAGTAGTTGTTCCATGTAAATCTCTAACTTCGTGACATGTTATTTAGGGTTCGTCGAAACGTAACGCCAAAACGTTTTAGATTCATTATTAAGATCAAGAAATATATTATCACTTACGACCTGTTTTGATGTTATATTTTATTCCTTTGATGATCATTTCATCTGGTCAAAGTTGTCAAATATCTTCTCGGCGTGTTGGTACACGGATATATTCATATTTTCTGGCGTTTTCCTGCCACACAACGTTCCGACCCATGATTGGAGTCCTTTGCAGATGTGAACAAATTGTATCAAGAAACGTTAACTTAGCAACTGAATAATTGATCATGGTATTCATTGTAAATATTAACTCAAATATGCTTACAAAAAAGCGAAAAACCCATAAAGATGTTGAAAATTGTATTGTACTCGTAAATAATCGATTTTACTTCTGTGTTCAGAGCGTTAATTATACCTGTGTTTCCTTGTGTAAACTCCTACTTATGTTTCTTTTATAAATATCATTTCAGATATGCAACGTTCGCAATAATTAACTTATTTGTCTAAAATCAATGTGTTATCCCATTCCATCACGTAACAATTGTAATAATAATAATTATTATTATTGTTATTGTTGTAATTATTTACCTTGATTATATAATGCATGTGAGTTGTAGAGTGAGTAACATTATTAACATTAAAAACGTGGGGATACTTTTCCCTAAGACACTCTCACTCTGGCATCTCTAGACGCGCTGGGCGCAGAAAAGTTGTTCAAATTTTCGTTATATTCAAACAATTTTAGACTCGCTCTTTTGCAATATTCATTCGCCTCTCTCCCTCCACTCAGCGAGAAAAAAAATTCAGAGCGGCATGTTCTAGTCCCTGCCTTCACCTACAGAGATAAGTATGCGTGCGTGTGTTATCACGTGCGCATAACACACACTCCCCATTCTAGAGCAACTTCCTCGTAAAGCTTTATCTCCTTCCACACCCTGTCTTATTCACACTATAATATTAGATATTTATACCTGCACGTCACGTTTCAAAGTCGATTTTACACCTCATGTTCTTTTCCTCAGAGAAATATATGTCTACGCCAGCGCTGTCCTACGGTCCGCGAATTATATTTATTTTATTTTTATTTTATGCGTTTTGGCGAGGTTAAGATCATGAGACCTGCTTTTCCACGTAACAGATAGACTTGTGTAAAGGAATTGGGAAGGAGAGATGGTGGGTAGCCAGGGAACATATGGTACCGAATCGACATTTGTCTTGAATAGGTGAGGGAAACCCCAGCTGAAAACCTCACCTGATTCGGCCAAGCAGGGTTTGAACCCATGCTCTACCACTCAGCGGGATCGAGGAAGCAAGGACACTACCACGAGACCACCGCTGTCGGTTAAACACACAAAATATTTACTTCAATGTTGGGGGTACAATTTTGTGTTATAAATCTATTATGTTTGAATTAATATTTAACGTGACATGTCCTGCGAGAGAAAATAGAAAATAATCTCCGAAATTCCCCGTTTTACAACATATTATATTCCAAAATATTAAAAATATTTTTAAAAAAGAGAAATGCACTTTTTATTTCTTACAGTTTGAAATAATATAAATTTGTTGATGAAAATCAAAATACCACGTTACAAATAAATAAATACATATGACTCATTAGTTTTATTTGTCACGTATCATTTTGCAAGACCCCAACACGTGCCGATAGAAAGTGAATTTGAAAATGACGCGCGTGTTAAGAGAAGTTAGACAGCGCAGATCTATCCATCAATGTTTGACATATGAACTCATAGTTTTCATTTGTTGTCGGTTCAAAATCGTTAAGTTATCCCTGAAATACGGGAGTTCATTAAAAACAAAACCTGAACAAGAGAAGCACAAGGACACAAAATAAAATTCCATTCGTGAAAAGAATTTCATTTAATTTTAAAGCCGATACTTATGAAAGAAATAGTGAAGAAAATAAATAATAAGAAAATAGATTCCAGACGTAATACGAAAAACTATACATTTCTCACGACCTTATCCAGAAAATTAATGTAGAGAAAATCACCCATTTTCGGTAGTATTAAGAAACTTTCTTTAGAGTTTAAGTAACATGAAACACATTTCAAAAAAGGATTACATCGGGGGAAATGCTGGAAGTAATTATGTAACAAATCACAGAAACAGTTTACATCGATAGGACCTTGATGAGTACAGTGATTTCAACAATATTGGGCGCAACTACGGTTCATTTTCATCGACTGTTGTCAGGATCGGGACTCGAACCCGGAACTTGTTGCTATGTCCGCTGGTGTGCAGGTGTCTGGAACGCTGTTGAAATATACAGATGACAAAACCTTAATAGGGTATCCTACCCAGGGTATCATAAGATAGAATACTCTATTAATGTTTTCTGTAATTTGGACTACAGTTATTTTGGAGTTAAAATTAGAGAGGTATTTTGTATAACGTGCTTTTGAGGATTTTTTTAAAATCCCTCAAACTGCATCATCTTTTCTAAGTACTAAGAGCATTCTACAAGAACAGATACCCTAATCCAAACATCTGATAGAAGCTCTACTAAATTAGAACATTAGCTGTAGCTACCTCTCACACAATTTGTATATTTCGGTATTTTTAATTCAATTAAGATTCCGTCCATTTTATTCCTTTACATCCACTTCTTTAATCTCTCTTCGCCATTTCAACGATCCATTTCCCGTTTTCTCTCCTTCTCCATCCCTCCCGTCCTTTTCTATTCTCATTATCGCGTAGCGCTCTTGGGGACTAAATTGTCACCGAATGTGTGGAAACTCCCACATTTTTCCGCAAGGTCGCCACGTTTTTACGGCTGTGAACAAGTAATAAAAAACGAAGAAAACGCTTTTATCGCACGAAACCTCCTTGTGGTAGCGACGAAATTTAAATGAACGAGATCGCCGTTGTATGACTTTCGGCGCGACTATAATTTCGCAGCGAAGCTTCCACACAACTAGTGGAGCAAGTCGACAATAGCCGTATGAACAGAAGAAAATTATATCTCTCCGACGGGAAGGATATTAGGACCCTTTGTTGCATGTCTCGTCACCGAGGGTGGAAGTTACCGAGCTGGCGATAATAAAGCCTAGATACAATGGGAGGATTCTGTAGACATTATGATGGAGTAAAGAGGGGGAAAATATTGCGTTAGCGTTTTAAAATGTTTGCTCTTAAAAGATTTAGCAGGAGAGCGTTGTTGGTGGAATATTAATGAAACGGTTCTATTAGATAATGAAATGAGAAATTCGCTTTGTGGTGATACAAGAGGCGATTGATGAAACAGATAAAATGTACGGATTTTCTCAAATAAGTTAGTCACAAAGCAACTATAGTGCTGGCGGGGAAAGAATAGTAATGAGGGAGGAGTCTAAGACCACGTGCCAGCATTGCTAAGAGATTGCAGACTCTTCCTTTCGTTGTAATCACGTAAGCGTTTAACTCGTGTCAGCAGAATCCTAGTGAGTTTACAATTGGATGCTACCGACTACATCAGCCAATTCCTATAATCTACAGTACTTGATACACAAATCGTGAGCAACATAGGGTTTGATCGCTAATCTTTGGTTGCGAGGAGACTGTCCGAATTTAGCCTACCTATCGGTTATAGTAACCAGGTGCCACGGTATGACATCTCGAATGGTGGCCATCTCCCGCAGCAGACATATGACGCCGCGGTCTCGCCTCATTGATTACATCTCGTTACTATTGTTTCGCCGCAAGGATTATGAACTGTAATGCAAATGGATTGGAAACCAAATTAAACATAATTTATTTTCTTTCATTGATATAGTGGGGAAGAGAGGGCAAGAATTGAGAAGAAGAAAAACTGACGAGGCAACAATATGTTTCATTTTGCGAAACATGGTCCAACAATAAAATAACGCAGAGAAACTTCCAAAATAAAGTTTTAACGATCCAGGCTCCATCACATGCGAGGAAGAAATTAATATTCGATTCTTCTTTTTTTAACAAGCGAAGCACAAAATATATACATCCAGTATCAATAGTAACCTTCGTCAACTCTTTTAACGCCACGGAATAAGAAGAGTTGGAAAAAGACGCTGAGTCTGTACACAATTATTAAGCAACATGAATAGTTCATGTTCAGAAACATTAAAGTGTATTCGCGTGAAACACAGGGAAAGCGTCTGTATTTGCATGGAACATACATATGCATTGTGCTCGGTACTGACACACAATCAACCTGAACCACGATGGCAATTATTTTAGGAAGAGTGACTGGGACAAACGTTTTCAAATAATAGGGAGCCTCGCCATTACGCTTCAATAACACAGGCGTCTATTTAGAATGGCAAGGTTGGAGTACAACGGGAAGAGAGACTTCCAATTACCCAACATTCATAATACTTCAGCTGACCGATTTACAAGGAAAGCGAGTTACACAGAATATAAAGGAGTAAAATATCAACGAACTACGATGGTATATCAAAAGAATTACCGAACTTGAACCGTTTTTAGATAATGAACACATATATTTTCACCATACCTACACCCAAAAATTAATTTTCTTTTATGCACTTGCTCGGGCGTCATTTACACGATTCATTTTTTTCAATATGCGCTTGGTATTTCAATCTGATAGAAGTTATGCGGCGATGAAATTGAATATTTCCAACAATTATCTCCGAGTCCCACAAGATTCAGACGGATATATTTTTGGTAGTTTCTGTTCTCACTCTAGTATCGTGTCAAGCTATCACGAACACGCAAGTAGTTTAGAGCAAAGCGAACTCGGTGGTAAGTCGCAAAAAAAAAAAATCGTGGAATTTACGAATACCTTGTGCACAGCACCGTCTTCTCGTTCGCTACGAAAATCTTCAACAAACGAAACATATGAAAAAGATATAACTTAAAACAATGTATTTAATAATACGGTTCCAAACAGGATCGGGACCGATTCAAAACGCTTATTTCTTAGGTGTAATTTTAAAATACTCTACTGAAAGAAAACTGGGCTCCGCTATGTTGGCTCCATTAATAAAATCTCAACTTGCACACCAAAGAACAATCACGTATTACAGCAATAATTTTGATAAAATTGAATTGTTATTGCATTAATTTCAACGAAGCAACAATTTTAAAAATCTATTATTTTAATATAAAAGTAGGTAGAGCTAGTGCGTTTTTATTTGGTGGAGACTGACACTACAATCTTTATGCGAACATCATCTTACTCTCGGGCATTACTAGAAACACATCCCTTACGTACGCTGGATCGTAAGCTGAACCTGTGAGCTGCGGTTATGTCTTACAGGCGTCTTGATGACATATTACCAGCTCAAGCTCTGGATGAGGAGACAGACAGAAGAGAACGAAGTGAAAATAGCATTGTTTGGTATTTGTGTGAAAAGTATGTGAGGCGATATTTGCGAAAGTACTGACCCTAGGTAAGCTAGATAGTGATGCTCAAAAGGGCGTCTCCCGAGCGTGAGTTGGTTGTCAGATGACCTTTGTTTTCGTTGTAAGAGTGACAGAGGCAATATCTTTTCGGTGGATAGTACTCAGCAAGCGCTTGAAATGAATAGTAGAGGGCTACGGCAACTCAGCTTGCGCCAAGTCTACCCATCCCCTTCGACCAACTTACACGCTCCCGAAACAAAACGGTGCCATTGCAAAATGTGTTTTAATTAAGTCGGAGCAGATTTAGAGCGGTAATTTTGTTGACAAAGAGGCGAACATTAGAAGCAGACCGCGTATGCGTGGACTGAGTCCCTGTATGGGAATGGTTGGAGTGGTTGTATAGAAGAGAAGAAAGGACATGTTGAAACATTCTGTTGGTTACATCGTCTCTGGCAATACAATAATTCTTTGTGCAATCGAAGAGCTTGAGCGAAAGTTTATTTGTAGGAAAACATTGTCGCCGAACAGACATAATAATGATAATGACATTATTCACGTCTAAAATCATAATTAAATTAAAATTATTAAATCGACCTTTATTGTAGATAATTATTTATTATTATATGTGACAACGTTTCAGCAGTAGATTGCTGCCATCATCAGGTGAACGTATGAGTTTGATCATATTAACCAATGTGTTTGATTTGCCTTGGTAATAAGTAGAAAACAAATGCACCACGTATAGAAATAAAACAATGATAGAGGAAATTAAATAATTAGAAAAAATAAACCATCAAGGCAGAAAATAATTGTACACAACTACAAAGACACTGACAACGTAACCAAAAATTACGTTCACCTGACAATGGCAGCAAATCTACTGCTGAAACCTTGTGGCATAAAATAACAAATAATTGTCTACAATAACTTTTGCTGAAATTTNTGCCTTAGGGCCCTTGATCGGAATTGATGGGATGGTCCCTTGCTTGCTTCCGGAGAGTAAATTAGTTTTTTTCCCTCCACGTGGTCATACGCAGTTTGTACTGTTTTTTGACAATAAATTTATTATTATTATTATTATTAATAATAATAATAATAATAATAAAGGCCGATCTAATAATTTCAGTAATAATGATAATGGCTCAACCAAGTTAAATTCAAGTTAATGCAGTAATTTTCATGGTTAATAAATCTCTGCCAACATATGTTATAATACTATTTTTCTTCATACTTTGAACTTTTATGCATATTTCAGAAGTGTTTTTACATTTTTCGTAGAATTCCAAGAACCTAATAGCACGTTTTGTAAAAAAAGCACTTTTTGTGAAAAAAGCACTTTTTGTTTTATTAAATATTGTTTTATATACAGCTCAAACGACGGTAGCATTCTTATTAAACGTAACATGTACTTCTTCGATATCTAACGTCAGTTCTTAAAAGTCGAAAATTCCAAAATAAACGCTCACAACTTGGAGGTTTCAATGATAATTTTATTTTATTTTGTATTTATACCTTGAAAGGTTAACAAATTAAACGTTTATTTACATAAGTTGAAGTTTAAATAATTTAACTATTGGGAAATCTCCCTCAAAAGAAGAGAAATTCCAGTAACTAAACTTACCAAAGGTCTGATATTGCGAAAGGCACTCACCTAAAACAAAAGAAGGAAAACTCAATTAACACTCAAAAGTAGTTCAAAAAGGAAATAAAAAAATTGCGCATTGACGTAACGCCGTTGCATTCGAATTCGTAAAGAATTTGATGCGGAGTTACTCGTTTCCACAATTTCGCAAAGAAACCTAGACATTTGTTGGAATATAAAAGATGAGTAAATGTATTTTCAGTATAAATTTTATGGTTAATTTTCTTCTTTCCTTCGGTATAACGCACAGTTAACATGGTGTACATAAACGTTCAAACTGTAGATGAGATTAAATCAAACAAAAATGAAATAATTTATTGAAAAAATCTAGTAACGTAAACTCCAGAATCATTTAAAACGAAGAATAAATATTTTATTTTTCAAATAAGGCACGAGTGAAATGTAATTTGTAGTCTTACATCAACGTCCGACAGAAATGAAATAAACTTTAAACTTAAAAAATAATTATACATGTTTCTGCATTTTTAAATATTTGTCTGTAACAACTCAAATTTCAAAATATCATTTTTTTACAAATGTATCTGATATGTCATGTGTCATTCGAAGTGGACCAGAACATATTAGTTGTTTTAATTACCAAGGTGAGGGTAATAATATAAATTGTATATACGTAATTTGAAGAGTATCTTATCAATTTCACGAAAGATTAAACCCGTTTGTTCAACAAAATTTCCTGCCATAATTTGGAATACGAAATAGAATAAAAATCTGGAATAAGAACAACTCATTTTAAGCATTTAAATGCACTTAATACAAAGCACCCGTCCTTCCGGGTGTGTGCACGAGGGGTATATTTGCGTGTATTGGCTTCGTTGTAGGACTGTGGGCGCAAGGAGAAATATTAATTTTGAAGCACAAGGGCCAAATGAAAAGAGTAAATTGAGAGTGAAATAAATAACGAAATATATACGAGAAGAACTAGAATGGAAGGAAAAATGACAATTTTTGACACATTTGAAGGAACAAGGAGCAATACATTTGGACATGAAAAGGAATTTTGAGACAATGAAGAGATTTATAGTAAATAGGAAAACGTAACTATGATCGGGATAAATAAATACACTTTATAGGAAAAAAAGCAATAGTTACAAATTTCGTATGACCACGTGGAGGACAATAAACTAATTTACTCTTCGGAAGTAAGCAACGGACCATCCCATCAATTCCGATCAAGGGTCCTAAGACAGAGGCGGATTTAACATTTCAACACACCTCTAACAATAAAAAAAGTTCGGTGTGTGTTATAATATTAACGCAATACCAACAAATTTATATTTAATAAAACACAAAAAAGTTATTTCACAAGCACGAATTATTATCGAACTATAGATTATTCGGAAAGTATTGTTGTTAAATCGTAATTGTTATGTAACACTAAATTCGCAATTTATTATTTCAATGCCGCCTCTAGGCAAGAGGAGCCTAACGAGTCTGTACAAAAAATCCACCTCTAGCCGAAGGAAAACCGGAGAAAAACCCGGGCAAAGATTCGAGATGCGTATAAAAAGGAAGAGGAGGAGAGGAACTTCATACAAGAGACACAGAAGAGATTTCGAGCTGATAGTAGAAGAGGGAGATGGGATCGTTGACGTAACGGAACGAAAGTTAAAGGAGTTTGAAGAGCGAAAGAAAAATGATATTGAAAAACCAAAAGACTCCTTACACGATATGACGACCTATCGTACATGAACGTTTTCTTAAATAACGGATAAATTATGTGAAGGAATGAGAAAGAGGGAAAGAAGACATGCAAATAAAAAAATGTTGTATTGCGACGGGAAAATGAGGTTGAGTACAGATGCCATTGCAATGTCCATCATTTCTTTCACGCTAATCCTAAAACCTGAATTCTAGTTTCAAATTAATGAATATATTCTCTTCTTTCGACTGTATTCCATTGAATACAATTCAACTTAAATTGCACATTTGACACTCGTTTGTACGCTGTATATTGTATTCATTACAGAGTGAAGCAGTTCAGTGTTTTTTGAGAGGATCCACTTAATTCTTCAATTGTACTGTTAGTGTAAGAAATCGTTACAGGAAGGAACACCTATTGTATTATTATTTTTCATCTTAGAGATCGATAAACGGATATCATTACCAACCACAAAGCAATGATCAATGTAAAGAAATAAATTTACTGAGAAATGCTTCACCGTCATTATAATCAAAGCGAAGCTCAGTTGCCGATACACTAATGCTAAAATGCAATAAAATATAGCAATAAACCATTATAAATTCGTTTCATTTAAACATGTTATCATAACAACCGAAGTAGTTAATAAACGATCTTAAATGGTAGATAATTAATTTCTTTAATCACACATTTCATCTACAGATGATGGAATGTCGTATTCCCATTAAATGTTGTTGAATTTTAATATACTGAACATACTGTGTATGTAAGAACAGAGCAATAACTTCCCGAAATAAGAAAAATCACTTTGACAAAAACATTTTGGGGGTAGAATCCGTCCCACAAACAAAACAAGGCCATTCCTCTTCGGAATCGAGAGCTGACAACGCATTTCGTCGGCACTACGTTAAGACTCCTCGCTCGAACAGCTTCCCCGATCCATACCAGCCGACTAAAGTTCTGAATAAAAAAAGAACTGTCATCCGGTTCCAAATCTGAAGAGCACATAATTTCTCACAACAGTCATATTTATACGCACAAGTTCTCACAGTCCCTTTTGACTCCAGCTGTCACTCAATTCTTGCCTCCTATTGGTGGAGATACGGAGAGGGAAACGACACAAACTTGAGACTAACTACAGCTGATTCAAACCAGTATGAGAAACCGCGCGTAGCATTTTCCGGAAACATGAGAAATTCCGAATTATAGTTTGGTCCATGGCGTTTATCTTTCTATTCAGGACTCTACCGCCGACAAGAGATGCGATGGATGAGGGATGTTGTAAGTGCAGTCTGGACGGAGAGTGGATGGGGGAGAGAGTCTGCAACATGTCACAGCGAGTGCTCCAAATGGAAGAGCTGGGGACGGAACCCTCCTCGAAAGGAAATGCATACAGGAAAAAGAGGGAGAGACTACGAGTGAATGCACTGTACCGATGTCCGACCCTTGCGGGTCGACAAGATGTTGCGCAACGCCAAATACTACACAGCCCTATCGATATCCGGACCGAATATCGATTAACAATAAATGTCACCCGGTGTCGTTTATCATGGGACGGGAAATGTAATTTAATCTTATCGGTGCCGTGAAACCTCAATGGCAAAAATTAAAAACGACGTAATAAAGGAAGTAATATGTGTATGACGTTATAGCCCACGTAGAATTCTAAAATCAGACAGGCGGATACATCAAATAAATTGAAATTGTTACATTGGAGCAATTTTATGCTATTCTGTTTGAATATTTCCGGTTACGTAGATACGGCCGAGATTTTTTAAAATGAATTTGGCTGTCCGTGTGACACGACAAACTCGATAATACAACTGTTTCGGTTTTCGGTCCACCAAAATCGAACTCTCGTAGACGATACTCATAACGGACAACGATTCATTAAAGGAGAAATCGCATTTTTTCTTAATGAACAAACCAGAAAAAGCTGTGGATGGAAATGGTGTACAGTTGCAAAAGGCGAACGGGTGGTGTATTGGTTAATGCCCCAGGGATCAATGAAGGATCCCGGGCTCGATTCCCGACTCGTCACCAATTTCACTTGAACGAAAGTTATCATACTAGGAAAAGGTTCGACGAGTTTGTAATATATATGATGGTTTGTTTGACGATGAGTATATTTTGCGTTTCTGAAAAGAAAATACCTTTTTCGATATTTTTAGTGGATAAAAGTTCATGGGTAGTATAAAACTTGAAATAGCGTGATCGTACTGGATTATACAGCTTAAACAGCCCTGCGTACTGAACCTTGCACCCGGCAAACATACACACACTCTTTGATCGCGTTGGCAAGAACCGCCGGGGCTTCCCCTCGGCCGGGAACAGCAGCGACGCATCGGACCACGTGACGCGCATCACACGGCAGATCTCGAGCAAAGACGATTGGTGAGAGCAAACAAAGCAGCGACGGCGCGCGTGAAGCGGGGGATAGAAGAGGAGGGGAGGATTCACACGAGGCGGCGTCCAGCACATAGAGAATGGACGGAGGCGCAAATCCCGAGATTGGGAGGGTGAGGAGTGGCCGAAGAGAGGGGATTAGGTGGAAGGGTGAGGTCACACGAGGCAGAGTCACACAACGATCGGATCGGCCTGACAACACAAAATACTTTGATCCGGGATCGCGCCGGGAGCGTAGTACGCAAGCTGGACGAGTAATCTAATGAAGCTAATTGGAGTTGTCTCAAAATAATTGTATCATTTTAAAAAAACGGGATAAATCTCGCGTCTCGTCTACGAGTCTTTGACAAACAGTACAAGAATACTACGTCGACCAGCAACAATGGACAGAGAAAAAAGGAAAACTGAATAGTAATTAAATATAAAAAAGTATCACGAAATTCACTTCTAGGGAGAGGAGATACTGACACTAAAAAACGAACACACCATGCACGTTTTTCCAACGGAGGTTCAGTAAAACACAATTAAAAAGTCAAACAAAAGAGAAAAAAAGTAACTAAATAAAAGGAAAACACTGAATTTTTATTTGCAATTCAACTTACGAAATAAAACATTCTAGATCAAAGGCATATGGATCATGTATATGAAATTAGGATAATGTGCCACAATATAAAGAAAAACAAAACAAAATATCACTCATAAAAGTTATTCATAAATCTCCATCATATTAAAAACATTATACCTTTTCCACATTTTATATAGAAGAAAAGATCATTGCTGGACAACTAAATGCCCAGACATCAAAAGTTACGAAATTATCAGTACAAAAATAATAAAGGTGGTATGCACAATACGATGAAACATGCGTACCAGCAAAATCATAAACCATAAAAACCATCATGGAGGTAGAAAATGTACATTTGAAGTCTTGCAAGATAAACGAAACAGTAGAACATGGTGTAAGCTTTGTTTAAAACAACTTGCCTCAGCGGAATCGTATGAGTAGAATTTAAAAATATTCTTTTTATATGATTCTGTATATATTATTAGATTGCGTTTTATTTCGTTCATAAAATAATTTTACGTTGCGCACCTCAACGAATTATTTACCACGTCTACTTAAACCATTAAAAATAATACACATTTTAGTGGGATTTAAAGTGTCAGTGGAAATATTGTATAGAAAAGGAAAAAATTAAACCACAAATTAATTTAAAAGTAAAAAACGAAAAATAATTTTTGAAAAACTCTAAAATTCAAAACGTTTACACGTATCCTAATCAATATAAGAGCGCTAGATCCCCAAATTCCTCCCCGGCTCCTTGCGCCAGAATACTTTCTCCTCAGCGTTCGATCAAACTCACCCCCTACAGCCCACGCATGCGCCCTCGCTCCATTACTATGGCGCCAGTTACTGCAGCGTTGGCCACCCGATAATCCTGTTTTATTAACGCTACCCAATGATAGCTGAAAGCTCTTGCGCATTACTCAGAGCACTGCTCCTTCTCTACCTCTTCCTCTGCAAAATCCTCAGATCTCTCTCCCACCATCTTTCGCTTCCGTTAGATTATCTCTCAGCTTTGTAGAGGGTTTCTGATCTCAGGGAGTTCGTCAGGAAGACGAAAAGACTGAGGGAGGAAAAACAAGTTCTGACTGATAACGACCAGGGTTCGGAGCGATGTGCACTAAAAAAGTTGGAAAATATGCGCTAAAAGACACAACCACACATGGATCTACCTATCAAGTTTAAATTGACCAATACTACTTGATAACAGATAGATATCTTCGAGGATTGGTCAACAATAAAACAAGAAGGATTCATTCTTTTACAACGCCAACGTTTCGGCAATTTATTTTGCTTTCATCAGGGCTACAATGAACATACACAATTTACATTATTTATAGTACACTTCGAAACATCTTATTAACACAAATAATATATCAATGATTACTCCCTATCAAACTATGAAAACTGTTACAAACACATACCCAAAAAATCTTATTATACAAAACCATATACCTCTATGCTATGAAACTACACCATCATCAATAACCTCCAGTCATAACCTCTCAACACACATCTCTACAAGCTTCCTGGTGTAGGTCAAACACAAAAATGACAATTCATAAGTTCAGTCATGGCGAAACAACCCCTGCTGTCAACCCACTTGTCAATAATTTTTGTATTCTACACCAGGACATTCTTTTTATTTTTCGTGCGTTTTTTTTTCAGTGGTTATGTGTCGTTGATCTTTCTCAGTTCTGAACACCCACAATTGCAGGGTTTTTGTTTGAAGTTTGGCAATAACGAACTTACGTCAATGTGCGGTAACAGAGAAAAAAAATCAAAACCATGGAATTGTAGTAATATTTTTAAGACGACTGATTTTTCGATACAATTCTTTCGTTTCAAATTGATTCGTGAACGTAATTGAAATTTATATCGTTAAACAAAACAAACAAATTTTGAAAACATTCTACACTACAACACGATCTCTTATCTACAAGTAATTACAAGGCAATGGCGCTAATAAATTTTCAAACATCTTAACGTTTAATCTTATTTTCAAATTATTTACTTACATTAAAAATATTTGAGGTATCACATAAACATTTTGAAGTAAGTCCATGACAAACTATTTTAAAGTGTCATATTCAACCGGGATATATTTGTAACCGATTTTGTTCATTCAGTAAATGTAAAAACGTATTTTGTCACATTTGTACCTCACAAGCGAAACAAATCCAAGTTATTTTCTATTATTATTTTGTTGAAACATGACCAAAAGAATGTGATCAATTCACATCATAAACCTCACTTGTAAAATATTTTTCAATTATTCTCATAAGTGTAAAACTTCCAACCTCGAATGATTTTTTTTTTTTCGATCAAAAGCATTGCTTTCTAACTTATCGTAGAAATGGTTAAAAGTGTAGTGAAAATAATCGGGATAAAGACGAGAAAACATAATTCATTTCACACACAATTACAATTCCTCTCTTTGAAGACCCATCGTAAAGAAGGTAAAGACACACAGTAAAGAACTGGCTGATTAACGATAGATGATTAATTACAAAATACAAAATAAAGAGTTTGTGCTTCATTATCATCCTCAATGCGGGAACAGCAAAGACCCCGATCTGAGGGGAATTTAGATGCGGGTCCTGCGTAGGGGCTTTTCGTCAAATACGCAAGGGTGGGGGGTGGGGTGGGGGGTAACTCAGAGCAACGCAGTGTTTGAACAGTTGATGAAAGCAAATGGATCTCTGTACGGAAAATTTGATAACGCCGCAAAACAGAGGAGTTTCGCTAACCGCACGCAAGTGGACCCGAAACTTACGACATTGTTAATTGAAATTTCAGCGGTGCGGAGGCGGTTGGCACAAAATCGTGTAATTTACAAATATGTTCGATGTTCCTGCGAGAGTTAGGATCGAGGAAATATATCGAAATGTAAACGCAACGGTTGGTAACGACTATCGAGCTTTTAGAAGCGGCGATTCATTGATCGAATGGAGTAGAGAATCGAGAATTGTGTGGCTGTGCTCGTCTCGACAGTATGAAGACGCGTTAACAGAAGTATTTTGGAAGTATATTTTCGATCAACTGACTCTTAAGATAATATGGTATATCTGCGGCCTCCAGTAACAATCAGGTAAACTGAGATAATCTGTCAAAAGTATTTGTTTTTTGCTAGGTTTCATTCGAATTAGTTCGAATAGCTTCAAAAATGTACATTCTTTTCCGATCGAATAACGAAAATTTACGTATAATCTCTAAACAAACAGTAATGATCAGTTAAGTACACGTTTTATACGAATAAGCAGATAACTCCAATACAAAATTTCTTAAAAAAATGAAAGCTGCTTACATATGAGTATAAACTTAAAAATTTAGATAAACATGGTAAAATAATTAACATTCGATGAACTTACGGTAACCTGGTAACAATTCTTTCTTCATTTTTCATGGTAAAAACATCATTAAGCACACAACATCCAGACTACTTGGTCCGTGGTTAAAATGAGTACCAGGTCTATCCAGGTATCAAAGTGGTTGGAGCAAGATGCTGACCATATCTCCTCCTCCCAGTGCACAGGTCTAGTTATTGCGGAAGTATACCCTCCGTGAACACTTTAGGCAACACCCTGTTGTGGAACAGTAAAAATATCTATTTTCTTTCGAATTAGAATAACTTTTTTATAATCATAGTACACTGTGGAGCGTAAGATCACAAAAGATAACGGAGACAGTTCGAGCACCTGTGCGTAAAAATGCCAGAGGCATCGGAGAGGCAAATTTCGAGCTACGAAGAAAATCTCAGGTGGCTGTAGAAGTCTCCGATAAAACAAGCAACTTTTAAAAGTTTTTATTCTCTTCAAAGGCGTGATTCTTAAATTACATTATACGGAACCGAAAAAGAACAAACTGCAACCATGTTTTCAAAGTTATGCTCATAGTTTTAACTTTTTTTTCAGTCTGTAGTTGCAGATTACGCAATTACATTTGGGACCTATCATTCTAATAATGTAATATAAAGAGAATGCATCGTATATTACCACCCTCACAAAATGCGTCATTCTAACCCACCTGAGACGTAATAACAAATGCTAATTTGATAGAAATAAATGAGATCAAATGTTATTTTTGATAAATATCAGGAGACAAACTTTTTCAAAACCTTTCAGTGTCCAGAACAGGAATGGAACCTGTCACTCTGAGCTTCTCGGGACCAACTCTACAAAAAGAGTTTTCCAAGCAAACATATTTTATTTACGAAAATGGACAAATACTTGAGACCAAACCGCATCTTGTCATTTGTAAGACACTCAAAGAATTTACAATCTGACCACATCCAAACAATTTGAGTCTCCGACGTAAAGTTTTAGAAGTTCATAATTTCAAAATTAATTTCAAATTTAAGGCTAGAGAGTTAATTTTCAGATTTTTTTCGCACACTACACAGTATAACTGAAAGTAATAAATTTATTAAAAAAACACTTTCATTAAGCATTGGAGTAACTGAAATTTAACAAAGATTTCATAGTGTAGTAACAACACATAAATACGACTGCTGCATGTTCCCCAGAATGAGTTCCACAAACCCGGATTTAACAAGTCCAGCGGTCGAAATGTGTCAAGGCATTATTGAATGTCACAGGTGCTACGTTGATGAAAGAAGGAATCGCAGAAGGGCAAACTCATTCACGGACACCCGCGAAATATTGCGATGGAATACTTTTTAAAACAAACTTTTATTAACATAAATAAATAGCAAAAATGTCCGCGTGATACACCTTCCGAAAGTATAAACATCTTTTGAGAAGCGGTCGTAATGATAAGTTTTTCCGCTGTAATAACTAAAAGGTGTATGAAGAGACGGTTAGAAATTCAGGCGACGCTTCCCGGAAAAATAATCCGCCGCGAGTTATCTCGGAATAAAATCGTAATGTAAAAAACACTATTAAAAAGTTTTTGTTGGAATTAGACATCGTAATATTGCAGTCACAGGAAGTGGCGGATCTAGACCGTAATCCGGCGGAAGGGGCTAACTGGGGAGTATTTTTGTTTAAAAATTATGATTTTGCAACACAAATTTTATAAATATTATCTTTAAATAAAATGTATCTTATGAATAACAATCTATTAATAACAATTATTTATTCAAGTTATTAATATGGTATTATTAATTTTATTAATCTGGTATTATTAATAACAATAATTATATCATAACAATTATTAATATGGTAACACTTTTACAAAGTATGCCATTTATCAACTTCAGTATTATCTCTTAAGAGTTCAGGTCCAATGGGGAGGATGGCTATAACCCCCTTAGCACCCCACCCACCCTCACGCCATAGATCCGTCACTGGTCACAGGGTTCATATGTGTGACAAATTTCAGCTCAATCGGTTGGGGTGAACTGGTTTTTAAAATTCAGTTGTAAGATTTGACCCAAACATACAAACTAACGAATAGTTGAAGTTCAATAAAAGTTTGTAATTAATACCTCCGGTATAATGTCAATGATTTGACATACTTTTGATGACAATGACTTACAATCCCCAACGTAACATCTCGAGCACAACAGCTCCAAGGTACGGTTTTATCACTTCAACATCAATTTCCCTCCACCGCTTTTTTCCATCACTTCCATCTTTTGTGTAATCTCCGCCCTAACCACGCGCACGGGACGAGATAGTAACTATTACCATTACCATAAACGTTCCATCCGCACGAGCACGTTCATGCATCGACTGTATCATTCGAACCTCAAGCGCTGCTATCCTCACTGTAGCGATAGCTTCGTTCAGGATAACACACCCACCGCCGCAGCGTATTCACAATAACTTATCTATCCTGGCCCGGATTTTTCTCCAGCTTTCCTTCGGTATGCAGAGGCGGATTTTCTATACACAGTCTCTACGCTCTTTCATATTATTGCAATAATTAATCTTGAATTTTAATACTTGCGATTTATAAACAATTGTTTGATAATAATGTTTTTTATTAGGGATCACCGACATCGAGGTCATTAGAGCCCTAACATTTTTGTACAAGTAGGGAAAATGCTGTTACGCACTAAGGAAAGCTAACATGACTCTCCCCACTCGCCAAATGACACGACCATATCCACTAAAAAACAAGTTAAATAAATAATTTAAAACTTATGACCTTTGATGGACGAATAATATTTTTATTTTTTGTGAATAGCTCACTACGTTTCGACGCGGATTTACGCCGTCGTGAGGTGATCAAGTAAAAACCTTCCTGAAATACCATATATGCAACCATAAAAAGATAGGAAAAGAGAGACAACAGTTTCCTAAAACATTACAAAACCGAACACAAAGAAAGATGTAAATTTAAAAAGAAAAAAATTTAAATTTAAATTAATTATGTTACCTGGCGGTGAAATTCACCGCAATCTAAGAGATTTCTATGTAAATTTAAAGAAAAGGAAAAAGAAAGAAGGATTTAAATCCAAACCCACCCGAGAACTTGTGATAGGAGCCGCGAAATATGTATTTGTATAGTAACTTTGTTGTATTCTATTAAATACAAGTTTGATGGTATTGTGTTGATGTTATAACATGTAGCTAATTATTTTTATTCTTATATTAAAAGTGTGCTGAAATGTTAAATCAGCCTCTGCCTTAGGGCCCTTGATCGGAATAGTTGGGATTGTCTCTTATTTACTTCCGGAGAGTTAATTAGTTTATAGTCCTCCACATGGTCAAAGCAGTTCGTAACGGTTTTTTACGTAAAAAAATAAATAACTATCTCACTTTATGTCACTCTCAACACCTACAAAGAAATACAAAAATGAAATATAAAATTGAATACAAATATGCGAACGTAAATATAACCCGCAGATTCATCTCCCTCTTACAGGATAGTATAATAAAGGATATTTTTCTCCGAACTGTTCCTTGCGGTACACCAAAGAAAAGAAAATCATAATAAACAACAATGAACATACATGTTGAAACAATCTGTTTTCAGCTAACATATTCTGAAAAGTACTTTACGTTATGATCTAAAAATAACTCAGGAGAGAAGACACATTTCTCGTTTTTCAGATGAAGGAGATCTAGAATCGTTCGTGTCGAAGAGAATCGAGTAGAAAACACCATATTACTCTTAAATATTTTTAAAACCATTACTTTTACCGAGTGTTTTCAAGTGAGTGCTTTATACCAATTACTACTCAAGCAGTTCCAAAATTTTCCAAAACAAATTCTTCCTGAATATTCAATCATTCTAATTATACAACCTATAACTTTGTAAGGATGAATGAGATGTTTATAGTAGGCAGATCATGTGATCAGAATGGATTAGAAGCATATGTATAATGTTTAAAATATACGAAGGCAACTGGCTACCTTCCTCACTGTCACCACTTCTTCGTTCCGAGATGTCACGACCCAGAGATGCTCCCCGACAGATTGCATATTACGCAAATCAGCTTCCTTACCCTTGGCGGGTAAAATGATTCACCTACTGGATAATTTTAATTGAAAATCTTTTTTTTTTTACCTTGAAAGTAAAAGACAAAAGTGAATTTAATTTTGTACTCTCAACAAAATAATGAAAAAAACTATACCAAACACAAACCATTTTCAAGCTTCCTATATTGAGTTTGATAACAGTGTAATCATCTCCGTGAAAACTAAAAGGACAGCAATCGTTTCCGATATTTTACCTATTATAGGAAAAAACTAACGGATAAAGATGTAAGAAGCCCAATGGGATGATATTGTTAGAGAGGGTGTAGCGAACCAGCTGAAGGTTCGATATTGGAGAAGACAGGCATGGGGTAGAATGGAAAGCAAAGAGTAAGAAGGCCAGGACTCGACTGCGGGTGGTACCATAATAGCAGAACAAAAATGATATTGAATCCCACATACGACTACATTATATACAAGAAAATGCACAGGAATATCATTATTATTGGTTTGGCTTTCCGCGAAATTACATATAAAACGAACAAAAATGAAAACAATTAAATAACTATGCGCTCTCATCCTCTTTCTGATTTTCCTTTCTCGTTTTCACATTCTTTTCTCACAGTGTTATTTATTCGTAAATCTACCCCTTTGTTCTCCCCATCTGATTCTCGTACATTCTTCTTTCTGCTCTTCCTAGTTCGCACAAGTCATCACCGAACGCTCCAGCGCACTCTAACGGCGAGACAAGAGAAAAGAAAAGCTTCTCGATTGTCATGGACACAAAAGACGATCGACAAACGTTAGAACAAACACGCGAAACGCGTGAAGCGAAGGCAGCTATGATGAGACTATTAGCAACCCAGGGTTCTCGTTTCAAGTTGACGTTTCATTCATGGATGAGTTAATGCACGGATTCAAGGAGTTATTCAGCAAAAATGAAGGAATTAAGGAATTACGTTCTCCAGAACAAAGCAACAAATTCTCGAAAGATAATTTTGAACAACTAATACGCATATGTAATGCATTTAACGTAGTATGAACGACTTGACAGCTGTTATAAAATCATTATCAATCAAACCGTCGAATAAAATTTGGATCTTTCGGGCACGATATTTGAATAAAACTTTCTTTAAGTCGTATGGGCTCATACATATAGCCCTGAAGGAATTACTTCTTAATAAATTCTCATGTAATTCTCATTGATATTGGTGTAAAAAACTATCACTTGCGTCAGAAATTTAAATAAATACACAACGAAATTTGCCTTGTCTTTCTGGAAAATTAAGAAAGTTATTCAACAAAAGTCGCAAAACTAGAGACCATTATTCAAGAACAGTGTTTCAGTTTACAAGGTATTATAAATTATTCGGAGATTTTAATACACCATACTTCATTAATTCTGATTTTAACAGATAACATCATAAAATGTTTCCTAAAAGATTATATACGCTTGACTTGCACCTGACAACCAATAATAATGACCGAATAAAACATGAATGTACCTTTCTTCACACATTTTGTCATATATACACACATACGCCTCGAACATATTCAATTCCTTTACGACAGAGGGAATTAAAACATGCCTCTGTTCTGGAACCTACTAATGGCTATACTCAGTCACGATAATTTGCCTAAAATTATTCAATATGACTGCATTACACAAATTGCCATCCTTTACGAAACAAATCCTTGAAACTCACTCGCGAAAATTTTAAGGGAAGCGTGGTAAGAAAATTTAAGAAAAAGCGTGATCACAAAGAATTTAAGTAATATCCAAATAAATATTAATAGTAGTCACAAAAGCGACTATTTGCTGTAAAGAAATGCAAGTTAATAACACAACAAACAAAGACACAAAGTATTCGTTCCACACGCTCGATGCAGAAAGAACAGAACAAAGCCACAAGAACAAGCGAATTGCTTGTTTCCGAGGTTGGTTATGAATTCAATTTCGAATGTCCTGCCAACAGAACACAAGGCACCCTTATCATTACTCTTATGGACGATAGAGAAGTAAAAGCGTTGGCTACATTTAGTACAGGTTCTATACCAACATCAAGCCACTTAGACTTACAATAAATAAATATGTAAGAAATTGACGGTAAAGAGAGCTGTTACAAACTGCGTATGACCACGTTGAGGACACTAAAGTAATTTACTGCTAATAATACAAAATAAACTAATGAGTACAGTGCATTTGTGTTCACGATTTTTTCTTCTTAAGTTGAATTTCTCGAAGAAAAGTACGATGACTTTCACTATACTTCTGCCAACGATAATGGTATCATTGAAAAAATACACGACGTATAAAAAAAAACCCAGCAGGAGTCCAGTCAAGTGGAAGTGCAAGTTCCTCAAATCACGCACCAAACGCGGGCCCTCCTCACACGCAGGCCGTCCACCAAGAACAAGATAAAGAAGAAGAGGTTACAAAAAAAGAAGAGAAAAAACTTTTTCATCTCGGCTTCCTCCTTTTGATCGAGCTACTCGTTCCCAAGAAGTCTCGCAAAGGCATCGTATCCTCTCCTACGATCCTCACTCCATATCGACCTCGTCTGCTTTCACACTTCCTCAGCGCTAGGTGCGGCCGGAAGGAAGCATCCTCGGGGCGCCAGTAGGGTCGCTGGGGTCGGGGACGGGGGCGTCGTCATCACGGCGACATATTTACGCTGGCGGCGGATAAACAGAGGGGAGCATGAGAGGGATGGTTGAGGGGGGAGGGGACCGAAAAGAAAGAGGAAGGAATACGGGGCCGAAGGATAGGAGAGTGTCAAGGAGGCTGCGTGAAGAAAGTAAAGGAGAATATATCTTTTTTTAAATTATTGTTGTAGTAAATGAGAAATGTAGCGTGCTATTGAAGCTTATCTACATGAAGCGATAGGAGTTGGGTGGTAGGTGGGCCGCTTTGGTGGGTTTACCAACAACGTGGTCCACTTGTTGTCTGGCACCACCAGGAATTGAACTCGGGACAAGTTGATGAGCTAGAACGCTACCGCCTGAGCCACGGAGGGCCCTTGATGTCTTTGAGAGATGCGGAAGAGAATTTGATGAAATAGCTAGTTCTGCTCATATATGGATGTTGGTTTTGCAAGTATAACAAAAACAAATTTCACTCATAGGCATACATATCTCAATTCAGCACTAAAAACTAACATTACAACCATCCACCCATTCTAAATTCCATATTATCATGTTACACATGATCTCCGAACACTACCTAATGCAAGGCACCACAAGTTTCCAACTGATCAATCATTCATGGAATAACCATAACACCAACTCAACATAAACAAAACTAATACCAACAACCACCAACGAAGGTAAATTTAATTACAATATCTAATGCAAATTTAATTTAAAAAATTATTTTCCGCATCATATCTTATTTTTTATTATTTTTCATATTTAATTTCTTATTTTTACGAGTTTAATTTCGGTATGATGATCATGTTTTGTTTGGTTGGTTTCTCCGGAGTGAGGACTGCTATTGTAATTGACACACAATGAATGCTGACAGACCACGTGGGTTCGGACGAATCAGCAGAAGTTTCCTATTTCCTATACCGAATAATGTCTTTGAATCTCCGGGAATCTCGAGGTGTTGAATAATGTCTTTGTTGATCCTTGTATTGAGTAGCTCAACTATTCTATTCTACCTATACTTGAGCGTTGTCTTTCAGAAACAAAGCCACTTACTTGCGGAGTACCCCAAGGATCAATTCTCGGCCCTATACTCTTTTTATTGTATGTGAACGACATGTCATCATCCACATCAGATTGCAAAATGGTTCTTTTTGCTGATGACACTAATTTACTATGTAAACACGCCAATGCTCAAAAAGTTTTGTCTAACCTTTCGACTTGGTTCCATGCAAATCGTCTCATTGTAAACACTGACAAAACAGTGTCTATGTCATTTCACAATAGTATCACAAAATCTTTACCCCAGGTTTCTCTTTCTTTAAACGGAACACAATTAAAAACTGTTACAAATACAAAATTCTTAGGTCTCCATATTCAAGACAACCTCAAATGGAATTGTCACATTGACAATCTTAATTCCCAATTAAGCAAATTGTGTTACGCATTCCGAATCTTAGTTAACGCAGTTAGTCCACGTATTTCCCGTTGCGTATATTTTGCAAACGTTTACTCCCATTTACGTTACGGCATTACCTTCTGGGGTAATTCCGGTCAGAGTATTCAAACTTTCAGAATTCAGAAGAGGATAGTTCGGATAATTTGTAAATCTCACCCCCGAAACTCTTGTAAACCTTTATTCAAGGAATTAAATATCTTAACACTTCCCTGCATTTATATTTATGAAACGGTCGTGTTTGTTAAGACCGAATTACTGAAGTGCCACCCTTGCTTTATACGAAACAGTCTCGTTCACGAACACTATACACGCAATAGTAGTAATATTCATCGCCCTAGAGTGTCAACCACTCTTTGCCAAAAGGGACCATACCATTCGGGAATCGTTCTATATAATTCCCTGCCCAAGAATATAAAAGATATTATGAAATTGAATATCTTCAAATCCGCGGTTAAAAACTACCTCCTGCACCAGTGCTTCTACAATGTAAAAGAATTTATTGATTTTAACAAAAGTTAAATTCGTCTTGTACTTTATCCATTGCTGTAGTACCTTTTAAACAACTTATAAGAATTTCAGAAACTATTTTCTTGCATGATTGTGTTGTGTTATGGCTCATATTAATTTAGTTTTATGTGTACTCAACATTGGCACGTTTGTGTACATAAATTCTGTAGCCCCATCCTGGCCCGGGTTTTTCTCCGGTTTTCCTTCGGGTAGAGGCGGATTTATCATACAGGTTCTCTAGGCTTTGTCTAGGGGCGGGTCTATTGTAACAATAAATCGTGAATTTAGTGTTATTTCAATTTTTAAGCACTATACTCAGAATAATCTATAGTTCGATAATAACTTACATGTAATTTTTTGCTTAAAATTACAAACATATTGACATTCTATTAGTATTATAACTCGCAGCTAACTTTTTATCTTATCTAGGAATTTTTGCTGAATTTTTTGAATCCGCCTCTGCCTTAGGGCCCTTGATCGGAATTGATGGGATGGTCCCTTGCTTGCTTCCGGAGAGTAAATTAGTTTTTTTCCCTCCACGTGGTCATACGCAGTTTGTACTGTTTTTTGACAATAAATTTATTATTATTATTATTATTATTATTACCTCCACTTTTATTATTTGGCGATTACATTCGGCTCAAGGACAATTCCCTCCGAGCTCAATTCCCGGCGGGGAACAGTAAAAGTTGTAGCTTATCACTCCTATGTCCCAGTTCATATAGTTCCTTCTTCTATTCATCTCCTACTATTCCTAGCATCACTAGCTCTTACTATTACTAACTACTACTACTGACACCACGTGGACCAAAATGTTGCTAAACCCAGGTAATCCACCTACTAGCAATAGCTCCTACCACCAACCCCTTACCTTCTCCCGCCCCATGCAGATGAGCTTCAATAGCACGCCACATTTCCCATTTACAAATACTACAATAAAAAAGGGCAATAATGAACAGAGTAAATGTGAACGGTACAGGAATAAAAACGGAAATAAGTAAAGAAATGAATAACAGGAATAGAAGAAAGACAATTATGTGCTATGCTCTAGTTTTCCGCAAAAAAAAAAAAAATCACTGGTAGGTGTTTCACTTCATCACGTAAGAATCATTTTGATAAGAAAGAATTGCTAATTTGTAACCACTCGCCTGCTCCTCAGTGACAGAACTGTAAAACAACTAATGATGGAGCAGAAACCCATTGCTTAACATAATTGAAACATACTGAAGACATTATGCTAATGCATTCGAAAAGCAAATAAAGCGTAATGACAGTAATTAGTAAAATCTATGTTCCGAAATTAGAATATGTATTTCCTCATTAGTTACACTAGCAGCAAGGGAGGCCATAAAACGTTCAGAGAAAGTATCTTTAATTTTCTGGGGAAAGCGAAATTAAATATCTCTGAACAACCTAATAATATAAGCGGTGTCTTGTCCTGAGTGACTGATATACTCAACCATTCACTCATTCATGAAAGCAGAGCTAGAACTATTATTAGATTGAACATTAAATGTTGACAGGAGATTTTTCTAGAAACAAATCTCGTTTCCTAGAATTGCACTGACGTTCTCTGTCATTCTAGAACATCAAAGAGCATCAATTTGCTATTTACAGGCACCTCCAATCAAGAATATATTTTTCACAAGTTAAATCCACTGAACATAACCTTTCAATTCGAAGACGAATTCAATCAATAAATGGAGACCTCACTACACAACTAAATAAAAACATGCTGAGTGCGACATACCATCAACCATTTAACATCCAAAAGGAGGATTTCGCAAAAATAAAAATAAAAGTTTGGTGAAACGAGAAACTCAAAGCATGAACATCATACCAATTGATAACATGCTACTTGCAGTCACTACAATAATTTATAGCAGGAAAGGTAACAATGTATGAAGAAGAAAAATATTATCTTCATGGTAAATAAAATTCTAATAAGAAGAATTTATACGAAAATAACTATAAAGAATAAATTAAAGAAATAGATTAGATTTATATATTTGCATATATTATTTGTTTTTTAATACTAGTTTAAATTTGTATAATTGTTAAAACACAACTTTTATCTATTTAAACTAGCTACACATCTTCAGTGATATAATATTTACACATAAGTAAAAATATTTGATATAATACAGGTAAGTAATTCACCTCTCTAGGATTTTACTTTGTAAAATATTCTCGTTTAATAATAAATAAATATATAAAGACGTAATACTAGTTAAAACATAGAGAATCTTTCAGAAATTAAACAAAATACAAATAATTATAGTAAATTAAATAATTTAAGAACACCAAAAATTTAAATCAATTTCTAATAATGAATTTAAATGAGTAATCCCTGGAAAGAGTTAAATTATTCTACAAGATGTGTTCGACAGATGTAATGCATAGTACGCCAGTGTGACATGTTTACTCCGCCTTTGATAAACAATGAAGCCAAACACAATAGATAAACGGTGACGAAGTAAAGCAAATGAGTTGGGCAAATGTTCGACAAATAAGTTTTTGTACAAACTGGCTCTAATCAATCTGCTTTGGTTACTTAATTTTCATTTCGTATTACGGATTAAACGTAAACATTGTGTTTGAGGAATGAGAACACGTAGTTACAAAATAAATATTTTATCTGCAGTCTTACTAGTCCTCAAAATACCTTTCACAAATAAAAAAAAGCTTGTCAAAATGTTTCAGGACAACCAGTCAATTACCAAATCATCCCACACACCAGTGCTTGAATTGATCTGAAAGAGTAGTATTTTCAAGTAAGTTTCTTCTCAAAATACAAAAATT